>CM041782.1:175055118-175584746 GCA_023374045.1 Limonium bicolor | reverse complement strand
TCCACTGGAATGGAACATCTTGAACTCATTAATTACGTGGGCGTAATCATTTTAAGGGGGGTAGAGCGATTTGCACGCTTAAAATATACCATACGTAGGAGTACGTAGCGCACGGTACACATGCTGCAAACTATATTGTACGTAGAGTATAAGTGTTGACTGTGTTATATTACTTGAGGTAATATTGTGATGTATTATGTGTATGAATATATATATATATATATATATATATATATATATATATATATATATAGTTCGCATTGTCGTGACGAATAGGAAAGGGAACAGATAGAGTGTTCTTATTCTATTTCCGATTATTTATGCAAACGTTGCGAACATTAAACACATAAACGCCTAACTTGTTAGCTCCGGTTGAGAGTTCAAGTAGGTTTATCTGGTAGCTTCGGTGGGAGATGGCAAATAGAAGGAGTAGAAAGCTCCATATATGATTTGTTGATTCGGTATGAAACCGATTATTGGAATGCGATGAGTGAGTCGGCATGAGACCGATGAATAACCTAGTGGAGGTAAAACCTCTAGGAATTGTATGAATAATTATAAGTCGAGTGAACTTGGTACACGGTTAGGATACATGATCCTATATACCGGTGATTAAATTAATTACACTAGTGACTTATGTATCTATAGAACACAAGGTGGCAAATATCACGAGGAAACAAGATTAGAAGTGAATAAACAATTGATTGATTGAAATTGACGTGGGAAGTTGAACTTGATCCTGGTCCAATCAAGCGAAACCGAACACAAATTGAGGTGAGAGATAGTTCAACACTGACGCTGACCACGTTGGGGTTGGATGACTCTCGAAACTTCCTACAAATGACACAGATATGAATAGAAATTGGAATTTAGGGCGTCACTCGAAGAGCCGTGGACCGTGGAGTCCTTCGTCATTAGACCGGTGTGTCTGCGAGTGACATCACCCAGAGAGCCGTGGACCGCAGAGCCCTTTGTCATTAGACCGGTGTGTCTGTGGGTGACTAAGGAAATAAGGTGATACTGTCCGAGGAGCCGTGGACCGCAGTGTCCTTCGTTATTAAACCGGTGTGTCCGCGGGTAGTAGACGTTGGTTAGCATGGGGTTGGGGATCGTCAAGTCCTGGTCTTTAAGACTGCTTCCCTGTGATTTGTCGACGTTAACTATATGTGCACGCATACATGTGGAATGATGTGTGAGTATCCTCGCGAGATACTAACATGTAGATAGGGATGCGTGGAGTATCCCTTGCAAACACCTTTGAGTACTTTATGAGATTTGCACATTGTCTAGTGCTGTGTACTATGAGTTTTGCACCTTGTCTAGTGTTGTGTACTATGAGTTTTGCACCTTTTCTAGTGCTGTGTACTATGAGTTTTGCACCTTGTTTAGTGTTGTTTATGAATGAATGTACCATGATTATTGACTATATGGAATGAGATAGATGCTGTATCAAATGTGATACATAGAGACTAGGTCTGAACCTAGTGGGAGTTACACCCTAGCGATGGACTGTTTGGTTACAAAGTGGAACTTGATTCCTTAGGTGAACTGTAGATGATTAAGGACTTCGGGACGAAGCCTTTTTAAGGGGGGTAGACTGAAATACCCCTAACCTTTAAAACTTAGTTAAATGATCTATTAATGATCTAAGATGGTTAATAAACATCTAAATATTATTGGGGAACAATCTAAAAGATCTCAATAAGGCAAAACATGCCTTAAGATCGGTAAAGCCAAAAATGTGCTTTAAAGCACCATAAAGATTGTATGACCTCAAATAGGATCCAAAGTGGATTCCTAAGTATTATAATGAAGTAAGGAACACAACAAAACCATTATCAAAGAAAACTAAGCCCAGAAGCACCTTGCAACACAAAATGTGCACTAAAACTCCTTAAAGCACATTTTTGTGAAATTGCCTTCTAAATTGGTTTTAAATGGGCTTAAAGGTTATAATTACCTTTAAATATGATATTATATCACATTATATCATATTAGGAATTTAATTCCAAATTTTACAAATTTTTACAAATTTAATATTAAAATATTAATAAAGCCCTAAAAGGGGGCCCGCTTGAGTCAACATTGACTAAGATTGGTCAAGAGGTCAAAGTTGACCCCTTGGACCATATGAGATCGGCAGCCACAAGCAAGAAAGGCTTGAAATCGCCACTTGCTTACACCATGGACAAGACTCCAACATGTTTCCCTAAATTAAGGGTTACCTTTTTGCTTTTGATTACTTAATACACTCACTTTTGGCTCCATTATTTGACTCCTCCAGCTCCAAACCATGTGAGCCTCTCCTTTCCCCTCCATTAGCCGATTCCTTGTCTCCTCTTATCCCTTTGATGAGTCATCTCTCATTAACAAACATTAAACTAATCTAATTTGTCTTTTGCAATCAATTAAGGCCATCTCCAATCATTCTCTCTCTCCTAGCTTCATTCCAGCCGATGAAGCAGCTCCTCCAAGCCCTCTCAACCGAAGCTCTTGAGTTAGGAAGGTAGATCCATCTTCTAACCTTCTAAGGTAATGGTTTAAGGCTTATTTTGGCTCTTTTTCTTCATCTCTTCACCATTAACACTTAGATCTCGTGGGTCATCACCTCCTATGGCTTATTCTCAGTGTTTTAAGGTTAGAACATCAATCAATTTTGGTTGAAGCAAGTTAGGAGACCAAAGTTTCTCAAAATCTCATTTTAAGGTAAAAACATACCTTAAGCTTCTCTACTCTTCATCAAATTTTATTACTCTGATTTTTATGAGTTTATACACTCATAATCTTCATATTTACATGTTCAATCAGTTGGTTAGCCATTTGGAGCAAGGGTGGCCGAGATCCAAAGGAAATACCCTTCTTTAAGGCATTTTTCCAAGGTAAAACCTAATAACAAGGCAGCTTGTTGTTGTCTAGCTATTTCCTATGTCTATGATGAATCTAACACCTTGTGGTGTGTCTAAAACAGGCCGAATCCCTCTTGAACTTCCCTTGCATTTTTAAGGTGATTTTTGCCTTAAATCTTACATTAATTATTCCTTATGGTTAAGCTCAAGCTTGGAGTATAACCATATCTTGTTTTGGTGTATTAAACATGTCTAAATGGTGTGGTGAATTTTCCTTCAAGTGGCCGAGTTCATACAAGGGCAAATCAAGGTATAAACACCTTAAACTTATGATTTTTATGATTTTAAGCACATATATAAATTGTGCCGAGAGTAAGTTTAACATAAGGGTCATATTGACCTAAAATGGAAAAAATGACTAAGATAAATTAAGCTAGTCATTTAAGAGATTTAATTAACATAATGGTCAAATTATGACATTATGTGGAAAAATAATCAAATTTAAGTGAGGCCGTGAGCATATACTATATTTTGAGACATTTATTGTGTAATTTATTTTGCAAGATCAAGGTTGTAATAAGGCCATGTCATTAGGCCATTTTAGTTTAAGTTTATAAGCTTATTAGTTAGATTTATGCTTATATAATTAAGTTTGGGGCCAAACCATAATTATTGGTAAAATACAAAGCCGTGGGCTTAATTTAGAGGAATTTAGGGTTTTTAAATGAATTTAATAAAAATTATAACATTTTATAAAGTTTTGGGTCAAAATTGTAAAAAGAAAAGTATAGGTGAAGTTTTGTAATTACCGAAAGGTTTGGGTCCAATTTGGTATTAGAAGTCAAAGTTGACTATATAGGAGACTTTGACCAAGTTTGGAGAATTTTAGAAATTAAAATACTACCTTATATTAAGATAAGTATTAAATTGTAAAAGATTTATAAGAGATGGGGCTATATTTTGATTTCCGAAAACTTGGGGTACTAAATGGAGCTTAGTACAAACCTTAGGTTATTAGGAATTTTTAGAAGTTGATTTGGTTAAATTTGGGATTTATATGAATTATATAAGTATAATATAAGATATTTCATAATATTGTTACAAATGGGTAACATATGTGGTAAAACCGAGATTTAGAGAAAATATAAGGTTAGTAATGATGTTTATAACCTTTTGGTATAGTTTGGTAATTTTTGGAGTTATATATAAGGTTTTATCAAGATATATGTATAATATATAGTTTTGATGATATTAGAAAACTATGTGTTATAAAGTGGGGAATTTGGTGAATATAGAAAGTTAAGTGGTGGAAAAGTAATTAGAATACACCTAGGGGGTCTGTTCGGTTATTTAAAAAAAATATAACCATAGGTTATAATTATATTAAGGTTTAAGGATTATAATATAAGGTATATGTTATAAGTGTAACAATGAAATATAATTGAGGTTGATTTGTGATTTATAGAAGTTTAGTGGTTTATAGTGAAAGCCGAAAATATAAGGGGCTATTTGGCAATATATAACAATTTACAACTATATGTTATAATTGTTTTAATGACATAAATGTCATAATATATGTTATATAACTAAAATGTAACGTTATATTAATTATGTGGTGGATTTTGTAAATATTTAAGAACATTGGTGCTGTTCGGAAATATTAACATTTTTAAATGGAATTTATAATATGGTTTTTAATGTTATAAGAGTTATAACATTTATAATATAAGAGGTATTCATTAAAAAGAATGAATATATATTATAAGACTTACCATATAATAAATAGTTCCATAATACATGTATAAAAATGAATATAGTTGATGTGGAAAATATAATATGGTCTAATAACCATGTATTTTCATGATTAAAGTGATATAAGAAAAAGGGAAAACAATTACAAACATTGGACATGGAATTCTAATGTTAAGAGTGTACCTGTGATAATAAGGATTCATATAATTGAAAGTATTGTTTACACATGAGTTATACCACATTGAAATTAAAAAAAAAACACACACACAAACCTTAGGAAAAAATAATAAATACTAAGGTGAGATGAATGGTACATGACAAAGAATCATGCGTACAATATAGAAACAAACTATACGACATCCAAGGGTATGTTAAGTTACATGCGATAACAAGTTCAACAATAAGTATATTAATATACAAGACAAGACTACGCATGTAATATAACACCTTTCTAATCCCGAGTTAAGCCGAAAACCCGACAAGCGTTGACAGTTAATAACGGGGGATTAACCGGGAGGTGTTAGTGACGGTACGGGGTACCGTAGAGTATGTTGTTTTACGGGATGCTAATCTGTAGCGTTATGTATTGTTTAGACTGTTAGAGACGACACACGGAGCATAGGAACTTGCTGATTCATACTCCACCGTAATACTCATCAGGGTGAACGGTATGTTATTTATGTGGCTTGATTGTCTCTGAGGATTTCCTCAGTTCAGACATTGTGTGAAAATCTGTGATAAGATTGAATGTCTGCTTGTGTGAATTAATATGCTTGAGTTGCGTATTAATGCTGCTTTATTATTATTACTGTTGTGCGATAACAGTACCGTTCGTATATATAACATATTATAAAACGAACTAGCGGCAATGATGCTATCTTATATGTGTAATATAAGGAACGTAAGTAAAACGTTGTAGCATTAGGATAATAAGATATATAAAATATCTGAGACTTATATACGGAGCATTGGCCTCTTTAACGCCGCTCTCGTATCTAGCATTGGATCCCGAGTCGACATACTCAGGATTGGACTACGACCTTAGTCTGCTGTGTTAGAAAAAAAATATAAAAGCGATGCGATGGTATAGATAAGTTTATCAAGAGGATGTGGCTCTTGCTGTGAACTGTGATCCATTAACGATACTAGGAGACCGTGTGGTAGCCGTAAGTATCTGGATAAATTTCCAACGAACTACAGATTGTTCGTAGGACGGAGACTCTACCGCTGGAGTGGCTATTGCCGTGGGTGACCCGCCATAAGAGATGGGTAACTTAGAGACACGTCGTTCTAACGAGACGTTGTCATTAGGCATGACTGAACAATTACGAACGACTATATTAACTCGCACATTAGGCGAACATTATTTGGGCTTGTTGCCAAAGACGGGAAATTATACTCGTTTATAATTCTCGTTATTTCGCCTTGTTGCTCAGGGTTATGCTTTATAATTATGTGTGGTATGTTGATGGATTTGTTTGAACGAGCCATTGTGCTCATATGTGTGTTGTGTACTGGTTGAGTCGAGTCGCTGTACTCATGTGTAGATTATGGTGGATTGTTTGGTCGAGTGAGTCGCCGTACTCAATTATGAACTATTAAGTGTTTGTTGGAATGGAGTCTCCGTACTCATATAAGCGTTGTAACGCTTTCAGTGGTCTATATCGATGCGATGTGTGAAGCCGGGGGCTTGTTTGTTGTTTAGTTTACTGCAATATATTGTTGCTTTACAGTTTTAACATTAAACTACTTGCATGAAAATGAATTGCATGCTCTCGACCAATTAACTGAGGGTCCGAGGGGGCATGACAGTCATGTAGTAACATACTCAGCAGGGGCTGATTCCATACCACAAACAACCATTTTTGCAGGTATGCAGCTTCCGGTGTCGGCAAAGAGAGGGACGCGCTGGGTGGTTTAATTACAGTTGTTTAAATATGCACTGTTGCATTTTGATACGAACTTAGAAACGTGTATAGGATTGGGGTACTTAGAATGCTCACTGTGAATGTATTTTATATTGGTTTGGGAAGGATAGATGAAATACCCCAAACCTTGGTATGTTGGTTAAATGAAATACCCCAAACCTTGGTATGTTGTTTAAATATCAAACTAGAGTATGTAAAGGCTAAAAAGTGCCTTAGAAACATCAGTGGACAATTTAAAATATAGTAAAGTGCAATAAAGCATTGAGACACAGTTTGAGCAAAAACATGCTCTAAGCTATGAGTGAACTTGGTTAGGACCCAAAGAGCCTACCAAGACTTGATAACATTTAATTATGATTTGATAAGGCTAAATAAGTCCTTAAGAAACTTTGGTGGACAGTGAAACCAAATAAAACATAAGAAAATACCTTAAGGTCAATATGAGCAAAAATGTGCTCTAAGCTTGGGATGAATGTGTATAAGACCTAATGGTCATACCTATACCTTATTTATATGTTAATGAACATATTAAATCAATTACCAAAGAAAACCAAGCTTGAAAACAAGTTAAAACACAAAATGTGCTTTAAGGAGTCTTAAAGCACGTTTTTGAAAAATTGTCTTGTAAATGAGTTTTGAATGGCTAAATGTCCATCATTACTCTTTAATTAACATGTGTACTATATAGTATCACATTTGGGTGGCCATATTAGTGGGAAATCAAAATTTTCACTTCTATGTGCCTTAGTTTGTGAATAGTAACTTTCATAAGCTAGTTTGTAACATATAATGTTATAAGTAATTAAAATTGGTCAACAAAGACCATTATACCCTCCTAGGCATATGGGGGCCGTTTTTCATGGTGTGAGTCACCAACATGTAAAAGAAATCAAATAAGTAAACTTAAGCTTAAAGTAAGTACTATTTGCTTTAACTTACAAATATCTTCAAAAGTATTCTATCTTCATTCTCCCTTCCTTTCCTTCATTTCCCACGGTTCCACACTCTCTTCCTCTCTTCTTCTTGTTCTCTCTCGGTGATACATAATACAACCATGGAAGTCCATCTTTGACCACATGTAAAACCTAGCTCACTTAACCAAATCAAAAACAAACACCACCATTCTCTTAGTTAAGCCAAGCTCTACAATCTTGTCCTTTCAAAATCCCAGAGCTCCATTTCGGTGCCAAAAGGAATCACCATGGGAGGAGCTAGAGCTCACCTTTTCACATATCCTTGTTCCCCTTTGCTTCAAGGTAAGGAAACTCAAAGAAAAATGACATTTCCTTCATGTTTTGTCATGTCCGAAAATCACTCTTAATGGAGTCATAATATTGCCTTGTTCTAGCTTCATTCCAAGCTTTCATGGACTAGGAGGAGTCCTCTCTTGATATATATTCAAGCTCTCTTTCCATTCCAAGGTAAAACAATCATGTTAATACCTTAAGATAATATTGTAACTAGGGTTTACAATGAGATAAAGCTTAAAGCTTATATACTCATTTTAAAGTTGGTATATTGTTTAGTTGTTGGCAAGGAACCAAATGCCCTACCGGTTTTACAAGGAAACAAGAAGGAAATTTGTGAGGAAAAGAGGTAAACAAGCTATCTCAATGTGGTTTAATGCCTTAGGAGAAATAAGCTTATAATGCTTGTTAAAACTACCTAAAGCAAATGGTAAATGAGCTAGTAAAATGCTCTCAAGGAGTTTTTAAAGGAATATGTATTGTTGGGTGTATTTGCAGGTCAAAGGCATTATGATGTGGGAAATTCAGTGTTTAAGGTTTATGCAATTTAAGGGCCTAAGAGCCATGCATTTAAGGGCCTAAGTGCCAAGCAATTTAAGTTATGCACTATATTGTGATGTTGCTTAATGTGTGAAGTTTGTGTATAAAATGTGTTTGATGGATTTTAGGTGTTCTTGGATGAATTAAGGTGAAAACCTAAGTGTTTGGATGGGTATATGCTAGAGAAGCTATGGCCAAATTTGGGAAATGTGTATGAAGTTCTAAGTGTTGTAAGTGAGTTTTGGTGAACTAGGAAGGATTAAAGGTGAATGAATGTTTACTTGAGAAGAAACATGTATTAAGGTGATTTAGAGTGATGCAAGGATTTAGGTGTTGCCTTGGAAGTTCTAGGAATTCAATGGTGTTTTGTGAATGTATTAAAGTCTTGGAGAAGTTGTTTAAGGTTTAGGTAAGGTTGGTGTTCAGGAATAAGTGATGTCTAGGTATGATGTGAAAAAGGAGATTTAGTTAGTAAGAAAAGAAGTTGAGAGATGATGATGAGGTGTAGAGGAAACACCTTGGTATTGTGGTCATTATAGGTGAAATGCCACCTAGAAATCATAGGGAGAAAACATTGTAAGTGTTAGGAATTTTGTGGAGATATAAGTAAAGGTTTAAGGAATTAAGAAAAATAGTTTTGTGAGTGTTTAAGAATATCTTAAGGGAGTGTTTGAAGTGCCAAATGATGTTAGAACACATTAAGAGGCCTTAGGAGAAGTTTGGTGAAGATTTGACAAAGTTTGGGTAAGTTTAGGAGGCGACCGACCCAGGGGCCGACCCAGTTTTGGGTCGGTCGAGCCTCTGTAAAATGTTTGGAATGTGTTCGGTAATGGTCCGACCCAAAAGGGTGGGTCGGACATGGGTCGGTCGGTCAAGTTACAAAGGTGGAAAAATGTTCGCACATGGACCGACCCAGAATGGTGGGGTCGGACGTGGGTCGGACGGGCATGTTTGTAAGGAAGTAAAAGGGGTCTGTAATGGACCGACCAGCTGTGGGTCGGTCGGTGGGTCGGTCGGACCAAAAACATGGTTTAAGGTTATGAAATGATATGTGACGATGGGGATTGGTAGGTAATGGTGTTATAAGGATGTTGAGGACATGTTAGGTGAGTTTAAATGGCAAATAAGAGGGAAAGGTTGCATTTAAATGTGAGGATAAAACAAGTTAAAAATGTAAAGTTATTTAACCAAGTTAACGGGAAAGTTTAAGCATTAGACTTTAAAACAAACATGTTACCCCAATGTTAATAAAAATGTGATGTCAACAGTTGTTCGAGAATTGCTCGAGGAACATAAGTGGACGTGGTAAAGTGGACTCCGGCGACAGGTATGGTTTTCTTGCAACCTGTGTCCTACCGGATTACACCGGCTTGTATGCCAACGTGTTTTTTCTGTATGTTTGCCACGTTATGAGATAAATCATGAAACGAGTTTACAGTCGTTATTGTTATTGTATGTTTACGTGCCGATACCGGTAACCTCGAATGCGCTTGAAGGGCTAGTTAACCTCTATTAGGTAAACGTAGGAGAACGGTATCCGGTAACAACGTTTCCGACTTAAGGAACGTTCTAACCACGGCTATGCGTGAGTTGGTTTATGTGATGTTTGTGCGTGATGTTTGTATGTGAATGTATGACTCTCTCCTCCCTTGTGTGCTTAACTCGTTATGATACCGTATGGTGTGTGGTTGTGGTAGGCTCCGTAATGGATCTCTAACTACTTATTTATAAGAGTCTATGGGCTAATGGGGGGGGGGGTGAGGATCGGTAGTTTCCGGCCACCGTGTGATGGTGGGGGTCGTTATCATATCCAGTTCGGCTCCCTTGGTGTATGTTTAGGTGGTATTCCATTTGGTTTCAACCTTCCCTTAGCTTATCCAAAGCTAGTTTACTGACTCACGTCGGGCCATAGGGGCATACTGTGTTTTTGGTGTGCTTGGGATCACTATATCCGACACACCTTGGGTTTAAGTCAACCATTCAAATAACAGGATGGTGATGAGGTAATTAACGAGCTTGGTATGAGTTTGGCAACATCTCTATGCTCATGGTATGGACTAACTATGATGGAAGGTTCCTTGTGAGAACCGATTTTATGATGTTATGTAATGTATGGTGCTATGCAAATTCCCTTGCTATGCTATGGTATATATATATACATATTGGATGTTTAAAATGATGGTGAAGTTATCACGTGTATGTAGAAACCGGAAAGGTTGTTATGTTTGTCATATAAGGAATGAGTTATGTTGTAGGATATGGAATGTGTGGATCATGGAAATGAATCCCAGTTGGTGACAAGAGGCATTTAAGGATAACCCGATTAATGGGTACATGCCGTTCGTTAAGGAAGTAGCTCCGTTTAGAGGAGAGCCACTCTAGGGTTTTAAGGAATCATTGGATGGTTGGTTAAGTGTGGATGTTTTGGTTATAGGTTGAGCCCATTGAGGCGAAATGCTATGTGTTGTATGGTTATGGCTTGTATGCATGATTTAAATTAATCAACTGCATGCTAAGACGACAAATAGTGTGCGTGGCCCGGTAGCATGCGGGTTGCGGGATTACCATACCAGCAAAGGTGCTGAGCCCCTTGGGGCCACCCCTTTCTCTCCTTTTATATTCAGGTACAAGGAGCTGGAAGCCGTTCGAGTGTAGGACGGGGCAGATGATTATACATGGTAGCCATTTAAATGGCGTGAGTATGATAGGCCGTAGTAAGACCGAAATTGTTATCGGCAATAGTTTGTAAATACTCGGTACAGGGGGAGTGTTGTATATAATGTTGAAGATGGATTGAGTATTGTATTGTGTAGTGCTCGGGAATCTACTCCATCAGACCGATACGAATGTACATATATTAGCCTTGTTAGCCACGTGGGTGGTTAACGGCGTGTAACACCATTGGAATAAGTAATGTGATGAGTTGAGTTTCCGCTGCAGATTGTTATTGTGTTGGTTGTTGGATGGTGTTCACAAAGTGGTATCAGAGCGAAGTCGCTCTGATGACTGAATTACCGAGCTTAGGAAATACCGAGTTAGGATTTAAGTACTTTGGGTTGGGTTGAGTGATAGCGTGAGAGATACGCTAGTTAGGAACTACCAGTGACTACTGGAAACCTACAATATCCATCCCACCCTCCACAATCCCTGTTATATAACTTGGGAAAGAACGCCAGAGAGATGGAAGTCCACTCTCATACTCGGAATACCCGATCTGGCTGTTATTAAATACCTTTAGGGTACGGAGAGCCTGTCATCGGTTGATCCCGAAAACTGGGAATCCCGGAGACGGCTCCATCTGAACAATGTCAAACGCATTAATAGCGAAGAATGAAGGATTTGTATAAGAGAATAGAATTCCGGCAACCTGGGTCGACATGCCGAGCAGTCGAAAACAATCAGCTTGCAACGCACCAACCGTGCACAGGCAAGAAGTGGATTAATGGAACCCGAGACAAGAGTCTACGGAACCACAATTTGATGGAATAATGCACCAACGGTATACCAACCGACAAGGGAAACTACAAGGTAGTGCCCAAATAAGTGGAACGGATACAAAGTGAATCAATACTAAGAAAAGGGGTCTCCCAGAATGGGAAACAACCCTAGTTGATGATCAATGTGAATACGTGAGAAGTCCCTATAGGTATTTTCAAGGTAGTAAGATCAGTGAGGGCCAACAAGGCCACTGATGACAATATGGTCAAAACAATACCACAATCGGTATGTGTCAAACCGATAGCCAGTTAGCATGCGCACTTGCCATAGCAAGTGCTGCTATAACAGGGCGTTCGGGAATTCATACCACTACAAGTACTTGGAAAGTACCATGGAGTTAAATGTGATGTCATAATAGTGGAAGGGCTTGTTAGCCTAACCTCTGCAATTGGAACACCAGTCAGCAAGAAGCTAGACTTGGCTAAGGCAAGAAGATGGTGTTGTGAAACCATGGAATTTTTCTTCAAACCTAATTTTCACAAACCCTTTTTCTTTCAAAACCAGATTTTTCCTTCAACCAACACTTCTTTCCACCTTCTTTTAAACCAAACCAGTAACAGAGCATTGACAAGGATGCCAAAGTGGATAAACCTTCCCTTGATTAAGTTCGGGAATAAGGAATGAATATTGTCACGGGACAATATAAGGGAGTTGACAACAGAATACTCACCTAGGCGTTTCCGGACCTACAAGTGTACCAACTGTGTTGTGGGACGACCGCACTCCGATAGGAGCATGTGGGCCTGACAGACCTACTTATGGTTAGTTGGGTAGGTAGTAATGTATCAGTATGATACCCCATATATGTATACCAGTAGAGTCCGAAGCACGGGAAGTAGTCGACTCCGTCTACGGTCAGCAGTATAAATCAAACAAGAGCTAGAAAATACAAGGAGTGCTTGAAGTAAAGGAACTCAGTTAAGTTAACGAGACTAAAGGAACTAGTGAGTTTATTTCAAGGAAATGTAAAGAGTCAAGGAGCGCGAAGAGCACGGACTACTATGAAAGACACCACATGTGTCTTGATAAGCCTAAGGGATAAAACATGATAGCTGGAATGAGTACCCAGCTACGAACATAGGAAGGTGTAGTTTACTGAATTTACCCATAGATGCACGCCTAATGTAATGGCATACCTTAGCAACACCCAGGAGCAATCCTTGAAGGGTGTTCGCATCAACAATTGTTGAATGAAATGCATGACAGAAACACAAGGGTGGAAATTAACACCCAGATTAGACATAAGTTGTCAGGAGACGGACCGACAAACCTAAGGGGCATCCCATGAAAGGAAACGGAATGCAACGACCTTGTCATGGAGCCCACTACAACCTCTAAACATGTAATATGATACAGAGGGGTACATGTGTATGGACAGCCTACAATGAGCCCAGCTCAAGGCAAATAAGGCTTATAAGCCACAAACAAGATATGTTATGTAATTTGAGTTAATTGTAGAAGTTTATGTGGCATAAGCGGATAGAGTGGTAAGCGAACCACTGCATTAAGAGTGGGGATACCTCTCGATATTGTGAGACCGCAGAAGCGGTAGTTATATGAATCAAGTACAAGAAATATGTGGAGGAAGGAGCACGTTGTCATTACCCCAAAGTGATTTAAATAAAATAACACGAAAGGAAATGTTTGTACCAGTTGTGTACGCAGGAAGTGTGATAAGTTGATAGCAATCACCGTAGGTGTGTGAAGCTAAATGTGTAGCGAACAACGCTCAAGGGAAAGATAGTAATATATTCAAAAATCAGCCAAGTAAGTGGCCAGATAAACCTAGCGTAATAGCAGAAGCTAAGATAATAACGGATGCAGTATAAGTTGATGTTATATAATGAGTAAGGACACGGTGCGCAATGAGCGACCGTTGTATGAGGATGATTAGATGATAAAAATGGTGAGTGAACAGAGTTGCGGGTTAAACCCAGTGGAGGCACAACAGTAGGCGATAGCAAACGAACCGAGCAGTAAGCCGGTGGCAAGTGTTAGATGATAAGGATTTCAGTGAAAATTCCTATCGCAATCGCATAAGAGAGTTGCTGTCAAGGGTTTACGCCTCTGCACTCTGTATGACTGAGTGTTTTGGTATTGCTCTTGCACAGTAATGATCGAGTGGGATAGCTAGGAATCAGAAGCATGGTAATTATGGAGAAATAATGTTATAATGGCCGATGCATAGGAAATGCAAGACCGCACCAATAAGGGATACTTGTACAAAACCGAATGTGGAGACATGATTAACAGTAAGTGACTACAGTAGCACTGACTGCCAAATATCGGTATGGAATATACCCCAAATATTGTAAATAGCTGAGAGAGCACTACATACTTGGTAGTAGCTTAATTTCAACCGACAGTAAGTCGGTAGAAGCAAGTCAATCATTGCGAATTACATAGTAGTTTATGCTGTAAGCTACTGGAGAAATGGATGGAAAAATTGTGAAACTCACCGAATTCGCTCAGGGTAAAGGATACCATGCGTCGGTTGAGAAACCATTGTTACCTCGATAAAGGTAATACATTGGAAATGTACAATACAGTAACAGTAATGAATGGGGCAAACTAGCTCTATAATTATCAGGGTTGCGCAACAGAGGCCAGTGAGCCCATGCGTCAGGTACCGGATATATATTGTGAATATGAATGGATGGCTAGATATCAATGCCTAAAAGCCTCACAGGCCAGGACCGAAACCGGTTATGAGTTACAACTCCAATGCGAATTCTTGGTTTAGGGACTAAACCGCCAATATGGTTAAGATCCTCTAATCAGAATCCATTGTGTAATAGACCGCGTGGAAGTTAAAACACTTCACGACGGAAGAACATTTTAAGCTAATGCTCAGTGATTGATTACGTGGGCGTAATCCCTTTTAAGGGGGGTAGAGCGCAAAACCACTTAGTGTGTTTTACCGTACAAGTGTACGCGAACTAGGTGTGCACAGCACAAAATGATTGTTATGATGGTTGGCGCGTGTGTTATATAAACATACGCATTTATTTGTGGGTAAATTGTGGTAATTACGCACAAAAGATGCGAATACCATTGTGGGAAGTGTGTTATTTTGTTAACAGTGTGTGTGTTAGTACAAGTGGAAGGGAGTAAAGAAACTCCCGGGGAACTAAAACCCCGACGGTGCATAAATGTAAACTATGTATTGTATTTTGATAAAAGTATATGTATATATATATACAATGTGGTGATTTATGAAGGGTTATAAGACCGACATAGAGCCTAGTGAGAATTAAATTCCCTAGGTAACTTAAATTAAGTTGGATTTGGGTGATGATTGATAGACAGAGTTCTATCCCTTGGAGATGTAATGATTATGACTAGAAGGATTCAAAGATAGAAAATGGGATATGCTTGAATTAATTGTTGGTTAAAAATGAGGTGGGAGGTGAAACTTGATTATCATGGGATCAAGGGAAGCCGAACACAAATTGGGGTGGAAAGATAGTTCAACACTGATGCTGATCACATCAGGGTTGGATGACTCTCGAAGCTCCCTGTAAGTGGTCATAAATAACTATATTAAGAAAGATACAAGAGCATAAATCGGACTTGGAGTTGTATGGTGTTTTCAAAAAGAATTTTCAATTGGTGTTTTCAAACAATCGATTAATATTTTGAATAAAAGATCTTCTTATACTTAACCTCGCAAGGAAATTTTAAATTTAAGTGATTGTTTTAATTTCCCAAAGGCACGGGGACGGAAGGCGTCCATCGCGACCGGGTTCTGCGGGATCATAGTCTATATCAAGGATATTTTTGATTGTTGTACATGCTCCGACATGTTGTGTGGTATGTGTAATGAATGTTGTTTTGACTTGTATTTCCTAAGGTGTATACTATCAAGGCCTATGAGTCTAAATGTGTGTTGTTACATAGACCTATGTGTCTAAAGACTGTTATGTTATGGGGACCTATGTGTCCAAATGATGTGGATTTGTTGCCCGGACCATTAAGTCCGAGGTTGGATGTAAAGGGTGGTTGGTAATGGAATTTTTATGGCTATAAGTAATTCCCGTATTCTAATCCAATGATGCGAGGAAATGTGAACTTCGAGGACGAAGTTCTTTTAAGGGGGGTAGATTGAAATACCCCAAACCTTGGTATGTTGTTTAAATATCAAACTAGAGTATGTAAAGGCTAAAAAGTGCCTTAGAAACATCAGTGGACAATTTAAAATATAGTAAAGTGCAATAAAGCATTGAGACACAGTTTGAGCAAAAACATGCTCTAAGCTATGAGTGAACTTGGTTAGGACCCAAAGAGCCTACCAAGACTTGATAACATTTAATTATGATTTGATAAGGCTAAATAAGTCCTTAAGAAACTTTGGTGGACAGTGAAACCAAATAAAACATAAGAAAATACCTTAAGGTCAATATGAGCAAAAATGTGCTCTAAGCTTGGGATGAATGTGTATAAGACCTAATGGTCATACATATACCTTATTTATATGTTAATGAACATATTAAATCAATTACCAAAGAAAACCAAGCTTGAAAACAAGTTAAAAACAAAATGTGCTTTAAGGAGTCTTAAAGCACGTTTTTGAAAAATTGTCTTGTAAATGAGTTTTGAATGGCTAAATGTCCATCATTATCTTTAATTAACATGTGTACTATATAGTATCACATTTGGGTGGCCATATTAGTGGGAAATCAAAATTTCACTTCTATGTGCCTTAGTTTGTGAATAGTAACTTTCATAAGCTAGTTTGTAACATATAATGTTATAAGTAATTAAATTGGTCAACAAAGACCATTATACCCTCCTAGGCATATGGGGGCCGGTTTTTCATGGTGTGAGTCACCAACATGTAAAAGAAATCAAATAAGTAAACTTAAGCTTAAAGTAAAGTACTATTTGCTTTAACTTACAAATATCTTCAAAAGTAAGTTCTATCTTCATTCTCCCTTCCTTTCCTTCATTTCCCACGGTTCCACACTCTCTTCTTCCTCTCTTCTTCTTGTTCTCTCTCGGTGATACATAATACAACCATGGAAGTCCATCTTTGACCACATGTAAAACCTAGCTCACTTAACCAAATCAAAAACAAACACCACCATTCTCTTAGTTAAGCCAAGCTCTACAATCTTGTCCTTTCAAAATCCCAAGAGCTCCATTTCGGTGCCAAAAGGAATCACCATGGGAGGAGCTAGAGCTCACCTTTTCACATATCCTTGTTCCCCTTTGCTTCAAGGTAAGGAAACTCAAAGAAAAATGACATTTCCTTCATGTTTTGTCATGTCCGAAAATCACTCTTAATGGAGTCATAATATTGCCTTGTTCTAGCTTCATTCCAAGCTTTCATGGACTAGGAGGAGTCCTCTCTTGATATATATTCAAGCTCTCTTTCCATTCCAAGGTAAAACAATCATGTTAATACCTTAAGATAATATATGTAACTAGGGTTTACAATGAGATAAAGCTTAAAGCTTATATACTCATTTTAAAGTTGGTATATTGTTTAGTTGTTGGCAAGGAACCAAATGCCCTACCGGTTTTACAAGGAAACAAGAAGGAAATTTGTGAGGAAAAGAGGTAAACAAGCTATCTCAATGTGGTTTAATGCCTTAGGAGAAATAAGCTTATAATGCTTGTTAAAACTACCTAAAGAGCAAATGGTAAATGAGCTAGTAAAATGCTCTCAAGGAGTTTATTAAAGGAATATGTATTGTTGGGTGTATTTGCAGGTCAAAGGCATTATGATGTGGGAAATTCAGTGTTTAAGGTTTATGCAATTTAAGGGCCTAAGAGCCATGCATTTAAGGGCCTAAGTGCCAAGCAATTTAAGTTATGCACTATATTGTGATGTAGTGCTTAATGTGTGAAGTTTGTGTATAAAATGTGTTTGATGGATTTTAGGTGTTCTTGGATGAATTAAGGTGAAAACCTAAGTGTTTGGATGTGGGTATATGCTAGAGAAGCTATGGCCAAATTTGGGAAATGTGTATGAAGTTCTAAGTGTTGTAAGTGAGTTTTGGTGAACTAGGAAGGATTAAAGGTGAATGAATGTTTACTTGAGAAGAAAACATGTATTAAGGTGATTTAGAGTGATGCAAGGATTTAGGTGTTGCCTTGGAAGTTCTAGGAATTCAATGGGTGTTTTGTGAATGTATTAAAGTCTTGGAGAAGTTGTTTAAGGTTTAGGTAAGGTTGGTGTTCAAGGAATAAGTGATGTCTAGGTATGATGTGAAAAAGGAGATTTAGTTAGTAAGAAAAGAAGTTGAGAGATGATGATGAGGTGTAGAGGAAACACCTTGGTATTGTGGTCATTATAGTGAAATGCCACCTAGAAATCATAGGGAGAAAACATTGTAAGTGTTAGGAATTTTGTGGAGATATAAGTAAAGGTTTAAGGAATTAAGAAAAATAGTTTTGTGAGTGTTTAAGAATATCTTAAGGGAGTGTTTGAAGTGCCAAATGATGTTAGAACACATTAAGAGGCCTTAGGAGAAGTTTGGTGAAGATTTGACAAGTTTGGGTAAGTTTAGGAGGCGACCGACCCAGGGGCCGACCCAGTTTTGGGTCGGTCGAGCCTCTGTAAAATGTTTGGAATGTGTTCGGTAATGGTCCGACCCAAAAGGGTGGGTCGGACATGGGTCGGTCGGTCAAGTTACAAAGGTGGAAAAATGTTCGCACATGGACCGACCCAGAATGGTGGGTCGGACGTGGGTCGGACGGGCATGTTTGTAAGGAAGTAAAAGGGGTCTGTAATGGACCGACCCAGCTGTGGGTCGGTCGGTGGGTCGGTCGGACCAAAAACATGGTTTAAGGTTATGAAATGATATGTGACGATGGGGATTGGTAGGTAATGGTGTTATAAGGATGTTGAGGACATGTTAGGTGAGTTTAAATGGCAAATAAGAGGGTGAAAGGTTGCATTTAAATGTGAGGATAAAACAAGTTAAAAATGTAAAGTTATTTAACCAAGTTAACGGGGAAAGTTATAAGCATTAGACTTTAAAACAAACATGTTACCCCAATGTTAATAAAAGAACATGTGATGTCAACAGTTGTTCGAGAATTGCTCGAGGAACATAAGTGGACGTGGTAAAGTGGACTCCGGCGACAGGTATGGTTTTCTTGCAACCTGTGTCCTATCGGATTACACCGGCTTGTATGCCAACGTGTTTTTCTGTATGTTTGCCACGTTATGAGATAAATCATGAAACGAGTTTACAGTCGTTATTGTTATTGTATGTTTACGTGCCGATACCGGTAACCTCGAATGCGCTTGAAGGGCTAGTTAACCTCTATTAGGTAAACGTAGGAGAACGGTATCCGGTAACAATGTTTCCGACTTAAGGAACGTTCTAACCACGGCTATGCGTGAGTTGGTTATGTGATGTTTGTGCGTGATGTTTGTATGTGAATGTATGACTCTCTCCTCCCTTGTGTGCTTAACTCGGTTATGATACCGTATGGTGTGTGGTTGTGGTAGGCTCCGTAATGGATCTCTAACTACTTATTTATAAGAGTCTATGGGCTAATGGGGGGGGTGAGGAGTTCGGTAGTTTCCGGCCACGCGTGTGATGGTGGGGGTCGTTATCATATCCAGTTCGGCTCCCTTGGTGTATGTTTAGGTGGTATTCCAATTTGGTTTCAACCTTCCCTTAGCTTATCCAAAGCTAGTTTACTGACTCACGTCGGGCCATAGGGGCATACTGTGTTGTTTGGTGTGCTTGGGATCACTATATCCGACACACCTTGGGTTTAAGTCAACCATTCAAATAACAGGATGGTGATGAGGTAATTAACGAGCTTGGTATGAGTTTGGCAACAATCTCTATGCTCATGGTATGGACTAACTATGATGGAAGGTTCCTTGTGAGAACCGATTTTATGATGTTATGTAATGTATGGTGCTATGCAAATTCCCTTGCTATGCTATGGTATATATATACATATTGGATGTTTAAAATGATGGTGAAGTTATCACGTGTATGTAGAAACCGGAAAGGTTGTTATGTTTGTCATATAAGGAATGAGTTATGTTGTAGGATATGGAATGTGTGGATCATGGAAATGAATCCCAGTTGGTGACAAGAGGCATTTAAGGATAACCCGATTAATGGGTACATGCCGTTCGTTAAGGAAGTAGCTCCGTTTAGAGGAGAGCCACTCTAGGGTTTTAAGGAATCATTGGATGGTTGGTTAAGTGTGGATGTTTTGGTTATAGGTTGAGCCCATTGAGGCGAAATGCTATGTGTTGTATGGTTATGGCTTGTATGCATGATTTAAATATAATCAACTGCATGCTAAGACGACAAATAGTTGTGCGTGGCCCGGTAGCATGCGGGTTGCGGGATTACCATACCAGCAAAGGTGCTGAGCCCCTTGGGGCCACCCCTTTCTCTCCTTTTATATTTCAGGTACAAGGAGCTGGAAGCCGTTCGAGTGTAGGACGGGGCAGATGATTATACATGGGTAGCCATTTAAATGGCGTGAGTATGATAGGCGTAGTAAGACCGAAATTGTTATCGGCAATAGTTTGTAAATACTCGGTACAGGGGGAGTGTATGTATATAATAAATGTTGAAGATGGATTGAGTATTGTATTGTGTAGTTGCTCGGGAATCTACTCCATCAGACCGATACGAATGTACATATATTAGCCTTGTTAGCCACGTGGGTGGTTAACGGCGTGTAACACCATTGGAATAAGTAATGTGATGAGTTGAGTTTCCGCTGCAGATTGTTATTATGTGTTGGTTGTTGGATGGGGTGTTACATTAAACATTAAAACATGAATTATTAAGACTAAAAAGAGTCTTAGAAACATTAGTAAACAATTTAAACAAAAGAAAACACAAAATGTGCTTTAAAGTCAATAAGAGCTAAAATGTGCTCTAAGCTTGGAATAGCTTGGGTAAACCTAATGAACTTACCAAGACCTCATTATATACTAATGAACATATTAAACCAGTTACCAAAGAAAACCAAGCTTGAAAACAAGTTAAAACACAAAATGTGCTTTAAGAAGTCTTAAAGCACATTTTTGAAAAATTGTCTTGTAAATGGGTTTTGAGTGGCTAAATGTCCATCATTACTCTTAAATATATATGTGTACTATATAGTATCACATTTGGGTGGCTATATTATGGGAAATCAAAAATTTCACTTCTAAGTGCCTTGTTTAGGTGAATAGTGATTTTTATAAGCTAGTTTATAACATATGTTGTATTAAGTAATTAAATTGACAAACAAAGACTAAAATACCCTCATACTAATAAAGGGGGCCGGTTTTCTAAGTGTGTGACTCACCACTCTCTAGTTGATAAATAAGTAAGTAAAGAAAATTAATTAAACTTACTTTTTACTTTATAAGCATAAATATCTTCTTAAAAGCAAATCCTATCTCATTCTCATTTCTTTCCTTCATTCCCACGGTTTCCAAACACCATCTTCTACCTCTTCTTTGCTCTCTCTCGGTAATACCACTACCACCATAGAAACTCCCACTTTGACCTCTTGTAAAATCTTGCTCACTTGTTCAAATCAAAAACAAACACCACCAATCTCTTCCTCTCATCAAGCTCTTCATTCCTATCTTCTCAAAACTCCAAGAGCCCCATTTCGGTGCCAAGGTGTTCCACCATTGAAGGAGCTTGAGCTTGTATTTTGACATATTGTTGATCTCCTTTGCTTCTAGGTAAGGAATCTCAAAGAAAAATCATGTTTCCTCCATGTTCTTACCTTGACCGAAAATACACATTGATATAGCTCTTTGTGTGACTTTGTTCTAGCTTCATTTCAACTCTTCATGGACTAGGTGGAGTCCTCTCTTGTTATATATTCAAACTCTCTCCAAAGATCAAGGTAAAACAACTACATTAATGTTTTTGAAACAATGTAAAATTAGGGTTTACAATGAGATGAAGCTCAAAGCTTGAATACTCATTATGGTGTTTGTATATTGTTTAGAGCTTGACAAGGAATTAAAATACCATACGGTTTTGTAAGGAAACAAGAAGGAAGTGTTTTGGAAAAGAGGTAAATCTACTAACCTAATGTTGTTTAATGCCTTAGGAGAAATGAGCTTATAAATGCTTATTAAAACTACCTAAAGAGCAAATGGTGAATGACTTAGTAAAGTGTTCTCAAGGAGACTAGTAACATATGTGTGTTGATGTAATCGCAGGTTAAAGGCATATATATTGTGGAAATTCAGTGTTTATGATTTAAGCACTTAAGGGCCTAAGAGCCATGCATTTTAAGGGCCTAAGTGCCATGCAATTTAAATTATGCACTATATTGTAATGTAGTGTGAATTTGGTGAAGTTGTATGAGAGTGTTCTTGGTGATTCTAGATGTTCTTGTGTGTTTAATGGAGAAAGCAAAGTGTTTAGGCTTAGTAATGTTCTAGGGGAATCCATGCCAAAATTTAGGTAAGAAGTAAGAAGTTCTAAGGTTTACATAAGGTTTGGTGAGTTAGAAAATGTAGGAAATGAATAAGGAGTTCATGATGTTTTAAAGGAATTTTGATGAACTAGGAAGTACTCTAGAGTGTAATAAGGACTTAGGCATGATCTTGAGATTTAGTAAGTACCAAAGTCACTTTGGGACTTAGGTAAATACCTAGGCAAACTTTGGTAAAATAAGGAGAAGTGTACACTAGGAAAAGAGTTTCAAGAAGGATATAAGGAGTTAGTTGTGAGAGATGATGCTTGGGAGATGATGTTAAAATAAGGAGAAAGTGCAAGCTTAGAAAAAGAGATTTCAATGATGACATAAAGAGTTTTAGTTTGTAAGAAATGATGTTTAAGTAATAATGTTGTGTAAAGATATGTCTTGGTATAATGACTAGAATAGACAAGGAATACCACTTAGGAACTTAAGGAGAGGATACTATAAGTGTTGGAGGCCTTGGGGAAATTTGGTTAAGTGTTTGAAGGCTTAGAAATTGGAGTATAATGCCTTGTCCGAACTTCCGTCCGGATGTGGAAGTTCGGACAGGCCCTGTTGGGTAAAGAAATTCTCACTCGCGAACAGTGTCCGAACTTGGGAAGTCCGGACACATGTTCGGACGTACCCACCCATCCTTAGGATTATCCTCGAACTGTGTCCGAACTTGGGAAGTCCGGACACATGTTCGGACGCACGGATTTCTGTCTAAATTTTTCTCGGCTCACGTCCGAACTTCCGAAGTCCGGACATAAGTTCGGACGTGTGTCTGTTTTCTGTCTAAAATCACGGCTTGTGTCCGAACTTGGAAGCTCGGACACAAGTTCGGACAGGCCACTGTATGGACCAAAAATTATTGTTTTAAGATGGGAATTGTTATCTAAAAATAGTAGTTGGTTAGTAATGATATAATAAGGTTATATAAGACATGTTAGGTGGGTTTTAAAGGCAATTAAAAGGATGAAAAGATGTAACAAGTGTAAAATAAAAATAAACTAGTAATGTTGAGTAGATAATGTTAATAATGGATTAGTGCGTTAATTAACCGACGTTACTAATGTGTTTAGGATTCTCTCAAGGTGGAAACGAAACGAGGCAAGGACCAAGGTATGGTTTTCTTGCAGTCTGTTGTCTACCGGTTTACACCGGCTTGGATGTTGTTTGCTTTTCTGTGTGTTACGACCTTATAAGATTAAGGCATGAAAAGAGTTTACAGTTGTTATACATTAAGATGTTGTAAGGTTGTGACTCCTTTCCCTTGGTTGCCTAACAAGACCTAAATAATTGCTTGTATGTGACTTAACAAATATTGTGTGATCACTAACAAGTGCTAATCGGGGGGAATGAGGAGTCCGGTTGTTCCGGCCACGCGTGTGATGGATGGGAGTCGATATCATATCCGGTTCGGCTCTCTTGGTGTATGTATAGGTGGTATTCCAATTTGGTTTCTACCTTCCCTTAGCTTATCCAAAGCTAGTTACTGACTCACGTCGGGCCATAGGGGCATACGTATGTTATTTCGGTGTGCTTGGGATTACTATATCCGACACACCTTGGGTATAAGTTAACCGTTCTATATAACTGGACGGTAACGAGGTTGGTAACGAGCTTAACATGGGATTGGTAAAAATCTCTAGGCTCACATGGTATACTAACTATGGTGGAAGGTTCCTTGTGAGGACCGATTTTATGGTGTTGTGTATTGTTATGATGCTATGCAATTTCCCTTGCTATGCTATGGTATATATATATATGTTGGATGTTCTAAAATGAATGCCATGTTATTATGACAATGGTTGCGCGTATCCCGGTAGCCGATGGGCTGCGCGTTAGCCATACCAGCAAAGGTTGCTGACCCCCTCGGGGGCTCCATATTTTATTGCAGGATGAGGATCGAAGAAGCAGAGTGGCTCTAGGTCCTAGGTCGTTGATGTACTTTTGGCTATGTTGGTTGTTGAGCCCGGGATGCGCCTGTGCTCCCGAGGCATTACATTTTGGTACCGTTGTTAATACTGGTGGATGTTATGGTTGTAGGTGTGTTGTAAATTAAATACTCGGTATGGTTGGCTATGTTTATATATGGAAGTTAGATTCTATGCTCGGGAGTCTGATCATCAGACCGATACTTGTATTTATTCTGCCTAGTTAACCACGTGGGTGGTTAACGGCGTTGTAACACCAAAGCGTTTAGTTATTGTTTGGTTGGTTATTTCCGCTGCGATTTCGGTAGTTGTTAGGGCGTTGTAGGGGTGTTACAAAAAGTGGTATCAGAGCGAAGTATCGCTCTGATGACTAGAATACCGAGCTTAGGGATATACCGAGTTAGGAAACCTAGCTACAGATACCTAAGTGAACAGATTTGGAAAGGTTAACCACTAACTAAGTGTGGAATTACCTGGTTGTCGGGAAGATGCTATAACCATTGGACCGATAAGTGTGCAAGCATAATGCTAATGAAATGTTCATATGAATTCAGATGGCAGGTAGACCACGAGGTAGAGGCCGCGGGCGCGGTACTGGAGATTTGGGTGACCAGGGCGATGATACTACGGCACAGACTATGGCTGAGGCAGTTGCAGCCGCCGTAGCCCAGTTGGTACCCGATCTGGTTGCTGCTATACAGCAAGGGCAACAGCCCGGAGTTCAGCCACCACCACCACCGCCACGAGAGACCAATTGGGTCAAGGCGTTGGCTGATCTTAGACCGCCATCATTCAATGGGGAGACTGATCCTCGAAAGCTGGAGGCGTACATCTCCGAACTGGAGACCGCCTACGAGACCTTGGCAGTACCTGCTGAAGCTAAGGTCCGTCTTGCCGCTTACTACTTGAAGGGTACGGCACAGAGTTGGTGGAAGTTGGTGAAGGAGGACAGGATGGCTGATCCTGAGTTTGGTTGGAGGGAGTACACGGCTCTACTGCGAGCCAAGTACTACCCTGTGCATGTGCAGGAGGCCAAGCGCCTCGAGCTGGACAGTCTGAGGCAGGGGGACAAGATGTCGGTTGATGACTACTACACCGCATTCACCGGCCTTATCCACCTGTTACCAGACCTTGGGTATTCGAACCGGGTGTTGGTGAACCGGTTCTACAATGGACTGAGCCACCGTCTCCGCTATGGGATGGGGCCAGCTGAGTATACTACCTTGCAGGTAAGAGTATTTGTTGTGAATCAATTATACCTTGAGTGAATGTTAATGTGAGTTGGTAAGTTGTTTTGCGGGGCATGACTGACATCCTAAAATTCAGGAGTGCTATCATGCCGCTGCTAAGGTTGAAATTACCGTCCGTCTGAGGGACGAGGAGAATGCGCACAAGCGCAAGGCCACCAACGAGGGCCAGAGTCAGCAAGGGTATGGGGGAGGGAAGAAAAAGAAACCCTACCCTCAGCCCCAGAAGGGTCAGTACCAGGGTGACAAGGGCCAAGCCCAGACCACCACAGCTGATGAGCCACTGAAGCTCACGTACGCGTATGCGGCGAAGCCTCTACGCTCCTACCCGCCTAAGGGTAATTACTTAACCATGTGTATCTAGTTGAGGTGTGTGTTGTTAAGATGGGAAGTGAGTATTGATTGTGTGTTGTTATAGCAGCTAGCGCGGGTTCTGGACCGGAGCGCCACTTTTACTGTAAGTGGTGCAATGGAGACCACCCCGGCAAAGACTGCAAGGGGAATGATGTGAGGTGCCGTCACTGCCAGAAGATGGGGCACCGTGAATTTGAGTGTTGGACGAACCCCAACAGCAGGAACTACAAGCCAAAGGGGCAGTGGAAGGGTAATACTACCACGACCACTGAGGGCCCAAAGGCGATCATTCAGCAGACTTCTGACAAGAAGTACACTGAATCCCAGAAGGGGAAGGGTACGGGGTCCGGCAAGGCCGCCCTGAATGTGGTGGACCGGTCTGAGGCACCAGGATCCTCTTCGAGACCAGGTACCGCCTAAACTGTTAAATGAAAAAGTGATTGCTTACCGCATTTCATGCATGAGTGTTAGCAAGTCTAAGGGTATAAACATAAGTAAAGAGTTAGAATATAATGTGGAAAACACCTAAAGTTAGGCAATTTGAAACTTAGGAACCTTCAATATCTGTTATCCAATCCCGCCCACACCAAACCCCGAAGAGACCACCATCAGCATCACCGAATTCCCACTGGAGCAATGTCAGGTTATCCAACCAGGTATGATACTCTTAAATGGATACCTGACACCGGAAGCACAAATCCACATCATCAGACGTTGCAACGAACTTGGAGCAGCACCAGGAGGTTTCTATACACCCGAATACCCGAGCGGTTCGAAGATGAAGCTGAAGATGATGTGCATGGGTAAGGACTGGAATCCCTACACCAAGTCATATCAGGATGTACGAGCTGAAGACGGAGCAACTGTACCAGGCATACCTGAGGAGTTCCTTGCGGTTGTTAACCACACCGTGGGAATTGCTCAGCAACTTGAATCGGAGCCGATTCCGAACGTGGAAGCAGACTTATGCATTGTGAACTTCTACCAGAAAGGTGGACGGTTAGGGTTACACCAAGATAAGGACGAGTCACCCGAGTCTCTAAGTAAGGGAGTACCCGTGGTGTCTTGGTCCATTGGTGATACCGCTGTGTTTATGTACGGCGAGCAGAAGCGTGGTGATCTCGCAAGGAAGCTAGTGTTGAAATCAGGTGATGTATTAATCATGGGAGGACAATCAAGGATGTTATACCACGGTATCAAGAAGATCAAATTGAATACCGCACCATCGACAGTGGTAAATGCCACACACCTGAAACCCGGACGTTTGAATTTGACTTTCAGGCAGTTTTGAGCCTTGTGTAATCATGTAATGTATTAAGCCAGTGGTTTGACAAAGGAGCTATATCTAGCCATGCCTACAATGTAACCAACTTATGGTGTAAAGACTATGTTAATGAATAAAGGAATGTTGTTTTGGAGTGTATCAACGTGTTGTTACTACCGTATACTTATGAGTTTGCCAATGAATTAGGCTGTGCACTCGGAACGGGAGGTATACTGAGTGTCTGCAATAAGGCAGAAGCCGGCAAGAGCGGCACAATCCTCACCGGTACCTTTCCAGTGAATGGCGTGGATGCATCGATCTTGTTCGACTCTGGAGCCTCACACACGTTTATTTCGCTAGCATTTGCGAAGAGGCTGGGGTTAGACGGTGAAGAGATGCCAGACTTCGTGGTCACTCTCCCGTCGAAAGAGCGGATCAGGTGTACCCGCTACTACCGAGATGCTGTTGTTCGAATCATGGATGAGGAGTTTCCGATCGACTTGATAGAGTTCGACGGACTAGGTTTTGATGTGATTGTCGGGATGAACTGGTTGGAGCGGTACAAGGGTAGAATCCTATGTGCCGAGCATCGACTGCTTCTTCGGAGTCCATCTGGGGTTACTATATCATACCGCCAGAGGCCCAGGGAGCCTTCGACACAGATCATCACCGCCATGGCCATGTATCGTGAGTTGCGACGAGGAAATGATGTATACCTCTGCTATGTCCAGGACATAGAGAGAGACCCTGAGTTTAGCCCAGATGTGCCGGTAGTGTCGGAGTTTCCTGACGTTTCCTAAGGAACTGCCGGGCATGCCGCCAGCACGAGAGGTTGAGTTTGAGATTGATCTAGTTCCGGGCACCGGACCCATTGCGAAGGCACCTTACCGTATGGCTCCAGCAGAGATGACAGAGCTCAAGGAGCAGCTGAGAGACTACTCGACAAGGGCTTCATCCGCCCTAGTGTTTCACCATGGGGAGCGCCGGTCCTCTTCGTGAAGAAGAAGGACGGTAGCCTCCGCCTATGTATGATTATCGGGAGCTGAATGCTGTTACGGTGAAAACCGTTACCCTTTACCACGCATCGACGATCTATTTGATCAGCTGAGGGGAGCATCAGTATTCTCCAAGATAGACCTACGTTCTGGATACCACCAGATTGCCATCCGTGACAGTGATATCGAAAAGACAGCATTCAGAACTAGGTATGGGCATTATGAGTTCACAGTTATGCCGTTTGGCTTGTCAAATGCACCAGCAAAGTTCATGGACTTAATGAACCGTTTGTTCCAAGATCAGTTGGACAAATCAGTGGTAGTCTTCATCGATGACATACTTGTGTATTCGAAATCGAGAGGTGAGCATGAAAGCCACCTGAGAGATGTATTGCAAACATTGAGAAAGAATCAGCTGTATGCTAAATTTTCTAAGTGTGAATTTTGGTTGAACCAAGTATCATTCCTTGGACATGTGATTTCTGAGGCCGGGATCGCTGTTGATCCGGCAAAGATAGATGCAGTGCGCACCTGGCCTAGGCCGAAGACAGTTACCGACATCAGGAGCTTCCTCGGTCTGGCAGGCTATTATAGGAGGTTTGTGAAGGACTTCTCCAGTGTCTCAAAGCCGATGACTTCCTTGATGAAAAAGGATGCACCATTCGAGTGGACAGTCGACTGTGAGAGCTTTCACGAGTCTCAAGGATGCTCTGACATCTGCACCGGTTCTGACATTACCAGACGGTCCAGATGGTTTTGAGGTCTATTGCGACGCATCAGGCAGGGGTATGGGTTGTGTGTTGATGCAACACGGGAAGGTCGTGGCTTACGCCTCCCGACAGCTGAAGAAGCATGAGGAGAACTACCCTACCCACGATTTAGAATTGGGGGCCATTGTCTTCGCACTGAAGATATGGCGACATCATTTGTATGGGGTAAGCGTGACAATCTATTCCGACCACAAGAGTTTGAAATACTTGTTCACTCAGAAAGAGTTGAACATGAGGCAGAGAAGGTGAATTCTTAAATGATTATGACATCAATTTACAGTACAAGGAGGGTAAGGCAAACGTGGTAGCTGACGCATTGAGTCGCCGAGCACACTCTCTCCATTCGCTAGTCTCTCATACTGGCTTGGTTGAAGAGGTGCGGAGTGCTCAGATGACGGATCAGTATATGGTGGAGATTAGACAGAAGCTTATTGATGGCACATTCGAGGGTCAGAAGTACGACTTCAGACTCCACGATGATGACCTGATTAGGCTTAATGGCCGGTTGTGTATACCGAGGAGTAGCGCTGAGCTGAAGGAGCGCATACTGAGTGAATCCCATTGTTCTACGACATCGATTCACCCCGGAGCTTCAAAGATGTATAAAGGTATGAAAAGATATTTTTGGTGGACTGGAATGAAAAAGGATGTGAATGACTATGTGTTGAGGTGTCTCACTTGTCAGAAGGTCAAGTTTGAGCACCGACGGCCTGGTGGTATGGTGCAGCCAATGCCAGTGCCGGAGTGGAAGTTCCATGACATATCTATGGACTTCGTGGTAGGGCTTCCGCCTACAAGGGGAGGTGAAATGATTTGGGTTGTGGTAGACCGACTGACCAAGGTGGCTCGATTCATACCGATGAAGGACACCTGGAAAGTGGCTAAGCTTGCAGAGCTCTTCGACAAGAGATGTAAGACATCATGGGGTTCCGAAAACGATTGTATCGACAGAGATACCAGATTCCTATCCAGATATTGGAAGTCTACACGAGAGGCACTAGGTACTGAACTGAAATTGAGCACAGCGTTTCACCCACAGACAGATGGTCAGAGTGAGCGCACCATCCAGACACTTGAGGATATGCTACGTGCATGTGCACTTGACTTTCAGACCAGCTGGATTGATAAGTTACATCTGATCGAGTTCAGTTACAACAACAGTTATCATGCATCGATCAAGATGTCTCCCTTCCAGGCATTGTACGGTAGACCATGCCGCACGCCATTATGCTGGGATGAGTCGAGTGAGACGGTCATTATAGGACCAGAGTATCTTGAGCAAGTTCAGGCAGAAGTTCGCCAGATCAGGGCTAATATGAAAGCAGCTCAGGATAGACAGAAGTCGTACGCATGTGCGCCGACGTGACCTGGAGTTCGCCGTGGGCGATCAGGTATTTTTGAGAGTATCCCCCATGAAGGGAGTATTTCGTTTTGGCCAGAAGGGCAAGTTGAGCCCGAAGTATGTGGGTCCTTATGTTGTGACGGAGCGGATCGGCCCGGTAGCTTATAGACTTGATTTACCCGCCGAGCTGGGCAAGGTACATGATGTATTTCATGTGTCCCAGTTGAAGAAGTATATGTCTCATCCGTCTCATGTGCTTCAGCCGGAAAGGCTAACTTTAGAGCCGACCATGCGATCAGTGGAGACTCCGGTACGGATTCTGGATACTAAGACTCGAGACACTCGCCATAAGTCCGTGAGACTGGTGAAGGTCCTCTGGTCTAACCAGGACGTTGAGGAGGCCACTTGGGAGCTGGAAGAAAAGATGAAGGCGAAGCACCCGTCATTGTTTGCTTCTTAGTGTTTATATGTATAGGGTACGGGGCGTACCCCTTTTAAGGGGGGTAGAGCCGTTTCGGTTATGGTTGTGTACGACATGTATATGTATACATTGTCTATGTTATGTTACAGACCGTTGTGTCTGAATGGTATTATGTGGTTTGGACCTCGAGTCCGTTGTGGTGTAAGTATGATGGTTGTGTTGGTAATGATGTTTTGGAAGGTGGTGTTATAAGATGTTTCCCGTGTTCTAATAAAGATATGTGGGAAGTATGAACTTTGGGGACAAAGTTCTTTTAAGGGGGGTAGATTGAAATACCCCAAACCTTGGTATGTTGGTTAAACATTAAAACATGATTTATTAAGACTAAAAAGAGTCTTAGAAACACTAGTAAACAATTTAAACAAAAGCAAACACAAAATGTGCTTTAAAGTCAATAAGAGCTAAAATGTGCTCTAAGCTTGGAATAGGCTTGGGTAAGACCTAATGAACTTACCAAGACCTCATTTATATATTAATGAACATATTAAACCAATTACCAAAGAAAACCAAGCTTGAAAACAAGTTAAAACACAAAATGTGCTTTAAGAAGTCTTAAAGCACATTTTTGAAAAATTGTCTTGTAAATGGGTTTTGAGTGGCTAAATGTCCATCATTACTCTTAAATATATATGTGTACTATATAGTATCACATTTGGGTGGCTATATTAATGGGAAATCAAAAATTTCACTTCTAAGTGCCTTGTTTAGGTGAATAGTGATTTTTATAAGCTAGTTTATAACATATGTTGTATTAAGTAATTAAATTGACAAACAAAGACTAAAATACCCTCATTATAAAGGGGGCCGGTTTTCTAAGTGTGGTGACTCACCACTCTCTAGTTGATAAATAAGTAAGTAAAGAAAACTAATTAAACTTACTTTTTACTTTATAAGCATAAATATCTTCTTAAAAGCAAATCTATCTCATTCTCTTTTTCCTTCATTCCCACGGTCAAACCTCTTCTCCTTCTTCTTGCTCTCTCTCGGTAATACCACTACCACCATAGAAACTCCACTTTGACCTCTTGTAAATCAAGCTCACTTGTCAAATAAAAAAACCACCAATCTCTTCCTCTCATCAAGCTCTTCATTCCTATCTTCTCAAAACTCCAAGAGCCCCATTTCGGTGCCAAGGTGTTCCACCATTGAAGGAGCTTGAGCTTGTATTTTGACATATTGTTGATCTCCTTTGCTTCTAGGTAAGGAATCTCAAAGAAAAATCATGTTTCCTCCATGTTCTTACCTTGACCGAAAATACACATTGATATAGCTCTTTGTGTGACTTTGTTCTAGCTTCATTTCAACTCTTCATGGACTAGGTGGAGTCCTCTCTTGTTATATATTCAAACTCCTCAAAGATCAAGGTAAAACAACTACATTAATGTTTTTGAAACAATGTAAAATTAGGGTTTACAATGAGATGAAGCTCAAAGCTTGAATACTCATTATGGTGTTTGTATATTGTTTAGAGCTTGACAAGGAATCAAAATACCATACGGTTTTGTAAGGAAACAAGAAGGAAGTGTTTTGGAAAAGAGGTAAATCTACTAACCTAATGTTGTTTAATGCCTTAGGAGAAATGAGCTTATAAATGCTTATTAAAACTACCTAAAGAGCAAATGGTGAATGACTTAGTAAAGTGTTCTCAAGGAGACTAGTAAAACATATGTTGTATGTAATCGCAGGTTAAAGGCATATATATTGTGGAAATTCAGTGTTTATGATTTAAGCACTTTAAGGGCCTAAGAGCCATGCATTTTAAGGGCCTAAGTGCCATGCAATTTAAATTATGCACTATATTGTAATGTAGTGTGAATTTGGTGAAGTTGTATATGAGAGTGTTCTTGGTGATTCTAGATGTTCTTGTGTGTTTAATGGAGAAAGCAAAGTGTTTAGGCTTAGTAATGTTCTAGGGGAATCCATGCCAAAATTTAGGTAAGAAGTAAGAAGTTCTAAGTGTTTACATAAGGTTTGGTGAGTTAGAAAATGTAGGAAATGAATAAGGAGTTCATGATGTTTTAAAGGAATTTTGATGAACTAGAAGTACTCTAGAGTGTAATAAGGACTTAGGCATGATCTTGAGATTTAGTAAGTACCAAAGTCACTTTGGGACTTAGGTAAATACCTAGGCAAACTTTGGTAAAATAAGGAGAAGTGTACACTAGGAAAAGAGTTTCAAGAAGGATATAAGGAGTTAGTTGTGAGAGATGATGCTTGGGAGATGATGTTAAAATAAGGAGAAAGTGCAAGCTTAGAAAAAGAGATTTCAATGATGACATAAAGAGTTTTAGTTTGTAAGAAATGATGTTTAAGTAATAATGTTGTGTAGAAGATATGTCTTGGTATAATGACTAGAATAGACAAGGAATACCACTTAGGAACTTAAGGAGAGGATACTATAAGTGTTGGAGGCCTTGGGGAAATTTGGTTAAGTGTTTGAAGGCTTAGAAATTGGAGTATAATGCCTTGTCCGAACTTCCGTCCGGATGTGGAAGTTCGGACAGGCCCTGTTGGGTAAAGAAATTCTCACTCGCGAACAGTGTCCGAACTTGGGAAGTCCGGACACATGTTCGGACGTACCCACCCATCCTTAGGATTATCCTCGAACTGTGTCCGAACTTGGGAAGTCCGGACACATGTTCGGACGCACGGATTTCTGTCTAAATTTTTCTCGGCTCACGTCCGAACTTCCGAAGTCCGGACATAAGTTCGGACGTGTGTCTGTTTTCTGTCTAAAATCACGGCTTGTGTCCGAACTTGGAAGCTCGGACACAAGTTCGGACAGGCCACTGTATGGACCAAAAATTATTGTTTTAAGATGGGAATTGTTATCTAAAAATAGTAGTTGGTTAGTAATGATATAATAAGGTTATATAAGACATGTTAGGGGGTTTTAAAGGCAATTAAAAGGATGAAAAGATGTAACAAGTGTAAAAAAAAATAAACTAGTAATGTTGAGTAGATAATGTTAATAATGGATTAGTGCGTTAATTAACCGACGTTACTAATGTGTTTAGGATTCTCTCAAGGTGGAAACGAAACGAGGCAAGGACCAAGGTATGGTTTTCTTGCAGTCTGTTGTCTACCGGTTTACACCGGCTTGGATGTTGTTTGCTTTTCTGTGTGTTACGACCTTATAAGATTAAGGCATGAAAAGAGTTTACAGTTGTTATACATTAAGATGTTGTAAGGTTGTGACTCCTTTCCCTTGGTTGCCTAACAAGACCTAAATAATTGCTTGTATGTGACTTAACAAATATTGTGTGATCACTAACAAGTGCTAATCGGGGGGAATGAGGAGTCCGGTTGTTCCGGCCACGCGTGTGATGGATGGGAGTCGATATCATATCCGGTTCGGCTCTCTTGGTGTATGTATAGGTGGTATTCCAATTTGGTTTCTACCTTCCCTTAGCTTATCCAAAGCTAGTTACTGACTCACGTCGGGCCATAGGGGCATACGTATGTTATTTCGGTGTGCTTGGGATTACTATATCCGACACACCTTGGGTATAAGTTAACCGTTCTATATAACTGGACGGTAACGAGGTTGGTAACGAGCTTAACATGGGATTGGTAAAAATCTCTAGGCTCACATGGTATACTAACTATGGTGGAAGGTTCCTTGTGAGGACCGATTTTATGGTGTTGTATTGTTATGATGCTATGCAATTTCCCTTGCTATGCTATGGTATATATATATATATGTTGGATGTTCTAAAATGAATGCCATGTTATTATGACAATGGTTGCGCGTATCCCGGTAGCCGATGGGCTGCGCGTTAGCCATACCAGCAAAGGTTGCTGACCCCCTCGGGGGCTCCATATTTTATTGCAGGATGAGGATCGAAGAAGCAGAGTGGCTCTAGGTCCTAGGTCGTTGATGTACTTTTGGCTATGTTGGTTGTTGAGCCCGGGATGCGCCTGTGCTCCCGAGGCATTACATTTTGGTACCGTTGTTAAATACTGGTGGATGATTATGGTTTGTAGGTGTGTTGTAAATTAAATACTCGGTATGGTTGGTTATGTTTATATATGGAAGTTAGATTCTATGCTCGGGAGTCTGATCATCAGACCGATACATTGTATTTATTCTGCCTAGTTAACCACGTGGGTGGTTAACGGCGTTGTAACACCAAAGCGTTTAGTTATTGGGTTGGTTATTTCCGCTGCGATTTCGGTAGTTGATAGGGCGTTGTAGGGGTGTTACAATAGATATCTCTTGTTGTCACTATGGGAAATTGTTTCGCATTTAAGAAATATATCAGTAAGCACGTTATTACTCGTATGGGCGAGTAAGAACGGTGACACCAGTTAGTTCAGTTGTTGAGATTACCGCTGCGATTATGATGTTAAATAAGATGATTAGGAGCCGTTCAGAGTAGGGGTGTTACACCTTCTGTTCTGATCAAAACATTACACATATACATATCCTCAGGCACTCTGGTTGACTCACTCAACACAGGATCGTCTCAGGGTACTCTCCCCGTCCCGCTACCTTTGGAAAAATCACACACTGTCACCGCCCCAGCCGGTCACTTAGAACCGCCGCACGTACGTTGCAATGGTTTCAAAAACTAATACACGCCCACCGTTCTACCGGTCATCAAGACTTAAGGCCACAACCATCGCGGGTGATAGCGGTTTCAAAACAGTTTTCATTTCCATCCTCATACTTGAAGAAGAAAATTCTTTTGTAAATTCTGTTTGGAAATTCTTTTTAAACATCACACAACTCCAAGTTCGGTTCATGGTAGTTGCATCTTTTCTTAGCGTGATTACTTGTGACCACTTATAGGGAGCTTCAAGAATCATCCAACCCTGATGTGATCAGCATCAGTGTTGAACTATCCTTCCACCCCAATTTGTGTTCGGTTTCCCTTGATCACTAGCAGATCAAGTTCCACCTCCCACGTCAGTAGTTTCAAACAAGCAGATAGTCAAACATTTTCGTTTTCTATTTACTCTTTTAGTCATATCATAAAACATTACATTTTAATTTATCTCAAATTCCTAGAACTTAGGTCATCGTCATATCATTGCTTCATGTTTTACCTAGGATCCCATACTTGTGGCCTCATTAGTCAAATGTTACTCAATTTAAAGCATACGACATACAACTCCAAAGGATGGAGTCACTCCATCAATCATTCTCAAACAAACTCACCTAGGGAACTCACTCCCTACAAGGTTACACATCGGTTTCATACCGATTCATGCTCATTATGTCTCATGTCTAATCTCACTAGACATATACTATAGGGATTCTCATTCCCCAGGAGTCTCTCTACTCCTCTTTTCGTACATATTATATAGCGTTACTTGCATCTCTCATGCATAATACTACTACACGATGAAGGGTATACATGTTATGTAACATGAGTTCCAATCATCAAAATAATTTCTTTGTGCCATGCACATAGTAGTTTACGCACCTATACGAAAACCTACTCTAAGCGGTTTCTCGCCCTACCCCCCTTAAAAGGGGTTACGCCCGCGTAACAGACCATATGTTATTACCGAACATTGGTTCACTAATTTGGGTTTCATGAAGTGTTTAACTTCAATACGGTTAATTAACTCATAACCGGGTTCGATTCTAACCTCTAAGGCTTCAAGGTGTTTATATAAGCTATATACTCGCATTTGCTAGGTATACTCAACCTTTGAATTACGGCCCACTAGCTTTTGCTGCGTGACCTAATAACTAGAGCCTAACTCGCTTTTGGTATGCTCAATGTATTATCCACTCCCTTTATCCCTTTTGACTTGAGAATAAAGGTTTCTCAATCGTCGCTAGGTATCTCTTACCGTATGCGAATTCGATGAGTTATAGATTTCCTCCAATTTCTGGAAATCATTTCGTATAACTGTATACCTTCGTGATTCACTTACTTTTCCGACTTGGTTGTCGGTTGAGGTCAAGCTATACTAAACATGTAGTGCTTCCTCATTTGATAATGACTTATGAATCATGTTTGTTTATTATTTTGTAAGAATTCCTCATCATACTACTTTGCCTTTTTCATTATCGGTCCTGGGACCTGTGGGTTACGGCCCCATTCTTTGTGCATTTGGCCAATGGCCGCACGGTTATTTCTCTAGATTTCACTCAACAAGCTTCATTGAATTCTCAAGTTCCTAGATATCCCACAGTCATACTGGTCAAGAGCAATCCCAAAAAACACTCAGTCCCACAGAGTGCAGAGGCGTAAACTCCTGGCAGTAAAGTAAATCACTTATGTGATAGGAAGGAACATGTCTCCTTATCATCTTTATCATGAGCTTCATATCATTATTGGCTGATACTCTTAAACGGTCGCTTGCTGCGTACCATGATCTTACTCATTTCCGTGGCATCCGCTACTACTTTAGCTTCCGCCTAGGTGTCCTCGCCATTTACACTATGGCTTGCCATTCACTTGGCTTAACAAATACGCTATTCTTTAACTTTCTCTGCGCACTTGCGCACTGCTTACTCTGCAGTTCATATTGCACACATGCAGTGTTTACTACTCAACCGATTGCTCTCTCGGTTTCCTTCCATTGCTATCAAAGCCTTTCTACATACTATTTGTGTTCATAAACTCCTTGGCAATATACATGCTCAGGTTTCATCATACCGCTCTAGCGGTTTCATGTTGCATACTTAGGTGGTGGCCTTTCTCTGGAGGATTCACGTAATTGCCGCTCCATAGGCCTCATAATAACAAGTGGTATTCCCACACTAAAGTAGTGGTTCATTCTCCACTGTTCCTATTATGCCTTTATGCTTAGGTTTGCAATGTTGGGATCTACACATTGTAGTTGATTTTTTGGTTTACACGCCTCATTGCCACGAGCCATGCTCTGTGCGGCTGTTCATACAAGTTTCTTCTTCTCCGTACACCATTTATGGGCTCTTTGATATGGCTATCTCATCACACTTCCGTACATGGAAGGCCCCTTTAGTATCCTGATATTGATTCATGCCCTCTGGCAATCTAGGGTATCCCGTGTTACGTGGGACCCCTTCGGGTTCTACCCGAGTGTTCGCCTAAACACTTGTGTTCTCAACACGATATCTCGTTCAACTACTGTTGATTCCGGCACCCTTCACGGATTGCTCCTGGGTGTTACTGAGTTGCGCCATTACATCTGGCTTGAACTCATGGGTACGTTCTGTTTCTTACCCCGCCTTACGGTTGTATACTTCGACTATCCCATTTAGGGTTGTAATGTCTCCCATTCTTGGGTAGACCATTGGTTCTTTTTCCTTTAACTTCTTGGTCAGGTCGTTATTCTCCTCAGTGAGGTATGTTGTGGGAATCCTATCCCGTTTATCAGACATTGATATGATCATTTAAGGCATTCATCTTATTGCTTACACTGGTATTCATTCCATTTATTAGGTATTTCCTCCTTAATACTCTGTGCTTCTCGCACTTATCCACGTTATATCCTTAGGTCCGTCACCTTACTGGTTTCTAGACTCCTTTAGCTTCGTAAACTTCTTGTGTTTTTCGATCATTCAAGGTGTCTAAATATCTTGGTTTGTATTGGCTCTTTCTATAACACCCCTAAAACCGGCCTAAGAGTTAAGGGTGCTACACGCCGCGTATTACTACCTAATAACGCAAGGCTCTAAAACACTCAAACGTAATAAAGGCCCAAAACAAAGTTTTCATAAACATTGTAAACCAATGTATTCAAATACAGCGAAAGCAAATACCAAAATCCCAAATACATAACTGAGTCAGAAACAGAAGTCAAAAGTGTAAGGCCCGGAGGCTACAACATCTCAAAATATCAAACTGAACGAACAATAAAAGCTAAACACTATAGCTCCAGGGCTCAAGATGATCCTCGCTGATCAATCTGCAAAAATGTTAGAAGTAGGGGAATGAGCACACAACCATGCCCAGTAAGCAGCGACCGTCATCAGTAAGGTCGCTCAAAACAATTGAAAAAGAAGAAAGAGAGGATAAGCATTAATCCACAATTCTCAAACCCAGAAGCTTTCAGAAACAGGAACAGAGTGGAACACAAGGGGGTTCCCATATCAGAAACAGTCAGAGCACTTAAACAGAAAGGGGACAAGACACAATGCACACTCAGAAGGGTCGAAGACCCATAGACCATACCAGGTCTCGGCAACGCGGAAATGACTCGAAAGAGCCAAAGGGTTCGTCAACCCCACAGAACAGAAAGGGAATGACCCACACTCAGAACGACGTCTACATGGTATACCACGGAATAGCTCGACCCAGCCATTCACGGCTCAAAAACAATGTGCAATGTCGAAAACAGAAGGATTTCTTAAACAGAAGCAAATTGCATTTAAATATGCCAAAACACTCATAAACCAATAGTACAGATCATAAGGATCCAACGCCGCAGACGGCACTCAAATCAGAGTTCAAACGAAGAAGTTACGTTGAAAACAGAGGGGTGTCCGAACTTGTGTCCTAACGTCGAAGTTGGACACAAGTCGAGACTCAGTAACCAGAGATTGCCAATGTCCGAACTTGTGTCCCGGACTTCAATGTTCGGACAAGTCGAGTTGAATCAGATAGAGGAATCAGATGTCCGAAAATCCAAGTTCGGACGGATGTTCGGACGAGTTACGGAAAAAAATACGCGGGATGTCCGACCTTTGTCCGGACGTCAACGTTCGGACACAGGTCGGAACTAAAACAGAGAGAACCCAGGGTGTGTCCGAACATCAACATTCGGACCGATGTTCGGACATGCCCCGAACTTTGAAAATCAGAAGAGCAAAACGCACTGTCCGAACTTCAAAGCTCGGACAGAAGTTCGGACAGTGCGAAAAATGCAAATTCCAGAAGACGAACAGAGCAGAAAAACAACACAATTCGATGCCTCGAATTGCCAATTAAGCATACACACCAAATCAGACATTAAAATAGGAAACCATGGGGGTTTAGCCATTCCAAAATCGCAACAAAACGCAAATAGAATCACACACAAAATCAGATAACACTCTTGCAATACCCCATGGCTGAACTCCCAAACCGAATCAAGCAACCACCTACCTCAATCAATCAGCAGAGACGACAATCTGAAACAGTCCGTAGCAGTCCAGAAATCCGACAGAGATCCTCAGCAACTGAACAGAGAGTGCAGAACCTCCAACAATTCACAGAGCAACAGCCACACGCAGAACACGAACCCAAACGCAGAGCACAATTGCTGAGTTCATCACAACAATCATCCAAAATCAGAAACTGCAGAGGAGAGGAACTTGCTCTAATTACTAATCTGAATTTCGAGAACCAAACCTGAAGGCGGACAACGGATTACACAGCAGCAGAGATTCCAACCAGATTGCAGTAGATCATTCACCGTTTCAGCAGAGGAGGAATTAGAGAGAGAGAAGGGAAGGGAGAAAAACTGTCATTCAAACCACGATCGAGACGCTCCTCACGAATGGACTGACGTGATGTAAAATAATTAGAAAATGTAAGGAAAGAAAATAAGGAACCCTTCTCCTTATTAACCAATAAAACAATTACCTTAATTGTTTTATGCAAAGACCTCCCTGCCCTTGCCATTTAAAGGAATGACGATCAAGTCCCACTGACAGCAAGGAAATAGATAATCCAACTTAGAACAACATTGCAACTGATATAATATAAGATATGAATGACGGGTTATAACATCACCTCCCCCTTAAAAGAATCTCGTCCTCGAGATTAACTCACCTTACTGCTCGAACAGGGAGGGATACTTGGCACGCAGCTCATCCTCGAGTTCCCAAGTCGCTTCACTCTCTAACTGATCTGACCACTGGACCTTCACCATAGGTAGGGTCTTACTACGAAGCCGACGGACATCCCTGGCTAAAATGCGAGTAGGCACCGCCTTGAAACTGCAGTCCTCTCTCAACTGAAGCTGGCTGTAGTCGATCACGTGAGACGGATCATGCAGATACTTCCTCAACATAGACACATGAAAGACATTATGCACAGCTGACAAAGATGGAGGCAAGGCTATACGGTAGGCCACAGGGCCAATCCTCTCCAGAATCTCAAACGGTCCAACGAACCTCGGGCTAAGCTTCCCACGCTTCCCAAAACGGACTACTCCCCTAACTGGAGAAACTCTCAAGAACACATGGTCTCCAACCTCGAACTCGAGCGGCCTACGCCTCTGGTCTGCATAACATTTCTGCCTACTCTGAGCAACAAGCAGACGCTCACGAATCACCCTGATCTTCTCCACTGCTCCCTGCACCAGCTCGGGTCCAACCAAGACCCTCTCCTTCAGGTCATCCCAACAGATGGGGGACCTGCACCTTCTACCGTACAACGCTTCAAACGGAGCCATACCAATGCTCGCCTGAAAGCTGTTGTTGTAGGCGAACTCAATCAGAGTCACATGCTGCTCCCAGCTACCTCCAAAATCCAGGACACATGCGCGAAGCATGTCCTCCAAAACCTGATTAGTCCTCTCTGTCTGGCCATCCGACTGAGGATGGTAAGCTGAACTGAACGCTAAATTCGTACCCAAGGCCTTATGCAAACTGCGCCAAAATCTCGAAACAAAACGTGGGTCACGATCAGACACAATAGTAGTAGGCACACCGTGAAGCCTCACTATCTCATCGAGATACAAACGAGCTAAACGCTCCAAACTGAAGGTCTTCTTCACCGGCAGAAATGAGCAGACTTCGTCAGACGATCAACTATCACCCATACGGCATCACAACCCGAAGGAGTCCTGGGCAAACCCATGACGAAATCCATCCCCACACTCTCCCACTTCCACTCAGGAATGGGAAGGGGCTGAAGCAAACCCGCTGGCCTCTGGTGCTCAGCCTTAATCTGCTGACAGGTCTGGCACTTCGAAACAAACTCGGAGATGTCACGCTTCATCCCAGACCACCAGAATGACTCTCTGAGTCTCGATACATCTTCACCCCTCCTGGGGACTGAATATGGCGCTCCATGAGCCTCCTGAAGGATCTCTCTGCGCAGCACTGCATCGTCTGGCACACATACACGGCCTCTGAAACGCAGACACCCATCGCTGGAGACACTGAAATCTGAACTCTGATCTGAAGACAGCCCCTCTCTGATCCGACACAAAGCTGAATCTGCCTCCTGACCAACCCGGATCCTGTCGACCAACGAAGACTGAACCTGAAGCGCTGCTATCACACTGGCACTGGCTGGTCTGACTACCCAGACGCCCATACGCTGCAGCTCTAAGGCGGACCTCTGAACTCCTGTCAGAGCACAAGCTACACCCGGAGCACCTCTCCGGCTCAAGGCATCTGCAACAACATTCGCTCTACCCGGGTGGTAGAGGATCTCTAAATCGTAGTCATGAAGTAGCTCCAACCACCTCCTCTGTCTCAAGTTCAGCTCCTTCTGAGTGAACAAATACTTGAGACTCTTGTGGTCCGTGTAAACCTTACACGACGCTCCATACAGATAATGCCTCCAAATCTTAAGCGCGAACACTACAGCTGCCAACTCCAGATCGTGGGTAGGGTAGTTCTTCTCATAAGGCTTAAGCTGTCGGGAGCCATAAGCCACTACCTTACCCTGCTGCATCAAAACACATCCTAGTCCCTTATGGGACGCATCACAGAAGACCTCGAATCCCTCGGTCCCAGATGGCAAAGTCAGAATCGGTGCTGTCGTCAGCCTCTTCTTAATCTCTAGGAAGCTCTGCTCGCAAGCCTCGCTCCACTCATACTTGATCTCCTTCCTCAACAGACGGGTCAGCGGGGATACAATCTTAGAGAACCCCTCGACGAACTTCCTATAGTACCCAGCTAACCCAAGGAAACTACGAATCTCAGCAACATTCGTGGGCCTCGCCCACTCCATCACAGCTCTAATCTTCTCAGGATCCACTGAGATACCGTCCTTCGAGACCACATGTCCTAAGAAAACTACGCGATCAAGCCAGAAGTCACACTTCTTCTACTTAGCATACAACTCACGATCCTTAAGTGTCTGCAAAACGATCCTCAGATGCTCCTCATGCTCCTCTGCGCTCTTGGAGTACACCAAGATATCATCTATGAAGACCACCACAAACTGATCCAGGTAGGGTTTGAAAACCCGGTTCATCATATCCATGAATACTGATGGAGCATTAGTCAAACCAAAAGGCATGACTAGGAACTCGTAATGACCATAACGAGTCCTAAAAGCGGACTTAGGCACATCCTCGGCCTTAATCCTCAACTGATGGTAGCCTGAACGAAGATCTATCTTCGAGAACACGTGGCGCCCGCCAACTGGTCAAACAAATCATCTATGCGCGGAAGGGGATAGCGATTCTTGATGGTCACCTTGTTCAGCTCTCTATAGTCGATGCACAACGGAAGGTCCCATCCTTCTTCTTCACAAACAGCACTGGCGCTCCCCAAGGCGAAACGCTAGGCGAATGAAGCCCTTATCTACAGCTCCTGAAGCTGACCTTCAGCTCCTTCAACTCCGCCGGACTCATACGGTAAGGGGCCCTAGAGATGGGCTGAGTCTCTGGCGCTAAATCGATCATGAACTCTACCTCACGTACTGGTGGAAGTCCAGGCACGTCGTCCTGGAAGACCTCAGGAAACTCTCTGACAATCGGGATGCTCTCCAAGCTAGATCCCTCACGCACCTCTGGCAGATAACTAAGAAGCCCTGGCAGCCCTTCCTCAAGAAACTGGCTGCCTGCATCGCGACACAATCACAGGCGCACATGGAACTGCATTCCCAGAGAAAGCAAAGCGAGTCCCGTCTGGCAAGTCGAATACTACTCTCCTCGCTGCACAATCTATATGGGCATGGTGCTCTGCTAGCCAATCCATGCCCAGGATCACATCAAAACAGGTCATCCGCATCGGGATGAGGTCAGCACAAAAGGTCTTGTCCCGAACTACTATGGGACAAGCCTTACACACAGAATCCAGCACACAAGGGGCAACCCCACCTAACGGACTACTCACACATAGGTCTACCTCACTAGACACAGCAGTCAATCCAAGATCACCCAACAAATCATAGCAGACAAAGGAATGCGTAGCTCCAGAGTCAAACAGACAAAATACATCTCGAGAATGGATCTGGAGAATACCTGAGATGACGCGATCACCAGCACGATCACGCTCTCCAGCCATAGCATAAACCCGGGCCTGAGTCTGAGGCTTCTTCTGTCGGACCTCGCCCCTGAATCTGAGCCGGTGCCTCTATCTCCTGAGCCTCTACTGGATGCCTGAGGGCACTGAGCGATCCGGTGCTCCATCGACCCGCACTTAAAGCAGGCACCAGTCTTCTTGTAGCACTCCCTACCAGGATGGGAGTGGCCACAAGACCCACACTTCGCCCCAGCTGACGAAGATGAAGAAGCTCCCCGACGGTCTCCATAGGACTGCTTCTTCTGAGGAGGGCAGCCTCCTTCTTCTGAGGCTCCTCAGCACGCCTCTTCCCCTTATGGTCTTGCCCGCCTGTCTGCCCCTGATGTCAGCCTCTACCAGCAGGGCGACATCCGCCACATCTCTGAAGGTCCGGTGACGAAGAGGTGTCACAGCGGACCTAATGTCGGGTCTCAATCCGCTCTCAAACTTACGAGCCTTCCTATGCTCATCTGGCTCCGGAGCATACTTCGACAGAGTCACGAACTTCCTCACGTACTCCTCTACGGTCATATCTCTCCCCTGACGCAGCCGGTTTACTCATTGATTTTCTGGTCCTTGTAGACATCCGGATAGAACTGCTTGTTGAACTCCAAGCAGAACTGATCCCAGGTCCAAGGCTGGGGATGTCTACCCATCACCATGCGCCACCACTCCTTCGCCTCCCCCTTAAAGAGGAACGTGGCGAAGTCTACCTTCTGGTCGTCCTCCGACCCCATCACTCTCAGCAGGTCCTCGACCTCAGTAATCCAGTGGCTCGCCTCCTGAGGGTCACCACAGCCGTCAAAGGAAGGCGGCTTTAGCTTCATGAACTCCTGGAGAGCTCGGACTCGGCCTCCCACTGCATTCGCCCCTGCTGGGCCTGCACCACCAGCTCCTCCACCAGCTCCCCCAGCAGCTGCAGCCATCGTCTGCATCACTGAGTCACAAACTGCTGCACTGCATCCGCAGCATCTCCCTGAGGGGTCACTGGTGTCCTACGAGGAGGCATTCTGAGATACACAAATCCAAAACTTGTCAGAACTAACTCATACTGTCAACCACTGTCACAACTGACTCTCACACAAGCAAACACACCCACAGACACCAAAGAAAGCCAAACCTGGCTCTGATACCACTAAATGTAACACCCCTAAAACCGGCCTAAGAGTTAAGGGTGCTACACGCCGCGTATTACTACCTAATAACGCAAGGCTCTAAAACACTCAAACGCAATAAAGGCCCAAAACAAAGTTTACATAAACATTGTAAACCAATGTATTCAAATACAGCGAAAGCAAATACCAAAATCCCAAATACGTAACTGAGTCAGAAACAGAAGTCAAAAGTGTAAGGCCCGAGGCTACAACATCTCAAATATCAAACTGAACGAACAATAAAAGCTAAACACTATAGCTCCAGGGCTCAAGATGATCCTCGCTGATCAATCTGCAAAAATGTTAGAAGTAGGGGAATGAGCACACAACTATGCCCAGTAAGCAGCGACCGTCATCAGTAAGGTCGCTCAAAACAATTGAAAACAGAAGAAGGAGAGATAAGCATTATCCACAATTCTCAATATCCAGAAGCTTTCAGAACAGAAACAGAGTGGAACTCAAGGGGTTCCCATCAGAAACAGTCAGAGCACTTAAACAGAAAGGGGACAAGACACAATGCACACACTCAGAAGGGTCGAAGACCCATAGACCATACCAGGTCTCTCGGCAACGCAGAAATGACTCGAAAGAGCCAAAGGGTTCGTCAACCCCACAGAACAGAAAGGGAATGACCCACACTCAGAACGACGTCTACATGGTATACCACGGAATAGCTCGACCCAGCCATTCACGGCTCAAAACAATGTGCAATGTCCCAAAACAGAAGGATTGCTTAAACAGAAGCAAAGTTGCATTTAAATATGCCAAAACACTCATAAATCATAGTACAGATCATAAGGAATCCAACGCCGCAGACGGCACTCAAATCGGAGTTCAAACGAAGAAGTTACGCTGAAAACAGAGGGGTGTCCGAACTTGTGTCCTAACGTCGAAGTTCGGACACAAGTCGAGACTCAGAAACCAGAGATTGCCAAATGTCCGAACTTGTGTCCGGACATCAATGTTCGGACACAAGTCGAGTTGAAATCAGATAGAGGAATTCAGAATGTCCGAACATCCAAGTTCGGACGGATGTTCGGACGAGTTACGGAAAAAATACGCGGAGGTCCGACCTTGTGTCCGGACGTCAAGTTCGGACACAGGTCGAACTAAATCAGAGAAAACCTGAGGGTGTGTCCGAACATCCATTCGGACGATGTTCGGACATGCCCCGAACTTGAAAATCAGAAGAGCAAAACGCACTGTCCGAACTTCAAAGCTCGGACAGAAGTTCGGACAGTGCGAAAATGCAAATTCAGAAGACGAACAGAGCAGAAAAACAACACAATTTGATGCCTCGAATTGCCAATTAAGCACACACACCAAATCAGACATTAAAATAGGAAACCATGGGGGTTTAGCCATTCCAAAATCGCAACAAAACGCAAATAGAATCACACACAAAATCAGATAACACTCTTGCAATACCCCATGGCTGAACTCCCAAACCGAATCAAGCAACCACCTACCTCAATCAATCAGCAGAGACGACAATCTGAAACAGTCCGTAGCAGTCCAGAAATCCGATAGAGATCCTCAGCAACTGAACAGAGAGTGTAGAACCTCCAACAATTCGCAGAGCAACAGCCACACGCAGAACACGAACCCAAACGCAGAGCACAATTACTGAGTTCATCACAACAATCATCAAAATCAGAAAACTGCAGATGAGAGGAACTTGCTCTAATTACTAATCTGAATTTCGAGAACCAAACCTGAAGGCGGACAACGGATTACACAGCAGCAGAGATTCCAACCAGATTGCAGTAGATCACTCACCGTTTCAGCAGAGGAGGAATTAGAGAGAGAGAAGGGAAGGGAGAAAAACTGTCATTCAAACCACGATCGAGACGCTCCTCACGAATGGACTGACGTGATGTAAAATAATTAGAAAATGTAAGGAAAGAAAATAAGGAACCCTTCTCCTTATTAACCAATAAAACAATTACCTTAATTGTTTTATGCAAAGACCTCCCTGCCCTTGCCATTTAAAGGAATGACGATCAAGTCCCACTGACAGCAAGGAAATAGATAATCCAACTTAGAACAACATTGCAACTGATATAATATAAGATATGAATGACGGGTTATAACACTTTCGTCCGTAGTATGGAGTGGGCTACTTCCCGTGTTCCGTACTCTACTTGTATACATACATGGAGTATCTTATTGATACGTTGCCACTTACCCGACTAACTCATAATGGTTGTCAGGCCCGTAAGCTCCTTCGGAGTGCGGTCGTCCCATGTCTCGTTTGTGTACACTTGTAGTGTCGGTCACACCTAGGTGAAGTATTCTGTTGCCAACTCCTCTTATATCGTCCTATGATAACTTACCGTAGTTCTTTGGTTTGGCTTTAAAATTTAGGGGTTTTTTAGAAAATTTTGCGTTTTAAAGAAAATTTGAGTTTTGAAAATAAAATCTCTACGGCATTTCCATACCGGTTGCTTCTTACCAGATCTAGCTTCTAGCTGACTGGTATGCTCTTCAATGCAGTGGTCGGGCCGTTAGGCCTTTCCAAGGTTTCATTTCACAATTCTTAAGGTCTGAGTTGCTTTATAGGCTCTTCTTGCCACTTTGGTACTTGCTAAGTACTTGTCACTCGTTAAGATTCCTCTTAATGGTCCCGTTATTACTGCACTTGCCATGGCAAGTGCGCGGTACAGGCGGTTTTTGGGATAACTCATACCGGTCACGGCATTGTTCACACTGTATTTGGTAGCTTTGTCGGCTCTTCCTTAGTCCTTTAGTTGGATAACTACTCCTTAGAGCTGCTTCTCATACATCTTGACATGACTGTCAGTCATTTAGGTGCTTCTCCACTGTCGGAGTTCCTTAATTATTTAGTTCTATGTTCTACCTCGTTGCTCGTTCCCACGTCTTTACTGTGGTTACAGAGGTTAAGTCATTTAGGCACTACTTCTGTAGTCTTATTCGGGTATATCCTGTAGTTTGCTCGTAGCTGTCTAAGCTATATCAGTTAAGTATTTCAACTTCTTCGGGTGTGGCAGGGTGGGTGCACCTACTCTCAACTAGCCGTTAGTGGTATTACATAACCATGGCAGTCCGTAGACATGTGTCCCGGTTCTCGTTATTTCTCAAGAATCCGCCTTGTTGCACGGTTGGTGCTTTCCTTCTTGCTGCTGCTCGGACAGCCGGGTTCTCACGACTGCAAGCATGCCACCCCAAGCTGCCACAGATTCTGGTCTCCTTGGAATAGGATGTTTTGATCTCCCGCCATTGAGTGTGGTTATCGTCGTTCCAGCGGAATTCGTCTCCGGGATTTCCGGTTCTCGGGTTCTACCACATGACAGGTTCTGGTCAAAGTAGAAATATTTAACGACTGCCAGATCGGGTCTTCCCGTCTCTCTGACATTCTTTCCCGAGCTTTTAATACAGGGGGTTGAGGAGGGCGGGTTTGGTATTGTAGGTATCCAGATCATACTGGAAGTTCCTAACTAGCGCATCTCTCACGCTACCACTCAACCCTTAGCCCTAAGTCCTGATTCCTAACTCGTATTTCCTAAGCTCGGTATTTCCAGTCATCAGAGCGATACTTCGCTCTGATACCATTTTTGTAACACCCAACCGTTAATCTCGTCATTACCTCTTAAGCCGTTACTAATTACTCTTACTCACGCAGCGGAACTCTATTTACAACGAGGGGTGAAACAACGCCGTTAGCCACCCATGTGGCTAACCAGGCTTAACTTACATACCGTAACGGTCTGATGAACTGGAACAACCGAATACCCAATACAAATACTTTATTCGAATCATTCCTTTACTATACCGAGACTACAATATATGGATGCCGACAACATATTTGGCCTTACACCTCTTTCAATACATAAGTAATTAAATCTAACTACCCATGCAACCCACCGACCCCGTCCTACTCTCGAACGGTAACATCTTCGGTGTACCTGAAAAATAAAAAGTTGCCCCTAGGGCTCAGCTTAATGCTGCATATGAGATTCGCATATCCCGAGCGCTAACCGGGGTACGCCGACTACTTTTGTCGGATATACATGGAGTTCATTTTAGTCAAACAACATGCATCATAGCAATACAATATATATGTGTATTACTCAAGGAATCTACATCCAATCACGGAACACAATTCCTAACTAACATAACAAGGTTGTTAGTTGTATCAGTTTACCCTTAGGCCTTGAGGGTTATACCTCACTATGCCTTGTTTACTCATTCAGTATCTCACCCGCTCTCTTGGGTTACTTATTCATATACACACCCATTCTCTTGGGCTACTCATTTTATACTCACTCATTCTCTCAGGTCACTTATACTCATTATCTCACCCACACCCTCGGGTTATTTATACTCATTAACTCACCCACACTCTTGGGTTAATTATACTCAAGCTCTTGTAGATTCTCGAGACACTACAGGTCTCCTACGTCACGCTTGTTACTCTTAATACATACTTAGGCCAAAACTCATGGCTCTCAAGCATAGTCTTACTTCCCCGGTTTCGACCCCACTCTGGGTCTAGCATGGTGGAAAGGTTCAACTAGCTCACGGAACTCTCTCTTAGTTCCTAACTCTTTTTACTTAGGTCCGACTACTCTCGGACTACTTACATTCACATACACTCCTCTCTCGGAGTTATAATATTATGTATATTAGTCTAGAAGCATCACTCTCGATGTTTCTAATGACTTTGGGAACATTACTTAAGTTCGGTTAATCTTAGGTTTTAAGAGTTATCCATACATTTCACTTACTCATACTTTCGGTTATTTTCTTAAATCGGTAAAATCCTCATATAGGAGGTCGACCATGTCTCAAGGGAGCTACTAATCCCTTAGGTCTCTTTTACCTTTTTTACTAGTTCACATCTTCGAACTATCGTTAATCCTCTTGAGGGAGGTTCACTTATCTTTCCACTCTCATTTGTTTCATGGATTGTGTCATTATGGTTTACTAACCGTTATCGGGTAATTACTCAACCCGCACATCTCCTCACATTCTAGGGAGTTCATGTGTTTGCGTTATCATCATACTTTAACGGATAGTTGTGTGTTTGCACATTTTCGTTATCATAAGCATCGACCTGATCTATGGGTCTCTAGCCAACGTTACTCACTATGAGTCGGTCTTTACTCTATGTTAGACCACACCGGCATACAAGTATGTTAGCTCATTCAACATACAACATGACATAAATAATCAAACAAGGGATTATTTTCATGCTTTAATCTTGATTAAGCCGGCACACAAACACATAAATCAACGTAACTCGGTTAGCACGCGGAGTATGAGAAAATCATACCTTTCACCGGGGTTTTACTTTTACCGTGTCATCTCACCATGCTCGGTTCACACGATCCTCTGATAATGTTTCAAACATTATTATTCATACTAAGATCATACGGTACATAATTAAATGCTACTCCCGTACATACCCCGTTATCCCGTTATCTCGGTTTTACTCTCATTAATTTGAGTTCACACTTCTCAATCACTCCTAACACTTTCTTACACTTCCTAGGGCCTTTACATGCCACCAAACAAGGCCTTAACATCTTATAACATCATTAACATTCAAACCCCCATCATTTAAACCCCTTAAAAACACTCTCTGTAGGATTCTGGGGGTGGTCCGGGACTTGGTCCCTACCTTAAGTCCCGGACCAATGCTGGTCTTAACTTTCGGCCATATTTTTGAAGTGGTCCGGGACCTTATACATCTCTTAAGTCCTGGACCAAACCTGCACTTAAACTCTCGGCATGAATTTCAATATGGTCCGGGACCTTGTCCCCATCCTAAGTCCCGGACCAGGTACAGACTTCTATCCTCGGCCATTATTTAAGGGGTGGTCCGGGACATGGGCAGGGACTTAAGTCCCGGACCTATCAAACTGGAAAACTCTCGGGGGTATTTTAGGGGGTGGTCCGGAACATGGTCCTGGACTAGGTTCTGGACCCTGCTAAAATCTGCAACATACCTTATTTTTCAGCCCCTAATCAATCCTTAAACCACCCTTAATCTTTCCCTAATCTTTCCACAAGTTTTCCACATGTTTAATCACCTTTAAACATGCTCTAAACCTCATCAAATCATGGGTTAAACCCTTACCCAAATTCTTACTCAAAATCACTTATAAATCATTACTAGTTCTCTTGTTCTTCTAACTTCGTAACAGATTTTGGTATTGTCCCTTACCATTCAACACTCCACACAATGATGCCATTCCTAGCACTCCAAGATGATGCACTTCTCATGCCAAGGTTCATGTCTCAACCTTAAACCTTAAATTCTCATTGTTTTTCTAAAACTCCTAAGGCACTTAAACCATCTCTTTTGCTACAGATTTTGCACATCTCTTCTATCCTTAAGCAAGCATCCCCTAGGTGGTTTTCTAAGCCAAATCAATCTCCATACATACCTAGCCACTCCTAGGTTATTCTCCACTCAAACCGACACTTAATCTACTTAGATTTCTACACCAATTTTGTCATAACTTGGCTACTTCTCTTAACATTACCCAAAGCTCATTTCACATCATTCATCCTAAAACTAGCCAAACCACAAGGGTTCTATCAGCACATAAATAAACCATCAATACTCATCAAATTCTCCAAATGCAACACAATACATAATTCACAAAATGCATTGCTCTTAAATCAAACACTGAGTACACAAATGTTTCCTCACTTGCATTATTTCTAAGCAAGCACATTATCACCACAACTCAAGTGGGGTTCATTCATTTATTAACCCATCCCAAATTCTAATACATATAGAATATACATTAGGTTGGTTTCTTACCTTGAATTCTCTTAAGTTTGCTTTATTACTCTTCTCCTCTTCTCCTCTCCCCTTCATTCAAAATCGGCCAAGGCAATTCATTTGCCCATTTCTCTAGCCACATTCAAATTGGAAATTAAGCACTAAGGAACTCTCTTAGGCTCATCAATTAATCTAGAATTCACAAAGATGCTTAAAGCACCAAGTTAGGTTTTACCTTTGGAAATTCTTGAATGGTTCTCACTCTTGAATCTTAGGAGGAACTTCCACCACCGTTTAAAGCTTGGAGAATAGCTCAAACAAGGAAGAAAAGGTAGTCATCAAGAGAGCCCAAAATCGGCCAAGGTGGAAAATGGAAAAAACATGGGTTTTCCTTGAATATTTTTACCTTGATAGAAAGAGGAAGACTCAAGCTTCAAAGTGGTGTGCTTTTCTCTTCAAATGGCCAACACCCATAAAAATGGAATTCATCCTTTCCGAATTTTGGAAAGAGGGAAGTGTGGAGCTTGATGAGAGGAGTTCAAATATGTGATTATTTTCTCATTTGGAGCCTTAATAAGGCTTGGGCAAGAGGAAGAAAATGAAGGAGCCATGGAAGTCTCCTTGTTGCAGCTCAAATCGTTCAAGGAGGAAGAAGAGAGGAAAGAGAGGAAAGAGAGGGGGAGTCTCACGGTGGGGAATGGAAAGAATGAGGAGAGAGAAGAGGAAAGGTGAGTTATGTTTACCTTTTCCACTTTTACTATTTACTTTATGCTTTTTGACATAATATATTAGTTGACTAGTTATGTGTGAGAGGGGAGTCATAAGACTCATAAAAAAATCGGCCCCCACCATATTAGTAAGCTGGAGCGCTTTTCGGTTTCTAACAGAAAACGCTCGTTATTTTACCCGGTTTGGCACTATTCACTAACCGGGCCCGTTTTTCGGATTTTTCTCGTTTCTTTATTTTTAATGGTTATTAAGCTTCCATTAATACTTATTTATAGTTGTTTAATCAACTATAATTTTTACGGGTCCGTTTGACCACTTAAAGTCACGTTTTCGGGTTTTCTCGAAAAATGTGCTTTAAAACTCCGTTAGCGTTTTAATCCATTACTTGGATCCGTTTTCTTCGAGGGTCACTCCCGTATACTAATTAGGCCTAACTAAGCCTTAGGAATCCATCTCAGACCCTAACGAGATCATATATCTCTTATACTTATTTAATGCACGTTTTAGCGTTTTTCGCGTTTTACGCGTTTTCTCTTTTCTTTTGGTTTTATTTCGCTTACCAATACTCTTTAGGCACCATTAGGCCTTTAACAATCATATTAGAGTAATTTAATCACGATTTTTAGATCCGGGGTATTAAAAGATACTCCATAGATCTTTGATTCTGTCACCTACCCTCTTAGCAAACCCTCATGCAGAAACAAGAATGGGACATCATGGACCGTACCCAAAAGGGAATCCATTGAAACACATGATCCTCTATTGTATGGTGTACTTTAAACTTTATATGTTAAATCAGAACTGTAGTTGATATATGTACATATATATACATGTAGCTAATATAAATTGTTTACCCTTGTCAAAACATATCTATGATTGATCTTGTTTTAATAAGTTTGAATATAAATTAACAATGGTGATTTTTTTTATTTTAAATTTATGTACTTTTAAAATTACAATCATTTAACATTAATACCAATTTTATTCTTTCATGCGCCACATAAGCATCACAAGTGTAATGATGCCAATCAATTCTTTGAGCGGCATCCCAGACCAAGAATGTCATCCGCTATAGATGGAAATATCCCCCATTTTCCATGGCAGCAAAATTTCTGCTCGGAATCAAGTAGTAACCTGGGAATCAGATGGATCCTCCAATGAACAATACAACCAGTTATTCCTCTTCTTTTTCAATTAATTTCTGTTTCTTTAATCAATCAACTACCATCTACTGACTGAACTACTTTAGCATAGAAGGCATCCGTACATAACAGTCTCCCCTGGAGACGATTTCAGAGGTGACTCCATTGCTCTCTTTAGTTCTCTTCTACATCTGTAGGGAGATTTTATTCCCATTTTTTCTTCCCTGAAGTTAGATAAATCCCCCGATCAGCCCAGTCCGCCGGTTTTGCACTTTCTAAGTTGTTCAGTTAGGGTTGTCTTCTCCGACCAGTTCTAGGTATTATTCCTCTTTTGTGTGTCCAGTTTTTATAGACCGGTTTGGATTAAGATCTTTGCTAGGTCTTTCTCGTTCTTGTTGCTAGTTGGAGCTACGGGTTTCTGGTTGGAAGTTGCTGGGAGTGGTCATAGCCGTGACTTCTAGCCACGATTTTGTTTGGGAAGCCGGTCAGTTTGCTTTTAGAGGTGTGGTCTTCCCTTGACTTTATCCTCTCCAGTGCTTCAGTCTTTGGTAGTTTCTAGGTTCTCGTCTTCTTTCTTGTTCAGAGCCGTGAAGGTGGATTCTCTCATGAGTCGGGTCTCGCTTTCAGACCAATAGTGAGTATCTCTCTAAGTACGAATACTATATTGTGTTCTCCGGTGGTGCGGGTGAACTATGCTAGATTGTTCTCGATAGTTTTTTGTGTGGGTCGCTTTGCCTGAGTATTATTGTGCTGTTTTGTTGCATCTATCTATTCGGTGATTGTCCGAGGTCGATTTTGGTCGTCCTCAAATTATGGATGAAACAAATATACTGGCTCTCCCTCCAAGAAAGATGGAGGGAAGTTCTAAGGTCTTTGAAAGGAATAAGCAAGGAGAAGGAATGCATATATTCAGTACAGGTATTATGAGCAATGAGTCCAAATCAGTTACTCAGAAGAATAGGAGAGCCTCAAAAATGAAGTTTCAAATGACTAAAGCCCAAAATTATGAGCTGGTTAGGCATGATTCTTCATGTAATAAGGTGATCTTTGATAAGGCCAGCCTTGTGGAAAAGCAAGATAGCCTAGAGAAATGAATCTTCTTAGTTTCTACTGCTGGGGGGTTGGTCTTCTCCTAGCAGTTGTACAATATTGGAACCAGAAGATAAGGTACAATCTTGATGGTTTAGAGTCGGCTGAGATCCAAGTTCTAGAGGTTACTAGGTGTGAGATAATGGTTCATAGTATGAAATTAGATAATGAGTTTCACATGGCAAGAAGGGAAGTAGAAGTTCTAGCAATGTTGTAGCTAGATTGAGAAAGAAATATTTTTGCTGGTACTTTGGCTTGATGATTTATCTCTTGCTGGATTTTGGTAGTCATCATACAGAGGTATGACATGACAGAGATGCAAGAGAGACAAGAGGTGTGGAACAAGTATGCAATGGAGGATGATCTAGCCCATGAGCTGGTGAAGGCGAGTATGAATTTCAAAAGTATCAGTTCCAACACTTTTATAGTGCAGATTGTTAGTTTCATAGCAAATCAAAATGCTTTGGAGCTTACTTTTGGGTGGGTAGCCTTAGCTATTGGTATGATCTAACGCTTGGATTACTTAGAAAGGACATGGTTCGTATAATCGAGTGCATTGGATGGTTCAAGATTCCTGGTAGTATTCGTAGTTATGGGTGTAATCTTTGTATGAATCTCCTTTAATTTTACATTGTTTATGTTTTTGCTGTTGTTTGGACTAGGGATGTTAATCGTAGGGTAGTCACTCTTCAGTGTATTTTGATCAAGTTGAAGTTGGGAGTTAGATCCCAATTCATATACTTTCTCAGAGAATGGGTACCGTTAAAGGTCCCATAATCTGCTTTTGTAATAAAAGAATATCAATTTCTATATAAAAAAAAAAAATCTTTGAGCGGCACCATTGACCTTCTATTCTTTTATATAGACGTGTTTCCATCAGCATAATCTTTGATTAATTGATAAAGATCTTTTCATTATTGTTTAGAAAACTCATGAACTTGATATTTGAATATAAAATCACTTCAATAATTTTGGTTTATCCCTTCCAGCAAACATCAAGTATATTAGTTTTAAATTAGTGATACAAGATAAACATTAAAATTAGTATTATGATTCATTATAATTAGTACTACTATTCTAAGTGGTGAATTAGAAAACATATAATAAATCATAATTACTACTACTATTCACTCTCTCATATGTCACATAATCAATCCATCAACTGAACTTTAATGGTGCCGTTAAATTGTTTCTGCAGCTTGCACACTTCATCGACAGTCTGTTCTTTTACGTACACGGGGTTCATATCAGCACTATCTTTAACTATAATTTAATATAGATGAAGATCTTTAGAATATTTTCTACAATGATTTTGAAAATCACTCTTCAATAATTGTGGTTTATCCCCCTCCAGCACACTTGGAGTAACATGATAGTCGCCTCATTATATTAGTACTTAAATAACACGCACATGATACACGACGCATCGTCCATCTATAGCGCCTCATCTTAGGCATCAACATTTTTGGCAAGTTTATGTATTTATACTCTCTTTGATCGATCACCACATACATACGACAGTGATCACAGAAGCTACCTACCTGCAAGGTATCAAAAGAAAATGTCCAGTGAGGTAGTATTGCTGGATTTCTGGGCAAGCCCTTTTTGTATGAGGGTGAGGATTGCTCTATTAGAGAAAGGTGTGGAATATGAGAGCACGGTTGAGGATCTACGAAACAAGAGCCAGTTACTGTTACAGACGAACCCTATTTACAAGAAGATCCCTGTATTCTTCCACAACGGTAAGCCCATCTGCGAGTCTTCCATAATCGTCCAGTACATAGACGAAGTGTGGAACAATGGATCATCCCTGTTGCCCTCTGACCCTTATGAACGAGCACAGGCCAAGTTCTGGGTTGATTACATAGATAAAAAGGTACTAACTATTACTTGAACCTACATGTATAATATAACAAAATTTCATGATCTTCAATTTCCCCAATTCTTTTGCACTTGTCCATCGATCAATTGGTGGAGTTGGAATTTCATTGCATCTAAGTGTATATACAATTCAGGTGTTTGCCGCTGTGTGGAAGATACACACTACTAAAGGAGAATAGCAGGTGAGAGGTGGGGAGGAATTTCTGGAGATACTCAAGCAGCTGGAGGAGAATGCTCTAGGAGAGAACCCATATTTCGCGGGAACTGAGTTCGGTTTCTTGGATCTTGTTCTCATCCCCTTTTACAGCTGGTTCTACGCCGCCGAGACTGTTGGGAATTTCAAGGTTGAGGATACTTGCCCAAAGATCATTGCCTGGGGGAAGCGGTGCATGGAGAGGGAGTCCGTGGCGAAGGCTCTGCCAGACTTCGAAAAGGTCTATGAATTGTTCAGGGAATGGTTCAAGGCGTAGACTGGTGGGTGTCCTAATCGAGACGAGTAAAAAATCTGTGCATCTGGTTTTCCTTTTACCTATCAAAATCAAATATTATGGGTTTCCTTTTCAGCATGTAATTTTACTTTTTAGGGCGTGGAATACTCCCTCATATTTTTAATGTAAGTTATTTGGGAAATGTATCTGTCCTACCTTTAAAGAGTTAACATTTGTTGTGGAGTTGAATATCTAGCTTGTTGTATGGAATTGTAAATTTTTTTTTTATCAAACAGGAGAATTATATTACCTACTCAGAAGATATGTCCCTTACAAAACTATCACTACAGCTCGCAGGCAGCGAACTAATCAGCCTGAAATCCCTACTACAACTCAAGCTATACTTAGCAAAACCATCTACAACATGGTTTGCTTCTCTACCTATTTTACATATCTGACATAACTCAAACTCAGTCATCAACCGTTGGCACCCTTTAACAATACCCTCATGTAACAGATGCCTGATATTGTTCCCAAATACTCCCTCCGTTAATTAATATCTGTCGTTTTAGGATGTGATTCTTATTCAACAATATCTGTCATTCTAGCTTTTTGACACACTTCTTTCCACTTTTACCCCTACTATTCAATATAAAAATAATTATTATCTAAATGGAAAAGTAAAAAGTAGGGGCACATGTGTCATTGTCCTACTTTTCTTAATAAGTGTGCAAGTTTCTAAAATGACAGTTATTGTTGAACGGAGGGAGTATTAACGAAACAGCAATGTCAGAATCAGATTCTAGAACCACCCTCCTATACCCTTTAAGCTTAGCCATGCTCAACCCATCAAAGATGGCCCATATCTCGGCCTCTAAAATAGAAGAACGGCCCATAAAATGAGTAAAGCCTCCATTATAACTTCCTCTGGAGTCTCTGCAGCAACCACCCGCTACCGCCATACCCTGCTTGGTGACTGCCGCATCAACGTTGATTTTCAAAACGCCAGCCGCAAGAAGAGCCCAATTGGAACCGCTTCTGCTTCTCTCCCTGCTTGCTCTCGGTAAGACCTTATCATCAACCGTTAGAAAGCTCTGCAGAGAAGAGTCAAGGAATGTAAGTGGCAGGTCAATATCCGAAATATTATCATGGAACTTAATATTCCTCCATCTCCATAATAGATAGCATACAGCAGCAAAGATTCTCCTCCACTCAGTCCCATAAACAGACAATTTACTTTTACATTTAGCATTCAAATACAACCACTCAGGAAACTCAATAATGGATGACGACCAAGAGTCAAAGCCTGGTCCTAGCAAATGTTTCCAAACCTTCAGACTAACCGGACAGAATCGAAGGATATATCTTCAACCCCTTTGCATGCATTACACTCATTAGTTTGAAAAAGATTTCGGGAAAACAAAAATTGTTTGGTTTTAACACCCAGATGGGCGACCAACCAGAGAAAGGATTTGATTTTTTCAGGCACATTAAGGCTCCAAATTATCTTCCAAATGGGATTACTATTCCCCTTGTTCCTCGAAATTTCATATGCAGATGCCACTGTTAGCTGTCCAGACTTATCATGTGGCCAGCTTAACGAGTCCTCAATCTTCGAATAAAAAATGGCCTTACCAGCAAGAGTATCCAAAATATCCTCAGGCAGATTAGTAGACAACTTATTCCAATCCCAACCAGAACCAACAATTCAAAATTTATTAATTGATTTATTTAAATCAATTCTCTCTTTATTCAAAGCAACTTCAATTAATGGGCACTCAGCAAGCCATACATCAGTCCAGAATTTAATTGTACGCCCATTTCCAAGTTTCCACCTAGATTCCCTAGCAATCAGGTCTCTAGAACCGATAATACTCTTCCATACCCTCGATGCAGTGCCAGTATCAGCCCTAGTATACTTATCCCTTAAAATTCTACACCACAACCCATCCTGATTATTCAAAAACCTCCAAGATAATTTAGCTAGACAGGCTCTATTCATGACCTTAAGATCTCTGAAACCCAAACCCCCTTCTAGTCTAGGTTTACAAATTTTATCCCAGGAAACCGTATGAATTTTCCTCTCATTATCACTATGCCCCCATAGAAAGTTTCTGCTCATTCTTTCAATATTATCACAAACTGAGATAGGAAGAGCCTGAGTCATCATATTAAATACTGAAATCGCATTGATCACCGAATTAACAAGGATTCTTCTACCAGCCAAGGACAATGAGTTAGCTTTCCAGCCACTGATTTTGTTTTTAATTTTATCAAGAAGATCATTAAAGTTACCTTTTCTAGATTTCCCATGAGAAACATTAATACCCAAATATTTCCCAAGGTTATCCGCTAGAGGAATGGCCACCTGTCTACTGATCTCAATCCTTCTCGCGGGACTAACATTTTTTTAGAATAAGATCTTAGATTTATCCAGACTGGCCTTTTCTCCAAAGGCAGCACAAAATTCATTGAGAACATTAATCATATTTAGCACATTGGAAATTGATGCACTACCCATAAGGATCAAGTCATCTACAAAAAATAAATGGCTAAGGGGTGGGCCTTTCCTACCTAACTTAATGGGCACCCAACTCTTGGCAAAAATAGGATTATTAATCAGATGTGATAGTCTTTCCATACAGATAACAAAAAGACAAGAGATAACGGATCCCCTTGCCTAAGTCCCCTGGATGGAACAAACTCATTAGAATGACACCCCTCCCATAATACTCTCATTCTTACCAATTCAACACAAGACATGACTAGCTGCACAAAATCCTTAGGAAGATTGAGACAAAGTAAGAAATCTCTAATAAAACTCCAAGAGAGCCTATCATATGCTTTCTCAAGATCTATTTTGAGAATAGCCCACCTATCTTTGCACCTGGTCTTACCCATTGAAAAAATGATTTCTTGGATCAGTACTTGGTTATCTTGGAGAGTCAAAGTCCTCTTATTTGCTCATGTGGCTATCTCGTTATTAATATTGTAAACATAGCCGTTATGAACAGACCGAGATACATCCAGATCTTTTTTGGCATTGTTGGCTCAGCTTTCTTCATATCGAAGCTTAGACCTTAGCGTGTTCGTATGAGCCTTAACACTTTGGGCCATAGCCACCGTCTACAAAAAACAAAAAACACACAACAGAGGTCCATAAACAAAATTAATGCAAGAAAAACATAGTATAAATCCTACAAAAAGGAAAGAAACACAAACCCGAAATATTGCTTGCCATATATAGTCAAATGCCTCCTCCAAAGGAATAGAGTGGTGCATGATGGTGTCCGCCCCTCAGCTCTTATCCTTAGTTTTTTCTTAGCGGCAGTAATGGTACGAAGAGGCACGAAGATACCATGGGGGATCCTGACCTCTTGATGGCCTCTTTCCCAGCATTAAAGTACGAGAGATTGGTCACCGGTATAATCAGCATGGGCTGGCCGTGATGGTAGAACCATCCCTTTTTCGGAATGACCGCAGAAGGACTCGTTAGTTGGTGGAGGAGGTGTCAAAGAAGAGGCAACATAGTCTTCTCTTATCTTACTCTAAAGTTCAGGATCCTCAGGAACCTCCCGGTATTCTGTCCGAGGTCCACAACCCTCTGCCTCTAGAGAGTCCTCTTCGGCGGCAGCAGCAGCAACATCAAGGTCTACAGTATCCAAGACCTTAAGTTTTTCACCAACTATTTTCTCTTTACCCCCTTTGGCTTCGCCACTGTTTTCTTGCCAAGCTTTTTTAGATAAGCTTCCTGGGCGGTAGCAACAAGCGAAGACCGACCTGTTGTTTGATCGGTCGTAACATCCTCAGTAGTAAGAGCACATGAGAGCAAAAATCAAAAGGTAATGAAAAAGATATATTGTAACGCCCCTATTTAACGTATTTATAGCGGAATTAAAATACTAAGGCGAATACAGACCATGGGAAACACCCGGTACCAACCTCACCAATTACAACCATTACAATTATCTAAGTTACGGTCTGAACTTCGAGAAAACTTAACATTAACATAACAATAATAAAATACATTCACTCTCCATAAACCTAATCCCATCCCAATCACTCATGCTCTTCGTGGCCACCTGTAAATCAATTTATACCTGCAAGATGAAACCAAGCAGCCCACCCCGGGAGGGGTAAGTCAGTTCCCTGGAATGGAACTGGTACAATTCTTCAAAAACAAACTTATAAAACAACTCTTAAATAAATATTAGCTTGAAAGCAATCACTTAAACCACACAGAGGAGCAAGGCATTCCACAAATCACCGAATCAAGATAACAAGTTAAGAATAAAGATGAACAACAGAAAGGTAAAGTTAGTGAAACAAAACCACACCATGTGTTAGTGAACATCCAATGCCTTAGTTAAACCCAATTCCCGTTAGGAGTAGAAAGACTCAGATAGTCACAAAGGACTAGGAATAATAAGATAGATCCAAGATTCAACAACTCAAGAGTGGAATAATTCAACTGGGAGAGATGGCCCCCACCGCCAAATATAAATGTCCGTATGGACGAGGGATATACAGCCCCCTGCTGTCATATTAAAAATGTCCTGGTGGACGAGGGATATACAGCCCCCTGCTGTCATATTAAAAATGTCCTGGTGGACGAGGGATATACAGCCCCCTGCTGTTAAATATAAATGCCCCTATGGGCGAGGGATATACAGCCCCCTGCTGTTACCATTGAAGACACGCGCACGTCGAAACCTCAAGAACCAGCTCATGGATGAAACGATATCCAGAGTCAAAAGAAGGATTTACCAAAATTGATCTTTTCCAAATTCCCACCAGATCACTAACTACCCAGAGCAATACCAAAACACTCAGTCCTACAGAGTGCAGAAGTGTAAACCCTAAGCAGTCAATGTCTAATGGAACAACCAAATAGAAGGAACCAATACCTAAGTAAGTTTCACATTCAAGGCTCAGTTAGTCACACAAGCTGAGTTAGTCACACAACCAATTCCTTTTAGAAATTCCTCTTAAACTCAGTTAGCGTTTTCCAAACATTCCACAAGTCAATCAGCAAAAATATCGGAGTACGAGAAATCGTACCTGGTATGTGAAGAACAATAAATAACCCGAATAAGTGATTCCCCAATAGTAACCTATAATTAAGGTATTCCAAGTGTCGATTAGTTACGGGACTTATAAACTAAACAACCTTCTTTTCTTACTGATTAATAGTTCCAGGTTTACCATTATCCTCTCACAAAGATTTGGGCTTGACTTGTCAACTAAATCCTTCACTAGACCCTTTTCGCTTAGTTTAGAACGATTTAGAATTTATTCCTGAGAGTGGCCCAAACTCTCTTTGAATTGTTTAAGTGGGATTTTGGAGTTCATAGACTTGGGCTTAGTAGGTTAGCCCAAGACCGTGTTACGATTATGTTGTGTAATTAAACCCGTAAGTTAATAGTGACTATTTAATTACACACCGATTAAAACCTAAGGTTTAACATTTATATATATTCTACTTATTATAACTATCACAATGAATATTATTTCCCTCATCTATTTTAATGTATTTATATACATATATGTTTATATATATCTTTATGTATTAAGATTTATCCATAACATTTTTAGGAAATTCTATTGTATTTAATTATGTTCAATAACTTTTAGGCATACCACAACCGATATATGGTTTAATAAGTAAAATGTTTTTCTTTATTTATGTAGTATATATAAGTATACCTGTATTAGAATTTAACTAAGACATCCCCTATGTAACTTATCACATTTAAACTATCTTATTACTACAACCTTTAACTGCATTCCAAGTATGTTTCATTAAGTATTTCTTTTACTATATCTTAGGATTCTAGCTCTTATAATATGTAGTTATCATAAGTGTTAATTTATTAGTTCCTTGCTTTACTCTAAGTTACTACTTTATTCCCTTTTTATATATGCGTAAAAATATATATTTATTCCTTAGTTTTAATTAAGAATATTAACCCCCATATAATATAGTAAATAAAACGTAAAAATAATTAAATTCCTTGATTTACATAAGTTCCTATTTTTAAATCTACCATATAAGTATATATACATATATGTAAATAATGTCACTTCTCATAAAAGCTAATACCCAAAAATTTATAAACTTACTGTTATAAAATTTTAATTTAGTTTCCCTTATTTTCCCCAGCTTAAAAGTTAATTAACAAACCATACTTTAATTTTTGGTTACATTAAAAACCATATATTATAAGTTATTCTTATGAAAAACTCATAAACACAATTTTTAAAACCATTTACCATTGCCCAAAAATTCCCAAATTTAATATACAGTAACAATAACATTTTAGACATATTATAACATTTTTATTTCATAATTATATCTTTTTAAATTAGCCAAATAATTCCAGAAAACCCGTAACTTGCAAAAATCATAACTTATGTTTAAAAACTCCAAAATCATAATAATTTATATCAAAATAAACTAGATTTAATCAGGAATCTATGGTTAAAATTTCAAGTCAAAATACATTCGGGAAGGTATTTAAATTAATTCAACAAGTTAGGGTTATTTACTGGAATTTATAAAAACCTAATCTGAAACGTTTTAATCTCGGTGCATTAGTTTAAATGGTCATATTATCATTAACCGACACCTTGATTGTTACAAGCCCACCAATGTACTAATCACCACAATAGAAATGTTATTCCATATATAAAATATCTTATAGTTGCTACTAACCCAAAACTCGACATATAATACCGATATCATTATATATATATATATATATATGAAATACAGTAATGTTATTCTAGCTAATCCTTACCAAGGTATTAGTATTATTTCATCCTTCATTTTAAACTCCTATCTCCTCATTTCTCGAGTGTGATAATAACTTGTTTTTTTTATTATCTTATTGTCACTTTATGATCATGATATGCAACTATATCATTAGGCTAAAGTTTCTCTCATTATACAATATCTATATATTTTTGTATTATTTTATCTATTGATCTCCTCCATATTCTAACCCTTACCATATTAATTTTTAATGCAACACACTACCAGATCATATCCTAAGTTTCCTAACGTTTATCAACCAGTCGGTTTCAATTTACCAACTTAAATACTAAATTCCTTACTCTCATATTACTAATTTATTATTCATTTCATCCTATTTTCTTAAGCTTATATATATACATATATAATTATATATTAAATGCTAAAATCATCAACCTTCTTCACTACTTGATAATTAATTACTTACTCTTAACCCATATATTCTCTTTTCGTTTTACAATCTAATTCGCCATTGAACTTGGCGTTTATTGATCAATTATTAACTTAACAAAGTTTACTAAATAATTTATTAATCAATTGATCCACTTAATCATCTATTCCCTACGACTTTTCTTTTACTCAATCCCTTTTATTTCCTTAATCTCAAATATATAAATGTGTATTTTACATTTAAAACCACTAATCATTTAACTACTTTACTTGATAATTAATTATTAAGTAATCCTTTAATCTCTCCCACCAACCACAAATATTAATTTTCCAATAAACTCAACTACATAATAATTGTTTTTTAAATCCCAAATTACCAACCCATTTAAACATTTAATAATAATTTTTTTTATTAGCCTTTTATCAAATCTATCTTCATTGACTTATTACTTATCAATTTATCATTTTTCTTTACAAACCATCCGTTTTTATAACTTAGTCATCCTATATTAATATATTTATCCCTCTCTCATAATCTCTCTTTTACCATACTCTATTTCACAAATTTTAAATCCTACAATCACTAAAAATTTGAACCACTTATCAAACCATAAAATTCTCAACTTACACCATAAATAATAGCAATTTATATTTAATTACCGCAACGACTTGTTACCGACTTAATCTCAAAACCACTAAATTTGTTATACACTTGTTAATACAACCTTTTTTTGTATATTTTTTTACTGCTCGTTTTACTTTTGAGTTTGTTTCTTAACCCAAAACATTATTCCAAAAATTCCTATACTCATGAACTAGAATTTTAGCGCTACTAATATCTAACCCAATTACTTTGTTTAATTAGTTAGGATTAAGATTTTTTTTTGCTAATCTCTATTTTTTTTTCCTTCAGTTCTCACACGGTGCCCAATAGAATAATTTAAAACTTCTATTGTTATAACAGTAGAGGAGAAGAAGAAGATAGGGTTGGGTATATTACCGGTTGCAGATATGAATTGTTTCAGTCCTGTAGAGTCTGGTGTGCAAAAAGCAGATCAATGATTTGTTGCTGCAAAGGCGCTTGTACAAGAAAGCGATGAAGATGAGTGTAGGCAGTTCTGGAATGGAAATGCTTTCGGTCCTCCCTTCAATTTGGTGCATGAGATCAGGACTCCAGCGATATACAATTTCAGGGGTGCTGAAACAAGGGGATCGAAGTAACTGTATGTTTCTTGAAATATGAGAAGAAAATGAAGAGAATGTGAACGGCGGGCTTGTAGGTATTTCTTGGAGTTAGGATTGTAACGGTGGGTGAAGAAAGTGAATGGAGAGAGCGCTGTATGTATGATCCTCTCACCACGCAGAGTTGCAATATTGATGTGAAGAGAATGAAAGCACCAGTTGTTAAATTAACGTGAAGAGATGTGAAGAGAATGAAAGGTTCCTTTGTCAATTAAGTGAGTGAAGAAAATAGAGAGCTCACATGTATTATATATATTTCATAATGTGAGGAGAAAATTAAGGAGAGGATTTCAACCGTGAGTGAAAGATAAATTGCTAAAGTATATTTGTTTGTCAATTAAGTTATTGTATGCGGGGAATATGAAGAAGAGAGGCCAGCATATAAGTTTTATAATAAAAGAAAATGAAAGAGTAGAAGAGAAGCTATTATTTATGTTATATTTATTTTAATTGTTTTTTTTTTGTAACATGAGTGAAAGTAATATGAAAAGGATTAGAAAGATTCATAATTAAATTAGCTCGTTAAATAACCTCTCAATCTTCCTCATAATAACCTATGTGTCATTTCATGTAATAGTATATAACATGTTACACCGATTTTTATTGTATAATTTACTCCTTTTAAATTATCCCCTTAATTTAGAATTTCATGTTACGTTTGATAAATCTTTTTAGACTATGTATTTATTTTTTTAAATATAATTGAGGTTCATTGAAACCTTAATTCATGTAAATATTTACTTAATCCATTTTTGCAACATGTTAGCCTTATATAATTAGACCTTAATTATTTTTATAATTATTAGGCATATTTCAACTATGATTTTATATTGACTTTTATGATCCAAATCAATGTTCCATATATTTCTAAAATCTTTATAATACAATTGGAGTGTCTCAAAATTTTCCCAAGATTTATTGACTTATAAATCTTATTATTAAATTCATAATACCTTATAAAAATTTAGTTTTTAATATTTTTTTAGGGTCCAATAAAGGAAATCCCCTAAATTAATTTAGATTAATTTATGGGGTATTTCATATACAAAAACAAAGGGAAAAGGGGATGAAAGAAGAATAGACACCTCCGGTCTAGGGCTCTGCGGCCAAGGTCATTTCCTCAAGAACAGGAACACAAGTTGGATCTGAAGAAAAATAACCTGTTAAATCAGGGAACAAAGCGTAAATTGGGGTTGGATGTCCACACTCCCAGCCCGCTCGAGGGCTAAGGTTCAAACCGGACCCAGGGGCGAGGGGAAGGAATACACAGCGCCCAGACTCTAGACTCGTGTGCCAAGTACCTGACTCGGGCTACTCCCTGACTTTTCTTTCTTTTTCTTCCTCGATGGATCCTCGTCACCATCACTTCTCTGTCTTTTCTTAGGAACAGGCCCCCCTTAGTTAGATGCTTGGCTGCGTCCACGGCAGTATTGATGGAGGCATAGCAATCAACCTTCTCATCTCCAACTTTAAAGGTAACCAGATTCCAGTTGTAGAACGGGCCCACCTTGTCTCCGACTAAAGGAAAGTCTAAAAAAATGGTGAAAATAAGAGCAAGTGTAAAGCCCCTATTTAAAGTAAATACAGCGGAATATAAAATATCTACTGGAGTTTACAGATCATCGGGCACCAAAACCCGATATAAAACCTCACTTGATTGCATCAATTAAAATTGTCTAAGCTACGGTCTGAACGCGAGAAATGAAAGCATTGAATAAACAATAAGAATCCCAACCCATCTCTCAGTCACTTCGTGGTTACCTGCAAACAGTGTGTACCTGCCATGATGAAACCAAAGCAGCCCACCCCGGGAAGGGTGAGTCAGTTCCCTGGAATGGAACTGGTACGATTCTCTAAAATAGTAAATTAAAATATAACTCTTAAAATAAAATAGTGACTTGAAATAAAACTCTTAAAAGTAAAACAGAGTAATAAGGCACTTCAAGACAATCAAGTCATAGAGAAAAAGAACAAGACGAAGATAGAGATGATTAACTTTAAAACCAAGTCAATCACTTAAGAAGTCACACCATAAAGTTAATAAGCATTCATTATTAATGTTAGATCCAGTTCCAGTTAAGAGGAGAAAGACTCAGGTAGTCACAAAGGACTAGGAATGATAAGAATACCCATAACCCGTGGTAGACAATTTATGTCACCACCATCCCAGAAAGTTGATTCCCATAGACAAACATACCCAAGAGTGGAATAGAAACAAAGGGAGAGATGGCCCCCACTGCTAGTCAGTTGTCCACATGGACGAGGTAAAGCAGACCTCCGCTGCCACTGACCCGTGCTCGGTCGTCGGTGAAAGGGTGCACACGACTTAATAAAAAGACTCCATACTTAAGAAGGCTGACCAAAGACTCTACTCATGGATGAAATAGTACCCAAAGTCAAAGGAAGAATTTACCAACATTTGACATTTTCCCGTATTCCTAGCTATCTTACTAGATCATTAACTACACAAGTGCAATACCAAAACACTCAGTCACACAGAGTGCAGAGGCGTAAACACTTTACAGTTAACAACCTAGTGAAACAACTAAGGTAGGAAGACACAATAACTATGCAAGTTATACATCCAAGGCTCAGTTAGACACATCAATTTGGGTTAGTCACACAAGTAGTTTTTCTTTTGAAATTCATGTTAAGCTCAGTTAGCGTTTTTCAAAAACGTTTCCTTAAGTCTGTTAGCAAAGTATCTGAGTATGAGAAATCGTACCTGGCATGAGTAGAAGTAGTAACCAAACTTGAGTGTGCGATCTTCCACTAATAACCTATAATTAAGGTGTTTCACGTATTGATTATCTAAGGAACTTATAATGCTAAACATTTTTATCTTAATGGTTTATAGTTTTGGTTTACAATTATTCTCTCATAAGGATTAAATCTTTCAATAGGCCCATTTCTATTAATCTGGAATGATTTAGGGTTTTATCCTGAGTGTAACACCCCATCTAACAACAAACACATAACAACAATCTGCAGCGGAAACTCAACTCATCGCATTACTTATTTCAATGGTGTTACACGTCGTTAACCACCCACGTGGCTAACAAGGCTAATACATGTACTTTGTATCGGTCTGATGGACTAGATTCCCGAGCAACTACACAATACAATCCTCACTCCATTTCAACATTATAGATTACATGCATTCCCACGGTACCGAGTATTTATAACTATGCCGACAACAATATCGGTCTTACTACACCTACTGTATATTACACTTAATGAATACCCAAGTACAATGACTACCCCGTCCCACTCTCGAACGGCTTCCAGCTCTCCGTACCTGAAATAGGAAAAGAAGAGAAAGGGTGGCCCCCAAGGGCTCAGCACCTTTGCTGGTATGGTAATCCCGCAGCCCACATGCTACCGGGCCACGCACAACTAATTGTCGTCTTAGCATGCAGTTGATATATTTAAATCATGCATACAAGCCATAAACATACAACACATAATATTCGCCTCAATGGGCTCAACCAATAACCAACACATCCACACTTAACCAACCATCCAATGATTCCTTAAAACCCTAGATGGCTCTCTTCTAAAACGGAGCTACCTCCTTAACGAACGACATGTACCCATTAATCGGATTATCCTTAAACGCCTCTTGTCACAACTGGGATTCATTTCCATGATCCACACACTCTATCCTACAACATAATCATTCCTCATATAACAAAACATAACAAACCTTTCCTGTTTCGACGTACACATGATAACATCACCATCTTTTTAAACATCCATATGTATATATATATACTATAGCATAGCAAGGGAATTTGCATAGCACCATAACATTACATAAAACACCATAAAATCGGTTCTCACAAGGAACCTTCCACCATAGTTAGTATACCATGTGAGCCTAGGGATTTTTGCCAATCCCATGTTAAGCTCGTTACCAACCTCGTTACCGTCCAGTTATATAGAACGGTTAACTTATACCCAAGGTGTGTCGGATATAGTGATCCCAAAGACACCGAAATAACATACGTATGCCCCTGTGGCCCGACGTGAGTCAGTAACTAGCTTTGGATAAGCTAAGGGAAGGTAGAACCAAATTGGAATACCACCTATACATACACCAAGAGAGCCGAACGGATAAGATAACGACTCCCGTCCATCACACGCGTGGCAGGAACAACCGGACTCCTCACCCCCCATTAGTACATATACACTCATAAATAAGTAGTTAGAGATCCATTATGGAGCCTACCACATCCACACCATACGGTATCATAACCGAGTTAAGCACACAAGGGAGGTTCACACACTTGCATACAACAACAATGTCCAACTAACACACCATAGCCGTGGTTAGCACGTTCCCAAGGTTTGGGCCGTCAACTCGAATACCGATCACTCATGTGTTCCTAGATTGGTTAGCCAAGGTTTCACATATTTGAGGTTAAATGGTATCGGATGCCAAATTCGCCACATAAATGAATTACTATAAACTCATTACGATTTAATCTTACAAGGTGGCAAACACTCAGTAAAAACATATTGGCATACAAGCCGGTGTAATCCGTAGGACACAGGTTGCAAGAAAACCATACCTGTCACCGGAGTCCACTTTACCACGTCCACTTATGTTCCTCGAGCAATTCTCGAACAACTGATAACATTACATGTTTTATTAACATCGGGGTAGCAGATTATTTAATGTCTAATGCTTATAACTTTTCCCGTTAACTTAGTTACATAACTTTACTTTTTAAAACTTGTTTTACTTTTACATTTCAATACAATTTTCACCCACTTAATGTCATTAAACTCACCTAAATGTCCTTAACAACTCATAACATCATTAACCATCAATCCCATCATTACACATCCTTTCATTCCTTAAAACAATGTTTTTGGTCACATACAAACACCGGTCCGAACTTGTTCCCGGACTTCCCAAGTTCGGACACAAGCGCGACCCAATACTGAAAATCATACACACGTCCGAACTTGTGTCCGGACTTCCCAAGTTCGGACACAGTTCGAGAGTAAATCCCAGATAGAAACAGTCACGTCCGAACTTGTGTCCGGACTTCCCAAGTTCGGACACAGTTCGAGAGTGAGAAGATCCTTTACCCAACAGAGCCTGTCCGAACTTCCATGTCCGGACGGAAGTTCGGACACAGCAAAACATTCAATTTCCAAGTCTTTAAACACTTAACTAATTTCACCAAACTTCTCCTAAAGCCTCATATGTTTCCTAACATCATTTGGCACATCAAACACACCTTTAGCCATGTGCTAAACTCTTTAAATCACTCACCAAAACCATCTTATCATTCACAAATTTCTTACAAAATTCCTAGCACTTGGGATGTTTTCTCCTAGTTTTTCAAGTGGTGTTTCATCCTTGATAACCTCTATACCAAAGTGTTTCTTCACCATCATAACATCATCTCCCAAGCATCTTCTCTTACTAACCAATCTTCTCTTTCACAACACCCTTAAAGTTCCTTTCTCAAAACCTATCTATACATTGTTCCCACCTTGCACATCACATAACCTAAACCTTAAACAAACTTCTTCAAGACTTTAATACATTCTCAAAACACTCATTGGATTTCTAGAACTTCCAAGACAATGCCTAAATCCTTATAGCACCTTAGAACACCTTAATGCAAGTTTTCTTCCTTAGTGAAGCATGTGTCCATTCCTAACAATTCCTAGTTCACCCAAGTTCATTTAAAGCACTTAGATTCCTTATACATTTTACAAATTTCGCCATGGGTTCTCTTAGCACATCATCATTCCAAAACTCATAGTTTTCACCATTAAGCACTCAAGAACACCTAAATCCATCAAGAACATTATCACTCACAAAACTTCACCAAATTTACACTACATCACAATATAGTGCATAATTAAACTTGCTTGGCACTTAGGCCCTTAAATAACATGGCTCTTAGGCCCTTAAATTGCATAATCCTTAAACACTGAATTTCCCACATAAGTAATGCCTTTGACCTGCAATTACACACACCAAGACATATGTTCCTTTACTAGTCTCCTTGAGAACACCTTACTAAGTCATTCACCATTTGCTCTTTAGGTAGTTTATAACAAGCATTATAAGCTCATTTCTCCTAAGGCATTTAACCACATTGAGATAACACATTTACCTCTTTTCCTCACAACTTCTTTCTTGCTTCCTTACAAAACCGGTAAGGCATTTGGTTCCTTGCCAACTACTAAACATTATACAAACAACATAATGAGTATTCAAGCTTTAAGCTTAATCTCATTGTAAACCCTAGGTTTACATTATTTCAAAAACATCAATGTAGGTGTTTTACCTTAATCTTTGAAGGGTGTTTGAATATCTATGAAGAGAGGACTCCACCTAGTCCTTGAAAGATTCAAATGGAGCTAGAACAAAGCAACACAAGGAGCTCCATCAAGAATATTTTCGGTCACACCAAAACATGGAGGAAACTTGATTTTTCTTTGAGATTCCTTACCTAGAAGCAAAGGAGAGTAATAATGTGTAGAAACACAAGCTCAAGCTCCATCAATGGTGATTCTCCATGGCACCAGAATTGAGCTCTTGAAGATTTGAAAAGGTAGAAGTGTAGAGCTTGACCTAACTAAGACAAATATGGTCTTAGAATTTGATTGGAGCCGGAGTTGGATTTGGCAAGGAAATGAAGATGGAGAAGAGAGGAGCTGTAGCAAGTCGTAAATGGAGGAAGGGAGGAGATGAAGAAACCGTGTGAATGAGAGAAGAGAAGGAATGAGAAAGTAAGTTTGCTTTTGGAGATATTTATGTTATAAAGCAAAATAGTACTTACTTAGTCATTCTTTCTTTTCTTAGTAAACTAACAAGGGTGGTGAGTCACCACACCTTAAAAACCGGCCCAAATAGTGCCTAGGGGTATTTTAGACTTTATTAATCAATTGTCTCACTTATAGTAACATATGTTACAAACTAGCTTATAAAATCACTATTCACCAAAAACAAGGCACATAGAAGTGAAATTTTTGATTTCCCATTGATATAGCCACCCAAATGTGATACTATATAGTACACATGTTAATTAAAGAGTAATGATGGACATTTAGCCATTCAAAACTCATTTACAAGACAATTTTTCAAAAACGTGCTTTAAGACTTCTTAAAGCACATTTTGTGTTTTAACTTGTTTTCAAGCTTTGTTTTCTTTAGTAATTGATTTAATATGTTCTTTAACATATAAATAAGGCATAGGTATGACCATTAGGTCTTATACACATTTATCCCAAGCTTAGAGCACATTTTAGCCCATATTGACCTCAAGGTATTTATTTGTGTTTTGTTTGGTTTCATTGTCTACCAAAGTTTCCTAAGGACTTAATTAGCCTTATAAAGTCATAATTAAATATTATAACATCTTGGTAGGCTCTTTGGGGTCCTAGCCAAGTTCACTCCAACCTTAGAGCATGTTTTTTGCTCAAACCGTGTCTTAGTGTTTTATTGTGTTTTACCATGGTTTAAATGTTTCATTTATGTTTCTAAGGCACTTTTTAGCCTTTAAACACCATAGTTTAACATTTACACAACATACCAAGGTTTGAGGTATTTCACTGAGAGTGGCCCAAGCTCTCGTTGAATTGTTTAAGTGAGCTTTTGGAGTTCATGGACTTAGGCCCAGTAGGTTAGCCCAAGTCCGCGTTACGTTTTCGTCAACTGGTTAAATTTAAAAATGGTTTTTGCAAGGTTTCGAACGCGCAACCTTGATTTAGTTATGGGTTTGACTGACCCTCTATGCTATTGAACTGCATGTCTTAAGTGTACATTAATTTATTTCATTTTATCCTAGATCAAAGTTTAGCTTACGTTAAAACTCCTAGGTTGTAGTTGATTTATCATTTATATTGATTAAACTCAAAGGTTCATGTTGGATATTCCCATTTACAAGTTCACTTAGGTTTTAAATTTTCGTTTGTATAATTCATAATGTTATTTCATTCTGGATTCTAAAATAGTTAATATTGTAGATATATCTTTCCTATGATTTTTAAATCTCAAGATTTCAAGGATTCCCTTTTTATCAGATTTCCTAGCAAAGTCTAATTAAATCTTTATCTCATAACCTTAATTAGTTTCGTCTAGATGTTGTATTATAATCCAAAACTATTAGTATTATGTATAAGTTTAGTTTAACTTACTAATTTCTTCATATTCTATTTTCTATAAGGTATTTTATTTCTTTTATTTATTTTTGTAATCTACATATTAGGATTTATTTAAGACATTCTTTACGTAGCTTTATTGTAATTATTCCTATTAACTTGTACACACATCTACATCCAATATATGATTATAAAATAAAGTAATTTTCTTAGTTTCAATTTAGTATATTAGCTTCTATAGTATATAGTTAACATAAAAGTAGGTAAATTTTAATTCTTGATTTAACCTAAGATAATCTTTTATTTCTTTATTTCTCTATTTCTACTCAAAAGTTTATAGCCTAAAATATTTGTTAACATTAGTGTATTAAATGTTAGTTTAGCCTTTTTTATTGTTTTCAACCTATAAAGTTTATTATCAACTATACTTTATTTTCATTACATTAAAACCATAGATTATAAGAAACTTATGAAAAATTCAGAAATACAATTATTAAACCTATTTCCTCTTATCTAAACAGTCTCAAATTCACTAATCTAGTAACTATGATATTTTAGACATATTATAAAAAATTATTTCATAAAAATCTCCTTGTTAACTATCTAAATAAATCCATAATACTCAGACTTACAAAAATCATAACTTACGTTTAAAAACTCAAAACCTATATTAATTTACATGAAAATAAAGTAGATTTTATAAGGAATCTATGGCTAAAATTTTGTGTCAAAATACATTAGGGAAGGTCATTAAATAATTCTAGCAAGTTAGAGTATTATTTTGTGATTTATATTAACTTAAAACATTATTAATCTTCTACGTTATAATCTCGGCCGTTCATTCTCATAACTACGATTGGATGCTCAGGATTTCGCGAGTTCATCTTATAACCCTAACCATCTACCGAATGAGATTTGAGTGATTCCTCACAATCTATAGAACGGTTTTCGGTGATTCTTGTTGTTTTCGACTCGAATTTGAATGGTGATTTCAATGGTACCGGTTTCATGATCTATAATGCAAGGGGCTAGGAAATCATATCTGATTTGGCTCGAAACTAGGGTTTATACACATTTCGTATCAGTTTTGTTCGAATTCAACTAATTCTCTCGATATAGTGCATTTTAGGTCAAGCTAACAGTTGGGTATGATGGGAAATGCAATAACGAGTGATAGCATCGGTGTAGTTTGATTGGAAACGTACCGGTATAGCATGGGCAAGAAGATCTGATAAGATATTCTGGATAACTCTTAGCTTTCTGAGCGAATGAGTGTCGAACTTTGGGATTCCATAAAACACAGTGTAGATCGAGTTAAGCTATGGTTTTAGGCTTAATCAATAGAAGACATATAGCTCTATAAGCTGACAGAAAGGTCTTGATCTAATTCGTAATACACACAAAGAAATCTGAGTCGAAAGATTCGGGTTTATACCTTGAGTTTTCTGGGAAACTTAGGATTTTATGTGAAGATCAAGTAGGCCACTTCATGGATCAACTCGTGCCAACTGAGAGTGATTCGATCCATGAAACCTATCACATTGTAAACTAGTTATGTAACTCTAAACGCGAGTAGAAGAATCATTGAAACCGTAGACTATGGAGGAAAACTCTTAGCTTTCTGAGCGAATGAGTGTCAAACTTTGGGAATCTATAAAACACAGTGTAGATTGAGTTAAGTTATGGTATTGGGCTTAATCAATAGAGGACATATAGCTTTATAAGCTAACATAAAGGTCTTGATCTAATTCGTAATACACACAAAGAAATTTGAGTCAAAAGATTCGAGTTTATTCCTTGAGTTTTCCGGAAAACTTAGGATTTTATGTGAAGATCAAGTAGGCCACTTCACGGATCAACTCGTGCCAACTGAGAGCGATTCGATCCATGAAACCTATCACATTGTAAACTAGATATGTAACTCTAAACACGAGTGAAAGAATCATTGAAACCGTAGACTATGGAGGAAGTTATAGATCTCACAAGATCTGGGTTTACCAAGTCGTTTCTGGGAAAATTCTAGGCAAGAACACCACCAGATCGGGTTGGGGACTTTAGACGCCTAGAACTTCAACATGATTGAGAATCAGCCTTGGTTTCCTTAAGAAGGGTTGTAGAGCAGTTAGAGATTTTGAAAACAAGATATGGTACATGAATTTTCATTCACGAACAAAGAAGATATGATCGAGCAAAGTTTACGTCACCTACTGGATTTCTGGATTTCTGGGTTGCAGCTTCTCGGGGAGGCAACTAAGCACGATTTTGTGATAAATGTGGGGAGAATTAGGTCAAGTGAGAGTAATGGTTCGAACGTAGGGTTGTAGGAGGATTTAATGCAAAAGACGACACTCAAAAATATGGAGTTATGGCTGAGAAATAGGAGTCTAAAGATTGACCAGCGTTCTGATAATCTGTTGAGAATAATTAGCTGATTTTGTAGGAACTGGCTGACTGGCTTGGGCACGAATCTCAAGGCACGCGGCTGAGTCAGATAACACCTAGACACGTCAGCTAACTCCAAGATTTTGGCTCTAAACTTCCCTAAATCATATTTTGAGCTAGGATGATCCATTTTTAATGTTCTTATTATCAATCTTCTTGGCTTTCCATAATCTTTTTATTGATATAGGTTTCATGGGCTGGTTTGACCATTCTCAAAAAGTCAACCCTAGCAAGGCTTAAGGAGCTTTAAGGTTTTTATGATTTTATATTGACTTTTATGATTCAAATCAGTGTTTCAAATATTTCTAAAATCTTTATAATATAATTGGAGTGTCTCAGAATTTTTCCATGATTTATTGACTTATAAATCTTATTATTAAATTCATAATACCATATACTAATTTAATGTTTAATAGTATTATTTAGGGTTTAGTAAAAGAAATCCCCTAAATGAATTTATATTAACTTATTGAAATACCCCAAACTTAAAATTGGTGATTAGATTATTTTAATATGGTATTTAAGGGCCTAATAGTGCCTAAGTAATTTTGGTAAAGAAAATAAATCCAAAAGAAATGAGAAAACGCTTAGAAAGCGGAAAACGCTAAAATAAGCGTTAAATAACCATAGGAGGTACGAGACCTCGGTTAGAGTATTATAAGAATTCCTAAGGCTTATTAATGCCTAATTAGTATATGGGAATGATTCCCGAAGAAAACGGAACCAAATAATGTATTAAAATGCTAATATAGCTTTAGCGCGCGTTCTTTGAGAAAACGCGAAAACGTAATTTTAAGTGGTCAAACGAACCCGTAAAAAATTATAGTTCATTAAATAACTATAAATAAACATTAACGGAAGCTTAATAACCAATAAAATTAAAGAAACGAGAAAATTCCGGAAAACGGGCCCGGTTAGTGAATAGTGCTAAACCGGGTAAATTAACGAGCGTTTCTGTAAAAGACGAGAAACTGCTCCAGCTTAACAGTGTAAGTGGGGCCAATTTTTATAGGGTATTAATACCCTCTCTCACACTCAATTAAATATTACTCTCTCTCACACACACTAGAAGACAAGAAAACTAAAAGCAAAAAGTAAAAAGTGCACTCCTTCCCTCTCTCCTCTTATTCTCTTAATTCTCTACTCTCTCTCCAATTCCTTTCCCTCTCTCACGATGGAGCCCCCCTCCTGCAGCACATTCTCCTTCTTCCTCTCTAAGCCCACGATTTTGAAGCTCTCAAAATAGCTCCAATGGCTTCTCACTTTCTTCCTCATGCTCTAGCTCCATTTGAGCTCCAAATGTAAAATAAAATACATATTTGAACTCCCCTCTTCAAGCTCTACATTTCTATCTTTTCAAAATCCGAAAATGAGCAACTTCATCTCCATGGGTTTTGAGCATTTGAAGAATAAATGACACCATTTCGAAGCATGGAGTCTCCTCTTCCTCCTAAGGTAAAAAGTTTCAAGAAAAATCCATTTTTCCTTCATTCTCTATAGTGGCCGATTTTTGCCCTCCTTGTAATGCCTTGTTTCTTCCTTGTTTGAGCTTGGTTCAACTCTCCAATGGTGAGGAACTCTCCTTTGTATTCAAGGCTTAAAAACCTCTCTTAAAAACTCCAAGGTAAAAACCCTAACTAATGGTGATTTAAACCCTTCATTGAATTAGTGGTGTTTTAAGAGATTAGAAGTCTAATTATATTCTCCTTATGTAATTTGGGTGTTGGGATGGAGTTTGGAAACTCCATCCCCCACATGGCCGATTTTGCAAGAAAAAGAGAAGGAGAAGAAGTGGAAAAGAAATGAAGGAAATATAAGCTCAAGGTAAGAGCTCTTCCTTAATGCTAAAATTTTAATGCATTAGGATAATGGGAATGGGTAAACCAATTTAAAGAAACCAAAATAATGTAGTAGAATTGTAATTGTGAAAGTTTGGGTATTTGTGAACAAGTATGTGGATTGTAGGCCTTAGAGCCAAGGAATTGTGTATGTGTATTGATATTGTGTTTTGAGGAATTAATGATGTATTAAGATTGCTTGTATTGCTGGTAGGACCCTTGTATGGGTGTGGCTAGAATAGGAATGATTTTGGTGATAATGGGTATGTGTGGATAAGTGAGAATTGTAGGTGAACTATGGCAAAATTTTGGTAGGAATATGTACATTTGTGGATGACTTGGTGAATGGGAGAACCAAGGTATGTATTGGGGATGATAGAGATGTTTAATGACCATGGAGTAGTGGTTGTAGTATAAGAAGGAAAGGGTATAAAATCTGTAGCAAGAAGTGTAGTAAAACATTGTAGAAACTAGAGAAAAACTAATGTGCAAGATTTTGTAAAATGAGTGTTGGAACTTGGGTGTAGGAAGTGTAATGGCTTGGAAATGAATTGGCATGGTAAGGAGAGGTATTTAGAATGCTAGGAATGGCATTGGTTGAGGAAGCATTGGATGGGAGAATTGAATTGTAAAATCTGTAGCATAGGTGTAACAAAAACTGTTACATGTGTTGTAGAAGAAGTAAGAAAATTGTGTAAGTTGTTTGATGAATTTAGTAATGGATTTGGGGGATGAATTAAGGTATTTTAGGAAGCTTAATTAGTGTTAAAACATGTGGGGTTACATGTAGGAAGATTGGGGAAGAAATGGGTAAGAAAAGAAGTGAAAAACAAAATCTGTAGGTAGGTTCTGGATCCGTCCGACCCAGAGGTTGGGGAGGACGGTGGGTCGGACGGGAACAGACCCCGGGACCAAAAACTACTGGAATGGTCCGACCCAGAGGTGTATGGGTCGGACGGAACGGTTCTGGGTCGGACGGTTCCAGCAGGCTAACTTCGAAATGCTGTATCTTCTTCGTTTCAACTCCGATTTTGGATCCGTTTGCGCCCACGCGTTCCTCTCTTCATCTACTTTACTCCTATCTATGTTATCCTCCTGTTTAAACAATAAATGTGTAAGACACCAATGAAACATAAAACTAGAGGAAAACAAGTATGAAAGTAAGTAAATAAGTTGTGAGTATAAGAACATTAAGCATACCGGAATAACGGGGTAAGTACGGGAGTAGTAATTATTTGTGTATCGTAAGAGTATAGTATTAATAATAATGTTGGAACCTTATCAGTGGAACAAGTGTGAACCAAGGAACGAGGGAACACATGGTAGGAGCTAACTCCGGTGAAAGGTATGATTTCCTCATGCCCCGTATGCTAACCGAGTTACGTTGATTTGTGTGCTGTATGCCGGCTAATCAAGACTAAAGCATGAAACCGGTTTATTGCCTTTCATTATATGTCTTGCTGTATGTTGATTGAGCTAACCTTCTTGATTGATTGTGTGGCTTTGCTTAGTGCGTAGACCGACTCATAGATGAGTCTTATTGTGTATTGACTCGTAGTGAGAGTCGTGTGTGAACTAATGGAACCGTAGCAACGCACTAAACCAACGAACCAATAAATGATAACGTAAACCAATGAACTCACTAGAATGTGAGAGAGTGTACGGGAGTAATAACCTTCCGATAACGGTAGGAGAAACGAAATGAATAACCCACAAACAAAAAGTAGTGGGAGTATATAAGTAACCTCTATTAGAGGAATTAATCTTGGTGCAAAACATGAACCATGAGAGTAGTAAAGAATGATGAGGGATCTCCAAACCCCTTTAGCAATTAGTCGACCCATTATGAGAGGACCCGACTGATGTAAGTATGTCCCGAACATGAGAGTATTCGATATGTTGGGGAAACCCTTAAATCTGAGGATACTAGTCGGTGGTAATTCCCTAAGCTGGTGGAGGTTATCAAGAGAGATACTTCTAGGCTAATCCATGAGATTGTATTGTGCTCTGAGAGAAGAGTGTTGGGAATTTGAGTAGTCCGGTAAGAACGGACATTGAGTATTTGAGGAGCTAAGCGTATAGCCCTCGTATTGTAGGTCCGGTGGCGAGCCTTGTGTATGACTCCGCCCAGAGGCCAAGTAATGAGTATTGAGTATTGCGTACGCATGAGTAAAGTAATGAGTATCGAGTAAGAAGCAAGTATGAGTATGTAATGAGTACCGAGTATTGAGTACGTATGAGTAAGTATCGAGTATTGAGTATGTAAGAGTAAGTATGGAGAATTGAGTAGTGAGTATGCACTAGGATACTAACGAGTACAGAGTAAGGATCGTGTACGAGTAAGGTATTGTACATGGAGTGATGAGTATGTAAGAGTAAGGAGTAAGTATGAGTAGAGTAACGAATATCGAACACAGTACGAAGAGTAATGAATGTATAACAAATACGAATGGTTGACTATTGAGTTGTCTTCCTTAGTATGTATTGAACTAGTGTACTTATGTAGGTATCTTTGATTGTATTGTTGTAGTATGAGTATGTATGTATGCATGTAAAATGAACTCCATGTATATCCGACCCAAAGTAGTCGGCGTACCGCGGTTAGCACGCGGTATATGCGGATTTCATATGCAGCGTAAGCTGACCCCCTAGGGGGACCGTTTTTAGTGTGCAGGTACCGAAGCTGTTCACCGTTCGAGAGAGTAGGACGGGGACTGCTACATAAGCATGGGTAGTTGAGTAAAGGGAATTGTATGTGTAAACGTAGTATGAATTTGGATGTCTAAACTGTATCGGTAATGTAAGGAGATTGTAGTATATTCGGTATAGTATTGTATTGGAGTTGTATCGAATTATGGATTGGTATGCAAGGGAAAGTAATGTATTGTGTAGAGCACTCGGTGTTCATATTCATCAGACCGATAGTATGTAGTATTGTAACTCGCCTTGTTAGTCGCGTGGGTGACTAACGGCATTGTACACCCGCCGTTGAGTAAGTAATATCCGCTGCGAAGGTAAGTATGGTACGGTAATGACGGTATTAGCGGTAGGGGTGTTACAAAAAGTGGTATCAGAGCGAAGTATCGCTCTGATGGATGAAATACCGAGTTAGGAATTAGAGAGTTAGGGCTAAGGGTTGAGTGTTAGCGTGTGAGGTACACTAGTTAGGAACTTCCACGTGAACCGGAAACCTACAACAACCATACCCTGCCCTCCGCAACCCACGGTATTAAGTTGGGAGAATAACGCCAGAGAGATGGAAAGACCTCTCACACTCGGGTAACACCCGATCTGGCAGATGTAAGTAAACCTTATTAGAAAAGAACCTGTCATACGGTAGAGTCCAAGAACTGGAAGTCCCGAAGACGGTTCCCGTTGGATGACGATGACCGCACTTAATGGCGGGAAAATGAAGATCCTAGACACAAGGATAATGGAATTTATGGCACCATGGGGCGACATGCTTCGCAGTCGCGAGAACCATGGATAGCCAGTAAGAAGAGAAGCACAATCGCGCAATGAAGCAAGGAGGATATGGTAATAAGCCCGAGACAAGAGAGTCTAGGACTGTAATGTTAGATAGTACCAACAACAGCATACAAACCGACTAAGGAAATAGTCGAGGTTGGATTAATACCAAACCTACACGCCAAGAGGCCGTGATAACCGAACAACATAGTTCAGGTAACGATGAAAGGATTCATAACACAGACACCTATAGGACCACAACATGGTTCCCAAGGACAAGTCAAGTCTCGTTAACCACACGAAGGTGTGAGACACCGGATGGACGACAACCCTGTCAAGTACCTGAGAAACGACTCAGGAGATGGATCACCAAGATCAAAAGATCAAGGGAAGATCCGACAAAACCACCAATTATGGACGGGAACGATACCGCAATCGGTATACGTTAACCGAAAAACAACCTACCCGCGCACTTGCCCAGGGCAAGTGCAGCAACTACAAGACGGTTGGAAGACTTTTAACAACCCGCAAATACTTGCTAGTACCGCGTGTGACGAATGGAGCAAAGATAGGATCACCAATCCTAAGTATCTAAATAATGAAACCTCGGAAAGGCCTAACGGCCCGACCGTTGTATTAAGAGTATACCGGTCAGCGAGAAGCTGAACTTGGTCAAGACCTCAATCATGGCAACGCCATGAAGAATTCCTTTTAACACCAAACTGTTATTTCAAACCCAAAATTTTCTTCAAAATCACAAACTCTCTTTTAAACCTTGGATTTTTAAAACCAAACAGACGGAATTACGGTGAGTATCATAGAGTGATACAAGAGGAGTTGACAATAGAATACTTCACCTAGGCGTGTGACGAACACTACGAGTGTACCCAAATACGGGATGTGGGACGACCGCACTCCGAAGGAGCTTGCGGGCCTGATAGATAGTTGGGTAAGTGGTAACGTGCCAAGACGGTACCCCACGTATGTATACATGTAGTGTACGAAACACGGGAAGTAGTCAACTCTGTTCTACGGACCATAAGCAAATTCAACCAGAATAGTTGGATACCTCGAACGAGAAGGGAACTCAGATAAGCTTACCAACTAAGGAGTCAAGAACCTACTACAGGAGGATGATTAAGAGTTAAAAGTGCGAGAAGCACTAACAACTGAATAAAGACATCGGATATGTCTTGAAAATATTATAGTAAAACATGATGACTGGAAGGGATACCCAGTCTAAACACAGTAAGGCAAATGCCTAACATTAACGCATCAGTGTACGATGAACGGGATAGAATTCCTAGAACCACTACCACAAATACACAGGGTGATCATATATGGTACTGAAATTACCATTCATCCGAAGGGAATACCAAAACCGTTATAACATAAGGAGAAGCACCAGTGATCTACCCTAAGAACGGGAGACTTTATAACCCTTAACGGGATAACTCAGATCCAGAACCGCAAGGTAGGACAATAAACTGAACATACTCATAAGTGTCAGATGCTACCGTATAATCGGTACTACCCAGGAGCAATCCATAAAGGGTATCCAGTCAACACAGTCGAACAAGATGTCGTGGTAACAACACCACAATTGGAATGAGCATCCGGTTAGGACACCGAAGGGATCCCACTTGGCAGGGGATACCCCAAAGTAATAAATGGTACCGATCAATATCAAGATACAAAAAGGGTCACCAACAAACGGAAGCGTGATGCGACGATCTTATCATGGAACCCAGTATCACCTCCAAGCCATTCTATGGTATACGGAGAAGTAACCAATTTGGAACAGCCTATGATGAGCAGAGCTCTAGGCAACATGGCTAGTAGGCCATGAAACTGTTACCACACAACCCAACGGTTGCAAAACCAATGTGAACTATATGGGAAGTGGTCAAGAGTAACAACCAATAATGGAGGATCCCCTCATAAATGTGAGACCGCAAGAGCGGTGAACACATGGACCCCAAAAGGGGATATCATCAGTAACAGTCGAAATATATTCCTTTCAGAACTACTAATGTAGTCAAGCTTGAGCATACAATTATTGCCAAGTAATATAAAATAAGCAACAGCAATTGTTCACAACCAAGGAGTAACCGGTTATTAAACCAATGATGCTCAGGGAGCTCAGAAAAATAAAGGAATACCATATTCTGTATTTGCCAAATACATGGGGAACCATCGTATAAATGATAAGATGCATGAGCTGAAGCTAACGACAGTGGATGCCATGTAAACCAATACTGTGGAATCAGTAAGAACATGGTGCGCAGCAGGCGACCAACGTATGCGAATAATCACCCAGTACTATGGAGTTTTTAATACAAATGGTAGACAGACCGGGCAACAAGCCAGAAGTCTGTACCAAATGATGAAGCACCACCTGAAAGAGTAACGATCAGTCCTATTGCGACCTCATAAGAGACTTACTGCCAAGAGTTCACGCCTCTGCACTCTGTATGACGAGTGTTTTGGTATTGCACTTGTGCAGTTAATGATCGAGTGGGATAGCTAGGAATATGAGGAAATGTAAATCGTGGTGAATCCTTCCTTTCACCAGTAAACATGGCGTAAGCTAGTTGAGCAAAAGCTTGGAAACAAATCGTGCGGCCTAAGGCCAAAGAGCACGAAGAGTGTGAAACACACCAACAATCACAAGATGTGAATTCCATTGGAATAAAAGCGAAAGGAGACTTAAGAAAGTCACAAGGACCGACGCATGGAAAATGCAAGGTCATACAAGTAAAGAACACTTGTAATGAACCAGAGAAACTGGTGTAATTCAGAAGCTACTAACAACAGAGGAAGCACTACAACTAAGTAGTGACTTAACCTCAACCGACAATAAGTCGGAGAAACCAAGTGAATGATCACTGCAAACACAACAGTATGTATATAGATTGCCAGAGATCTGGTTATAAATCTAAAACTCATTGAGTTCACGCACGGTAAAAGAATACCACGCGAGATGGAACAGACCTTATTCCCACAATAAGAAGGATAAAAGGTGTTGTATAGCACATGTAAGATAACAAGAAGGGCGAATAACCCCGGTTATCAGGGTCGCGCAGCAGAAGCTAGTGGGCCAGAACTCTAAGTGAAATACACCAAGAATCGAACCCGGTCAAGAGTTAAATAAACTCCGATGAAAATTCTTGATGCAGGGACTAACCGACAGTACGATTAAGACCCGTTGATCAAGGACATTGTATAATAGACCGCATGGAAGCTGAACCACTCCATGACGGCTGAATACCTTCGACCAATGTTCAATGTTGACACATGGTAGATTACGTGGGCGTAATCCCTTTTAAGGGGGGTAGAGCGAAAACCGCGAAATGTATGTTTTACGTGATAGGTGCGTAAACTACAATGCGCATAGCGCAAGAGAATTCGTTTTGATGGTTGATACTTATGTTACATAAACATTTGTATTCACTCATCGTGTAATTGTGGTAATCTGAGAAGCAAGTATAGGAAAAGGAGTAGTGAAACTCCTGGGGAATGAGAACCCCGATTGGTAATAGTATGAGAAATGAGTATGTATGGGAGACTTGAGGAGTATAAATCGGTATGGAACCAATGTATGTAATGAGTATAAATCGGCATGAAACCGATGTATCTTATGAGTATGAATTTGGTATAGCAGATTAATGGGATATTATACCCATGAACTTCTTAAGTATAGTAGTTGGAGAAGATGCAGTAATAATTGATGAGACGATTAGTAAGTAAGTAAGTGAATCATATAAATTGGAAAATGTATGTGTATGATTATGAGTAGCAAGATTAAAAAGATAGAAAATGGAATGATGTTTGACGAGCTGTCTGTTTGTATTGAGGTGGGAAGTGGAACTTGATTTGCTAGCGATCAAGGGAAGCTGAACACAAATTGGGGTGGAAGGATAATTCAACACCAATGCTGATCACATTGGGGTTGAAGGACTCTGGAAGCTCCCTTAAGTGGCCACAATAATAACACTAGTAATAGGAATAATCATCATAAATTGAAATTGGGAGATGTATGCAAAGTTTTCAAAATGAATTTCCAAAACTAATTTGGTACAACGTTTTCTTCAAACTTGAGAATGAGGATCGGTTTTAAAACCGCTCCCACGGGCGCTAGTGGATCTTCCATGCCTAGGCACGGGTATCCGGTCGAAACCATAGGAGGTGAAGCTAGTTTTGAGTCTGTGGAAGTGTAGAGTAGTTTGAAACCACTACACCGGTTGTACGGTAACAGTGTGTTTTTTATTTTTCCAAGGGCACTGGGGCAGCGTAGTCCCGAGTAAGTATGAGTAAGTATGAGTAAAGTATGAGTAAGTAAGTATGAGTAAGTGCCTGAGGATCTCTATATGTGCAAATGAATTTGATCAGAACCAAAGGACCGTAGAGCCAGAAAGCGTAAGTGCTCAAGTCATGACGGCCGTGAACCAGAAAGCGTAAGTGTTCAAACGTGACCGGTACCTGAGGGATCACTCGCCATTGGGGGAGGATGGTACCTAATTGTCTGCGGATGGACCCCCTTGGAGAGAAGTAATACGGATATTTTTGATTGCTATGCATGCAGTGACATGCTGTGTGGATGTGTAGTATACATCATGTCAGACATTTGGAGTTTGACAAGTGATATGTGAGGTTATAACCTTAGCATAGAGTATTATTACAAGTAACAATATTAGATTCACCAACTTTGAGGGCAAAGTTCTTTAAGGGGGGTAGATTGAAATACCCCGAACTTAAAATTGGTGATTAGATTATTTTAATATGGTATTTAAGGGCCTAATAGTGCCTAAGTAATTTTGGTAAAGAAAATAAATCCAAAAGAAATGAGAAAACGCTTAGAAAGCGGAAAACGCTAAAATAAGCGTTAAATAACCATAGGAGGTACGAGACCTCGGTTAGAGTATTATAAGAATTCCTAAGGCTTATTAATGCCTAATTAGTATATGGGAATGATTCCCGAAGAAAACGGAACCAAATAATGTATTAAAATGCTAATATAGCTTTAGCGCGTTCTTTGAGAAAACGCGAAAACGTATAATTTTAAGTGGTCAAACGAACCCGTAAAAATAAGCGTTAAATAACCATAGGAGGTACGAGACCTCGGTTAGAGTATTATAAGAATTCCTAAGGCTCATTAATGCCTAATTAGTATATGGGAATGATTCCCGAAGAAAACGGAACCAAATAATGTATTAAAATGCTAATATAGCTTTAGCGCGCGTTCTTTGAGAAAACGTGAAAACGTAATTTTAAGTGGTCAAACGAACCCGTAAAAAATTATAGTTCATTAAATAACTATAAATAAACATTAACGGAAGCTTAATAACCAATAAAATTAAAGAAACGAGAAAATTCCGGAAAACGGGCCCGGTTAGTGAATAGTGCTAAACCGGGTAAATTAACGAGCGTTTCTGTAAAAGACGAGAAACTGCTCCAGCTTAACAGTGTAAGTGGGGCCAATTTTTATAGGGTATTAATACCCTCTCTCACACTCAATTAAATATTACTCTCTCACACACACTAGAAGACAAGAAAACTAAAAGCAAAAAGTAAAAAGTGCACTCCTTCCCTCTCTCCTCTTATTCTCTTAATTCTCTACTCTCTCCAATTCCTTTCCCTCTCTCACGATGGAGCCCCCCTCCTGCAGCACATTCTCCTTCTTCCTCTCTAAGCCCACGATTTTGAAGCTCTCAAAATAGCTCCAATGGCTTCTCACTTTCTTCCTCATGCTCTAGCTCCATTTGAGCTCCAAATGTAAAATAAAATACATATTTGAACTCCCCTCTTCAAGCTCTACATTTCTATCTTTTCAAAATCCAAAATGAGCAACTTCATCTCCATGGGTTTTGAGCATTTGAAGAATAAATGACACCATTTCGAAGCATGGAGTCTCCTCTTCCTCCTAAGGTAAAAAGTTTCAAGAAAAATCCATTTTTCCTTCATTCTCTATAGTGGCCGATTTTTGCCCTCCTTGTAATGCCTTGTTTCTTCCTTGTTTGAGCTTGGTTCAACTCTCCAATGGTTGAGGAACTCTCCTTTGTATTCAAGGCTTAAAAACCTCTCTTAAAAACTCCAAGGTAAAAACCCTAACTAATGGTGATTTAAACCCTTCATTGAATTAGTGGTGTTTTAAGAGATTAGAAGTCTAATTATATTCTCCTTATGTAATTTGGGTGTTGGGATGGAGTTTGGAAACTCCATCCCCCACATGGCCGATTTTGCAAGAAAAAGAGAAGGAGAAGAAGTGGAAAAGAAATGAAGGAAATATAAGCTCAAGGTAAGAGCTCTTCCTTAATGCTAAAATTTTAATGCATTAGGATAATGGGAATGGGTAAACCAATTTAAAGAAACCAAAATAATGTAGTAGAATTGTAATTGTGAAAGTTTGGGTATTTGTGAACAAGTATGTGGATTGTACGCCTTAGAGCCAAGGAATTGTGTATGTGTATTGATATTGTGTTTTGAGGAATTAATGATGTATTAAGATTGCTTGTATTGCTGGTAGGACCCTTGTATGGGTGTGGCTAGAATAGGAATGATTTTGGTGATAATGGGTATGTGTGGATAAGTGAGAATTGTAGGTGAACTATGGCAAAATTTTGGTAGGAATATGTACATTTGTGGATGACTTGGTGAATGGGAGAACCAAGGTATGTATTGGGGATGATAGAGATGTTTAATGACCATGGAGTAGTGGTTGTAGTATAAGAAGGAAAGGGTATAAAATCTGTAGCAAGAAGTGTAGTAAAACATTGTAGAAACTAGAGAAAAACTAATGTGCAAGATTTTGTAAAATGAGTGTTGGAACTTGGGTGTAGGAAGTGTAATGGCTTGGAAATGAATTGGCATGGTAAGGAGAGGTATTTAGAATGCTAGGAATGGCATTGGTTGAGGAAGCATTGGATGGGAGAATTGAATTGTAAAATCTGTAGCATAGGTGTAACAAAAACTGTTACATGTGTTGTAGAAGAAGTAAGAAAATTGTGTAAGTTGTTTGATGAATTTAGTAATGGATTTGGGGGATGAATTAAGGTATTTTAGGAAGCTTAATTAGTGTTAAAACATGTGGGGTTACATGTAGGAAGATTGGGGAAGAAATGGGTAAGAAAAGAAGTGAAAAACAAAATCTGTAGGTAGGTTCTGGATCCGTCCGACCCAGAGGTTGGGGAGGACGGTGGGTCGGACGGGAACAGACCCCGGGACCAAAAACTACTGGAATGGTCCGACCCAGAGGTGTATGGGTCGGACGGAACGGTTCTGGGTCGGACGGTTTCCAGCAGGCTAACTTCGAAATGCTGTATCTTCTTCGTTTCAACTCCGATTTTGGATCCGTTTCGCCCACGCGTTCCTCTCTTCATCTACTTTACTCCTATCTATGTTATTCCTCCTGTTTAAACAATAAATGTGTAAGACACCAATGAAACATAAAACTAGAGGAAAACAAGTATGAAAGTAAGTAAATAAGTTGTGAGTATAAGAACATTAAGCATACCGGAATAACGGGGTAAGTACGGGAGTAGTAATTATTTGTGTATCGTAAGAGTATAGTATTTAATAATGTTGGAACCTTATCAGTGGAACAAGTGTGAACCAAGGAACGAGGGAACACATGGTAGGAGCTAACTCCGGTGAAAGGTATGGTTTCCTCATGCCCCGTATGTAACCGAGTTACGTTGATTTGTGTGCTGTATGCCGGCTAATCAAGACTAAAGCATGAAACCGGTTTATTGCCTTTCATTATATGTCTTGCTGTATGTTGATTGAGCTAACCTTCTTGATTGATTGTGGCTTTGCTTAGTGCGTAGACCGACTCATAGATGAGTCTTATTGTGTATTGACTCGTAGTGAGAGTCGTGTGTGAACTAATGGAACCGTAGCAACGCACTAAACCAACGAACCAATAAATGATAACGTAAACCAATGAACTCACTAGAATGTGAGAGAGTGTACGGAGTAATAACCTTCCGATAACGGTAGGAGAAACGAAATGAATAACCCACAAACAAAAAGTAGTGGGAGTATATAAGTAACCTCTATTAGAGGAATTAATCTTGGTGCAAAACATGAACCATGAGAGTAGTAAAGAATGATGAGGGATCTCCAAACCCCTTTAGCAATTAGTCGACCCATTATGAGAGGACCCGACTGATGTAAGTATGTCCCGAACATGAGAGTATTCGATATGTTGGGGAAACCCTTAAATCTGAGGATACTAGTCGGTGGTAATTCCCTAAGCTGGTGGAGGTTATCAAGAGAGATACTTCTAGGCTAATCCATGAGATTGTATTGTGCTCTGAGAGAAGAGTGTTGGGAATTTGAGTAGTCCGGTAAGAACGGACATTGAGTATTTGAGGAGCTAAGCGTATAGCCCTCGTATTGTAGGTCCGGTGGCGAGCCTTGTGTATGACTCCGCCCAGAGGCCAAAGTAATGAGTATTGAGTATTGCGTACGCATGAGTAAAGTAATGAGTATCGAGTAAGAAGCAAGTATGAGTATGTAATGAGTACCGAGTATTGAGTACGTATGAGTAAGTATCGAGTATTGAGTATGTAAGAGTAAGTATGGAGAATTGAGTAGTGAGTATGCACTAGGATACTAACGAGTACAGAGTAAGGATCGTGTACGAGTAAGGTATTGTACATGGAGTGATGAGTATGTAAGAGTAAGGAGTAAGTATGAGTAGAGTAACGAATATCGAACACAGTACGAAGAGTAATGAATGTATAACAAATACGAATGGTTGACTATTAGTTGTCTTCCTTAGTATGTATTGAACTAGTGTACTTATGTAGGTATCTTTGATTGTATTGTTGTAGTATGAGTATGTATGTATGCATGTAAAATGAACTCCATGTATATCCGACCCAAAGTAGTCGGTGTACCGCGGTTAGCACGCGGTATATGCGGATTTCATATGCAGCGTAAGCTGACCCCCTAGGGGGACCGTTTTTAGTGTGCAGGTACCGAAGCTGTTCACCGTTCGAGAGAGTAGGACGGGGACTGCTACATAAGCATGGGTAGTTGAGTAAAGGGAATTGTATGTGTAAACGTAGTATGAATTTGGATGTCTAAACTGTATCGGTAATGTAAGGATTGTAGTATATTCGGTATAGTATTGTATTGGAGTTGTATCGAATTATGGATTGGTATGCAAGGGAAAGTAATGTATTGTGTAGAGCACTCGGTACGTTCATATTCATCAGACCGATAGTATGTAGTATTGTAACTCGCCTTGTTAGTCGCGTGGGTGACTAACGGCATTGTACACCCGCCGTTGAGTAAGTAATATCCGCTGCGAAGGTAAGTATGGTACGGTAATGACGGTATTAGCGGTAGGGGTGTTACACTTATGGGGTATTTCAGCAAGAAATCCACAAAAATGAAATAAGAGACAAAGAAAGGACAGACTGCTTACTCTTAGAATGTTGTAGTGAGACCAGCCGCGTATCAATAAAAAACGCTTCAACACGCACTTGTTTGTTGTTCAGCTGTAACACCCCTACCACTAAACCCCTTAATTATCTCCTAATCGTCACGGTCTCTAGGCTAATCGCAGCGGAACACACAACCTAAGTAGCGGGTGATACACGTCATTAGCCGCCCATACGACTAACTAGGCTTCAATAACAACACAGTGCGTCTGATAGCAAGAAGTACCGAGTTAACAATAATAACTTCCAACAATCCATAAACAAGTCCTAACAATACCTACATCCTTGTTCACCAAAATGATATCCAAAAGTGATTACCAAGTCTAAATTTTTAGCTCATAATTTACAACCTTCCAAGTCTACAAAATATTAACGGTATACCTCTAACTATATCACAAATGTTTACATCTTCCAAAATACAAAAGGTGTACCCCATGGTACACCGGCCATAACCTAACCGTGTACTACTCGGTACACCATTCACAATAATTAATCTACATGAAGAGCATCCCGGCCATTTCCGGCCTTTCAACAGTCTCGAGTCCCTGCAAATAAAAATTGCCCCTAGGGGCTCAGCAAAAGCTGAATATGACTTCCGCATACCCCGTGTACTAGCGGGGGTACGCCAACTACTTGGTCGCCAACATGCAGTTAATTTAATTGCAGGCATACATGCTTTTACAACAACTTAATACACATATAACAACATGCTCAACACGCATTACATTACATACGACGGCACACACACAGACGAGGTGCAAATCATTCAACAAGAGGTAATTCACAAGTCAACCGGGGTCTTGAGTTATACTCTCAACACTTGCCTTAATCGCTTTGTTAGCTACTCATCCGGGTTAACTCTTTCTACCCAACAATCCCCAGCTTATCTCTTTAGACGGATAAGCTCTGTCGGTCTCACTCCAGTCGGGCACCACTATGTGGCACACGGCCCCGCAGGGCACCACTATGTGGCACACGGCCCGGTAACAAGGGAGTTCGACCATGGACTTAGAAATAAACGCTTTGTTGCTTCCTCTCGTCCTCGCACACGGACTCACAATCCCCCTAACCCAATTCCCGGGTTAGTGATAACTTCTGGTCAGTGGGTTAGTCAACATTCCACTTCCTCACCATTCACACATTTCATGAATTATACAAACTTTGTGTTCATTGCCATCCAGCAGGAAACAATACAATTCCAGCTCAAGAAGTGCAAATAACCAGTTACATGCTTTTATCTTGTTTAGGTGGTGGCAAATAAACACACAACAAACAAGCCGGGGTAACCCCGTTAGGACACAGCGCATGAGGAAATCATACCGTGCACCGTCAATCTCAGACTTTCGTTCACCTTCGGGATTCGACTACTCAGGTCCTATAGCATATCACGAGAGGGTACGGTTAATTATCTCTAATTAACCTTACTTGTTACGTTTCTAACGTTTCCTGTTTGTACTTGCTAATCCATGGTTATTAAAATCCATTTACTTAGGTAACTTATTTAAAATCACTTTCTAAGCTTGTTTATACCCTTAATGACCTTTAAACATCATTAATTATGTCTAAGTATCTTATAATATCATTATCACTCAATTCCCCATCTTAAAATTCCATTTTTACACTTTCTGTAGCATTTTTGTGTTGGTCCGGGTTTGTGTCCGAGTTTGTAAACCCGGACCAACACTTTGGGAACGTTCTGTCAAGTTTTATGGTGGTCCGGGTTTGTGTACCAGTTTACAAACCCGGACCATCACTTTAGAAAACTTTCTGTCGTATTTTTAAGGTGGTCTGGGTTTGTGTACTTGTTTGCAAACCCGGACCATCCTTCAGCGATACTTTCTGTCAAGTTTTTGAGGTGGTCCTGGTTTGTGTACTTGTTTGCAAACCAGGACCATTCCAGCGAGAAAGCATTCTGCCAAGTTTAAGAGGTGGTCCTGGTTTGTGTACTTGTTTGCAAACTAGGACCAATCCAGTCTGTTGCAAATTTCCAGTTTTAAAGCTTTGTTTCAACTTCAATCTTTTACCAACTTCTTCCACAAGCTTCCTACATATAATCTAGCACATTTTAACACTACAAAGACACTCTAAGCTACTCTAGTTCAATCATCAAACTCATCACTCAACCACTACTAACCCACACGTTTTCACTCCTAATTTTTTTTTCATGCTACAGTTTTTCTTCCTCATTTGCTGCTACAGATTTTTTTCCTTCATTCTTTCTACTAGCTAAATGGTTCCCCCTCTAGCATAACTTAGTTAAACACCTCACCTTACACCATTTGCAATACTACCCAACTACACATCTTCCTCCTAAATACAAACCAAAGTGAAAATCTCACATTTCCCTCTCTAAACACATCCATGTTCCTCTCTGTCAAACAACACTTAAGTCCACTAAATTCCTAACCAAAATTTGACAGAGTTTCCCTACTTTTCTAAGTGTTCTCACCACATAATTTTGCCACTCTATATAGTTCACAACCTGCTCAACATATACACATTACTCCATCACATTCTAAATATCACTGCACACTTACTACTTACACTTAACAATTGTTTACTTGTTTTCAAAAGCTTCAAACTACAAATTCCATCCACATTAATATACCCATTCTTTTCCTACTGTTACGGTGGTTTTAAACTTTGCTAAAACAATATACTTATACCTACACAAGCATTAAAAATTGTACAAGGACTTCTCTTTACCTTGGGTTTTCTTGATTCTTTTCCTTTCTCTTCTTGAAATACCCCGAACTTAAATATAGGGATTAAAATTAATCTAATACGTATTTAAGGGCCTAAGGGTACCTAATTAATACTGGTAAGGAAAAATAAATCCAAAACAATAAATAAACGCTTAAAAAGTGGAAAACGCTAAATAAGCGTTAAATAACCATAGGAGGTATGAGACCTCGGTTAGAGTATTATAGGGATTCTAAAGGTTTAATAAGACCTAAATGATATATGGGAACAACTCCCAAAGAAAACGGATCCTTAAAACGGATTAAAACCACTAACGAACCTTAAAGCGCGTTTTTCGAGGTAACCGGGAAAACGTGTCTTTAAGCGGGTCAAATAGACTCGTAACAATTTTGGTCAACTAAATAATCATTAATAAATATTAGTGAAGCTTTAGAACCAATAAAATCAATAAAACGAGAAATTAGTAAAAACTGTCAAAAAAGGAAAGTTGTGGGGTAAAAAAAATAAATAACCCAAACTTGTGTGTCCACTTTCAAAATGAAAAGTAAGGTGGTATGGGTGTGTGCTGGTGTGTCCGATTCCCCCCCCCCCCCCCCCTCACACACTCACCTATCTCTCTTATTTACAAACAAACAAAACAATTAAAAGCAAAAAGCAACTATATTACTTTACTCCCTCACTCACATTCTCTCTCTCCAATTCATTTTCCCTCTCTCTCACGGGTAACTCCCCCTCCTGAACTTCTCTTCTTCCTCCTCTGGTGGGAACCGATTTTGAGCTCTCCAAATAGCTCCCATGGCAACTTCATCTTCTTCTCCATGCTCCACCTCCATGTGAGCTCCAAATGCAAAAATAAATACATATTCTTGCTCCCCTCATTCTCCTCTACATTCTTATCTTTTCAAAATTCAAAAATGAGCAACTTCATCTATATGGGTTTTCCCCATTTGAAGAGAAAAGCACACCAATGGGTAGCTTGGGGTCCCCTCTTTCCAACAAGGTAAAAATCTACATGAAAAACTCATGTTTTCTTCATCTCCCTTCATAACCGATTTTTACCCTTGTGTAATGCCTTGTTTTCTCTCTCTCTTTTGGGCATAATATCAACCTTGCAAGGGTGGTGGATTCCCCTTCTTGAACCAAGGGCTAAAACCCCTTCAAAAACTCTCCAAAGGTAAACCCTAGAAATTTCATTTCAAACCCTTCAATGAATTGACATTAATTTAAGGGTTAATATATTAATTGTAGTGTTTTGTGTTCATTGGGTGATGGGAATGGAGCTTGGCAACTCCATTCCCCCACATGGCCGATTTGGGCAAGAAAGGAAGAGAAGGAAATGAAAGGAAAGAAAACTAGAAACACAAGGTAACCACCTTTACCTTGAGCTTGTTTCGTATGTAGTAACGTAACAGTTTTGGAGTAGTAAAATGAGTAACGAATTGAGGAATGAGTAGTACATATATTGTAGTATGATGAGTAATGAGATTGTAACAGTTTTGAAGTTTTTAAATGAGTTTTAAAAGCTTGGGAAAACAATGGGTATTGATTGAGTATGTGCAGGAATTTTATTATGTTGTAGTGATGTTGAGGTGTGGATATGATGTATTGTATAAACAGGTTGTGAGAATGGGAAATTGTGAGCTGAAATGGTGTGTGAGCAAGTAAGAATTATAGGGGAGACTATGTCGAATTTTATCTAGGAATTTGAGGACTTAGATACATTTGGAACAGATTTTGGAAAGTTAAAATGAGTGGTTTAGTAGCTTGTAACGGATTTGGATATGAGGTTGTAAATGGGATGAAATTAGGTTGCGAGTAATGTATTTTGGATGCTAGGAGTAGCATTAGTTGAGGAAGTAATGGAGGTTAGAAGTTGAGTGATAAATCTGTAGCATGATAGTGGAAACCAAAATCTGTAGCAAAGAGGTATCAAGTTGCGTTGTGGAACTAGGAAAGGGTAGTGTGCAAGAATCGGTAAAAAGAGTGTTGGACTTGGGTGTAGGTAATGTAATGCCTTGGAAATGTATTTGGGATGCTAGAAGTGACATTGGTAGAGAAAGTATTGAATGGTAGAAGTTGCAACAAAAATCTGTAGCACAAGAGGGAGGAAAACTATTGTAAGTGTTGAAAGAAAGTGGGAGAAATTGTGTATGTGGATTTAGGAATGAGTAAGGAATTGATGGATGAACTAAGGTGTATTAAGAGGTTTATTTAGTGGTAAAACATGTGGGGTTAAGTGTAGGAACAATGGGGAAGTAATGGGTAAGAAGAGGGACTGAAAACAGAAGTAAAAATGCAAATACTGGGCCGGACCGAACTTGCGACCGGACTTGCAAGTTCGGTCGAGCTGTGAGCCTCGATTTTAAACCCTATCCTATGTTAATTAAAGTTGATTAGGATCTAACCGGGTTTTAGGTCCACTTATAACCTAAGATTAATAACTATGTCATATAACAAAAATTATTAAAACCTAAGCTAGCTCACTGGAACCTATTAAGAGTCGCCACCTAATTTTAACCTAGATCAAATTAGGAAAGGAGAGTTCGGGTTCGGGGCTTGATATTCGACTTAATTAGGGTTCAATTACTTTCATTACCCCTAGAAGTCGTTTTTCCTCTACTTAGTTTAATTACGGCTTATTACGAGTCGTTTTAACCTAAGTGCGTGCTTCTGTTTTTTTATTTTTTAACATTTTTTGGCAGAAAATTAAAGTGGAAATTAAAATACCTAAACTAGGGTTTCGGAGGCAGAATTAGGTCAAGTTTTGTTTTCGTCCGTGGCTACGGACCTAATGTCCGAACCCACGGACCCTAGTTAACTTAATTACACAGAAAAGTCAAATTTAAACAGAAATGAGATTTTGAAAAGTCCGGGGCCACGGACAGGACGTCCGTGGGCCCGGACATGTTTTATAAAACCCTAATTTTGAAAATAAAAATATTCCGCCACCGTCCGGGGGCGTCCGGCTTTCGGACAGGGCGTCCGGGACCCCGGACATAGCGTCCGTGGGTGCGGACCGCCCTCGGACAGCGGCGTTTGGGCGGCTCCCGGTGGTGTTTTTGGCTCAAATTTTATGGGTAGGTAGCCTGAAAGATTATAAACACGTTAGTGATTGAAAGTTTACAGTTTGAATTCGAATTTAACACGAAACTTAGCAAACAAGTTATTGGGCAGAAGCGAAAACAAACGCTAATTCAGAAGCGATAAAAAGTCAATTCGACTCCAAATTTTAACACAGAGTAGTTAAAGTTGAACAAAGTCAGAAAAACATGACTTCAACCTGTTTTACCTTCGGATTTAATGAGACTCTTCACAACGGGGATCTTTTGGTGCTTCGTTGATGCCGGTTTTGGATTGACTTCGAATTGTGCTTCAGACTCCTTCTTCTTTATGCTGTTAAGGACGTCTCTCTTTTGTTTTTGTGGTGGTTTTGTGTGTTTTTGGTGCTTGGAAGCTCAATAGGAGAAGAAAGGATGAGTTTTTGGTGATTTCGGGGTGATTTCTGCAGTGTTTCGGTATTGATTTGAGGCTTGGAAGTGTTAAAACGTGGGGAGAAAGTTTGTGGCTGTGTTTTCTGACTTTGGAAGTGTTCTCCTCTGCCCTAGTTCGTTCTTGGGGGGTCCTTTTATAGAAAGAGCATGGTCAAATTGATAGAGCAAGATCTTTATCTAAAAGACTGATTTTGTGCTCTAAGGGAATCTGATTTTTTAGAATGTGTTGCAAGCCGATAAAAATTATGAAAATTTAACTGAAGGTAAATAATGATTTTTAGGAATTTTGAGAGTTGGAATCGGATTATTTTGATAAATAGTCGATTAGATAAAAATCGCACAATATGGAATCTCCCATAATTCATAACTAATTATTGGAAAGTCGAAATAACGAAATTCCAACGGCATTAGTCTTTAAAAATCATCCTCTATCTTGTGTTAAAATTTCATGACATTTTGTTTTCATTTCGGTATTTTCCAGAGGAGAGAGAAAATTGCAAAAATGATTGAATTTCTCTTTTAAATTTTGGGATAAGGTTCCCAATAAATAATTTCAGGTTTATGACTGTATGTAGTCATGGTAACCATGTGACACTTTTATTTTAATTTTGGAAACCTTTTAATTTCTATTTTGAGGCTATTTCATGTGTTAATTATTAAAGAAATTAGCTTATAATATGAATTAAAAGCTAAATTTCCAGAATAAATATTATCAGAGAATCATGAAATACCTTTCATAATGACCATGATGTTTGGAAGTGTTTGGAGATAATGAACAAGTCATATGAAAAATAGAAAATCCCGAGAATGTCCTTGGAAAATCCTACATTGGTGCATTTTGACCACTTTGCCCTTTGTAACACGTATGCCTTAGAGACTACTCCGGGGGGGTTGAAATTTTGGGTATAACAGATTGCCCCCCGTCAACTAGGCTTTGTAATGAAGATGAAAAGACTAGTTGATGCCTGAGTGATACCCCAAAATTTTAGATCTTAAAAGGCCCTATATGCAGATTGCGTCGAGCTATTCTAAGGCGCTGACTACCTATGAGTGAGAATGAGAAGATGTCAAGCGATTCTAAGGCGTTGACTACCTATAAGATGAAGTAATGTCAAGCGATTCTAAGGCGTTGACTACCTAAACGATGAAAATGATGTCAAGCTATTCTAAGGCGCTGACTACCTATAATGAGTGAAACGTGCTTAATGTGATGATTTGTATGACCTAGGTGCATCTAGGGACCGGAACCTATTCCGAAGTGTGTGTAAAAGGTTAAGGACAGAGAGTGCCAAACGTGGCAGGTGCTAAGGAAGTGGGTAAGACTTATGACAAGCTTGAGGGTGAGTTCTTCAACTCAGGTGAGAATTTGTATCTGTAAAGAATCTGCATCTTCGTGGTGAGAATCTGTATCTGAATCTACGGGTGAGAATCTGTATCTCTGAAGAGTTTGTATCTATGGATGAGAATCTGTATCTGAATCTACGGTGAGAATCTGTATCTCTGAAGAGTCTGTATTTATGGATGAGAATCTGTATCTCTGAAGAATCTGTATCTTCGTGGTGAGAATCTGTATCTCTGAAGAATCTGTATCTTCAAGTTGAGAATCTGTATCTCTGAAGAATCTGTATCTTCGGGATGAGAATCTGTATCTCTGAAGAATCTGTATCTCCGGGGCGAGAATCTGTATCTCTGAAGAATCTGTATCTTCGGGATGAGAGTCTGTATCTCTGAAGAATCTGTATCTCCGGGGCGAGAATCTGTATCTCTTAGTCTATGATTAGGAGTTTCATGCAGACGGATGCAAGGCAAACTTTATGCAAATGATCATGATGAAAGTTGATTATGAAAGTGCCAAACATGGCTATGATGATGTGCATATCAAATTACAATCAAAGTGTATGTAGGAATGCTGATATGCTAGCGATGCTAATGATGCTAATGATATTGATGATGTTGATGATGCTGATGATATTGATGATGTTGATGATGCTCGGATGCTTCTGGGGGCCGAAACCCATGCCGATGCTCCTGGCTGGACCCAATGTGGACTTATTGCCATCGCCCCCAAGCCGGTGTGCAGGGATAACTCCTGGTAAAAACCCTGGGGACTTATTGCCTTTGCCCACCATTCGTTGATCCCAAAGCAAGTTGACATAAAGATGGGGACTTATTGCCTCTGCCCCGCCAACTTAGATCACGCTCTGTCTCGTACTTGTCTCGCACTGAAGATGATACTAGGTCTCGTACTGGTCTCGCACTGGATGATGATGCTCGGTCTCGCGCTGATGAAGGTGATAGGTCTCGCACTGATGAAGATGATAGGTCTCGCACTGATGAAGATGATAGGCCTCGCACTGACGAAAGTGATGGTATCGCACTGATGAAGATGCATGGTCTCGCACTGATGAAGGTGCATGGTCTCGCACTGAAGTCTCGTACTAAAGTCTTGAAAATGATGGGTCTCGCACTGATTTTGGGTCTCGAGCTAAAAATGAGTTAGAAAGATAATGGTCTCGTGCAAATGATAAAAAATGATTACCGGAGTGCCAATTATGGCAATGTATGCAATCAAAATATATGAAAGATACTTGTTCAAAACAGGAAACTGTTGGAAAAGGTGCCAAACTTGGCATTGTTGAGGTGTTATGCAAAAGTTGTAAAATGCAACTAAAGTGTTTGTTGGAAGCTTGCCAAAACAAGAAACTGTTGAAGAATATGTCAAACATGGCAATGCTTGAGAAAGACTCTGCTGAAAAAGGAAAGTGAAATGATCATTTCCTGACTAAAAATTTTATATCCGCAATTTGTTTTTGAAAAATGAACATGTCATTGGTGGAAGTGTGTGGTGTTTGTTGTGGTGCTGAAGGCTTTCGCCGGTGTTCAGGATTTGTGACAGACCTGGGATTGGGTTGTGATTTTGGATGGAGGTCAAGGCCAATGACGGGCTTGAGAGTGTGTGTGTGGTGGTAAGGACTTATGTGTGCCTGTGGTGGGATGGTGGTGCTCGAGCTTTGGGTTTTAATTGGTGTTGACATGGCAATTGTTGGAACCAACAATTGCCCCCAGTATTTTTCCCTAGGACAATCCGAGCTAGAGTTCATGGCAATCGATCGGAACGATCGATTGCCCCCAGTATTTTCTTTGATTAAACGTGCGAACAAGTCTCATCCTCACAGGGTTGAGGCTTATTCTTTGACGTGGTGCTTCCTAACCTACACTCGATGTGGTCGGTGTTTGCACTCATTTCTCGCTCATGGTCCTAACTTCTAAACCATTGAATTCGATATTTGATGGATTTACGCATTTGATCTGTTACTTTCACGTGATAGGACACACAACTATCAAGTCGGAAGTCTTTAAAGCTTATAACGTGGCCATAGGGTGCGATGAAAGACGACGGGATCATGGAGGGATATTTGAGGTATGTGGAGCTTAAATGGGTGACCAAAGCTGCAACTTGCGTCTTCTCTCGGATTCATCTTCATTGTCTTGAAGTTGTCTTACTGCTTCATGTTGACGTTGTTTTCGAGCTTCTGGACCTGGACTTTTGGAGTTGTCCTTTACACCATTTCTCTTTTTTTTGTCATTTGGACTTCTTCGAGGCGCTTCGGGTTTGCCTTTTTTCTTTCTTTATCCTTTATTGATTTTGCCTTCGGGGTTCTTGTGTTTCCCGGTTTTGGGCTTCGAGAGCTGCTTCGATGTGAGCTCTTTGGATCCTGTGTCACTCTGGGACCATTTGCGGATCACTTTGTCACGCTGACAGCGGCGTTGCTTCTTTGGACTGATGAGAGTGTTATCTGAGAGTCAGGCTCCTCGCTTCCTTTGGTCACCGGGTCGAACATTCATCATTGGCTAGGTTATTTTGTGGAGCTCATAATATCGAAAAGGGATATATGAAAGGCTCAGTGGGGGTGCCTAGGGTTTAATGACAGGGTTTACAAGCTTTTGGCTATGTGGTGCTGTACCTAGGTGCTTCGTCATTCCTGATAGTTGTGTATCCATTCTTTGTTACTTTTCGCAGATCTAAGAGTAAATTTACAAATTATCTCCTTCGGTCGGAGTTATGCCGTTTACCTCACCTTTGAATGTGGTCTCACCGGAGTCGTGTAAAAGTGACACGCTCATTCACTCATGGTTTTTCCGCTCAAGACACTCTCGTGAATTTCACTTAGAGACTAGTTCACACGCTTAAACGAAAGATGAAAGATGACGTACCTAAACTCAGATTGCCCCCAGTATTGATTTGGGGTTAATGACAACAATTTAAAAGATATGGATTTGGAACCGCTTTGGGGGTTATTTGGATGTCTTGGGATGAGCTGTGGGGTTTGGTAAGGCATGTTCAAATTTCGGAAACAAACAAATACAAGTCTTTGCATGCCATGTCGGGAAATAATTATTTCATGAACCAGTTTCTCAAAAGAAACTTGTGTGAAATAAATCTTTTTTGTTACCCTTTAGACTCGAAAATGTCATCCATTTGTGGAACATGAGGAAGAAAATGAAAAAATCGATGGCTTATCGGTGGTGTTGAAAACGATCATTCTTTGAAAAAATTTGAGCGATGCATTTGAAAGATGAATGTTTAGCAAGTTAAGTTATGCAGTAGAATGCATGGGATCCCTAAACTTTCCCTTGAATTTGAACTCTGCTGAACCGTCTGATGTCGGCATGCTGAAGACTCGAGCTCTTGACTGCTAGGATGTCGTTAAGATGACCGTGACCGTCTTCTTCTTGGACTCTGTGTGGGCCTGAAGGCCCTTAATCTGGAGGTGATATGTACAGGCTGAAGGAAGCCATATGAACTATGAATGGGCCACTGGGCCGAGAGAGAAACTTTGAAGTCTAAGATTTGTTTGATGTTCCTGTTGGGCCTTGAGGCCTGAAACTACAATGAATGAAAAATTATCTTGAATTTGAATGAGTTGAAACCTAAACAAATAGTTTTGAGTGGGCCTAAAAGGTATGACACCTAGATCTAGGACTTTGGGCCAGGGCCCGAACAAATGGTTCACCTAGACTAGAATGGGCCTTGGGCCGAAATGGAAAAGCCTGATTGATTTTCATGTCTTATGGACTGCTTTAGGTAGATTTGTTTTTCATGGGCCTAGAACTAAATTGATAATTCAAATTAGGCTGAAAGAGAAATCACCAAAGTCTAAACTTTTGGGCCGAAGCCCAAATGACACACATATCAAACCAACAGGGCCTCTGGGCCGTAAACGATAAAGTTGCCAATTCGGGTTGGGCTGAGTTGAGGTAGGAGAGGTTCCTATCAATTTCTAGGCTGCGTAGTGGGCCGATCATACAAGCAAACAAGGCCCACACAAATTCAACATGTCCTCACTGACGGTTAAATCAATTGGGTATGGATCGATCCGGGAGGTGCTTGGGGCTCGGGCCCAGGTCGCCACAAAGGAATAGGGCTTCACGCTATTCTCTTTGGGCTTCCCCACTTTTTTCACATCACCTGAAGGTGTGCGTCTGCGGCCGGGTCTTTGACTGACCAAACAATGGGCTAGGTAAGGACACTGCCAGGAAAACGCTTGGGGCTAAGGCCCAGGTATTAAGGGGATGGGTTGTTAGACGACATCCTCCTCTTTCCCCCGCTTATTCACATCACCTAAAAGGGTGTGAGTCCCTGACAGGGGACCCTCAAACGGTCCCGGGGTGAAATCGGTTTAGGTGGACCCTCGCTCTCATATGATGCAAAGGTGCAGAAAATAAAAGTGCGCACCAAAGTAAACAAACAAAGTAATAAAGCCATAAATAAACATTTTTCGAGTTAAGCCCTCTTTCTTAAAATTAATCAAGTTAATATTAAGAGTTTGTCCCCAGCAGAGTCGCCAGTCTGTGAGCCTCATTTTAAACCCTATCCTATGTTAATAAAGTTGATTAGGATCTAACCGGGTTTTAGGTCCACTTATAACCTAAGATTAATAACTATGTCATATAACAAAAATTATTAAAACCTAAGCTAGCTCACTGGAACCTATTAAGAGTCGCCACCTAATTTTAACCTAGATCAAATTAGGAAAGGAGAGTTCGGGTTCGGGGGCTTGATATTCGACTTAATTAGGGTTCAATTACTTTCATTACCCCTAGAAGTCGTTTTTCCTCTACTTAGTTTAATTACGGCTTATTACGAGTCGTTTTTAACCTAAGTGCGCGCTTCTGTTTTTTTATTTTTTAACATTTTTTGGCAGAAAATTAAAGTGGAAATTAAAATACCTAAACTAGGGTTTCGGAGGCAGAATTAGGTCAAGTTTTGTTTTCGTCCGTGGCTACGGACCTAATGTCCGAACCCACGGACCCTAGTTAACTTAATTACATAGAAAAGTCAAATTTAAACAGAAATGAGATTTTGAAAAGTCCGGGGCCACGGACAGGACGTCCGTGGGCCCGGACATGTTTTATAAAACCCTAATTTTGAAAATAAAAATATTCCGCCACCGTCCGGGGGCGTCCGCTTTCGGACAGGGCGTCCGGGACCCGAACATAGCGTCCGTGGGTGCGGACCGCCCTCGGACAGCGGCGTTTGGGCGGCTCCCGGTGGTGTTTTTGGCTCAAATTTTATGGGTAGGTAGCCTGAAAGATTATAAACACGTTAGTGATTGAAAGTTTACAGTTTGAATTCGAATTTAACACGAAACTTAGCAAACAAGTTATTGGGCAGAAGCGAAAACAAACGCTAATTCAGAAGCGATAAAAAGTCAATTCGACTCCCAATTTAACACATAGTAGTTAAAGTTGAACAAAGTCAGAAAAACATGACTTCAACCTGTTTTACCTTCGGATTTAATGAGACTCTTCACAACGGGGATCTTTTGGGTGTCGTTGATGCCGGTTTTGGATTGACTTCGAATTGTGCTTCAGACTCCTTCTTCTTTATGCTGTTAAGGACGTCTCTCTTTTGTTTTTGTGGTGGTTTTGTGTGTTTTTGGTGCTTGGAAGCTCAATAGGAGAAGAAAGGATGAGTTTTTGGTGATTTCGGGGTGATTTCTGCAGTGTTTCGGTATTGATTTGAGGCTTGAAGTGTTAAAACGTGGGGAGAAAGTTTGTGGCTGTGTTTCTGACTTTGGAAGTGTTCTCCTCTGCCCTAGTTCGTTCTTGGGGGGTCCTTTTATAGAAAGAGCATGGTCAAATTGATAGAGCAAGATCTTTATCTAAAAGACTGATTTTGTGCTCTAAGGGAATCTGATTTTTTAGAATGTGTTGCAAGCCGATAAAAAATTATGAAAATTTAACTGAAGGTAAATAATGATTTCTAGGAATTTTGAGAGTTGGAATCGGATTATTTTGATAAATAGTCGATTAGATAAAAATCGCACAATATGGAATCTCCCATATTCATAACTAATTATTGGAAAGTCGAAATAACGAAATTCCAACGGCATTAGTCTTTAAAAATCATCCTCTATCTTGTGTTAAAATTTCATGACATTTTGTTTTCATTTCGGTATTTTCAGAGGAGAGAGAAAATTGCAAAAATGATTGAATTTCTCTTTTAAATTTTGGGATAAGGTTCCCAATAAAAAATAATTCAGGTTTATGACTGTATGTAGTCATGGTAACCATGTGACACTTTTATTTTAATTTTGGAAACCTTTTAATTTCTATTTTGAGGCTATTTCATGTGTTAATTATTAAAGAAATTAGCTTATAATATGAATTAAAAGCTAAATTTCCAGAAATAAATATTATCAGAGAATCATGAAATACCTTTCATATGACCATGATGTTTGGAAGTGTTTGGAGATAATGAACAAGTCATATGAAAAATAGAAAATCCCGAGAATGTCCTTGGAAATCCTACATTGGTGCATTTTGACCACTTTGCCCTTTGTAAACGTATGCCTTAGAGACTACTCCGGGGGGGTTGAAATTTTGGGTATAACACGAGCCCAGATTTACAAAGACGGGAATGTTTCTGGAATGGACCGAACTTGCGACCGGACTTGCAAGTTCGGTCGGACCAGAAAAATTCTCCCGTCTGTAACCTACTGGAACCGACCGAACTTGCGACCGGACATGCAAGTTCGGTCGGCCAGAAAATTTTCCGTCGAGTAAGCTACTGGAATGGACCGACCTTGCGACCGGACTTGCAAGGTCGGTCGGGCTAAAATTTTCCGTTAAGTAACTCACTGGAATGGACCGACCTTGGGACCGGACTTGCAAGGTCGGCCGGCCCTGGAATTTTCACCCGATGTAGCCTACTGACTCGGACCGAACTTGCAAGGTCGGTCGCAAGTTCGGTCGGGTCAAAACTTACAAAAAAAAACTATAAGACTATGGGTAGTATATGTATGTATGTATGTATATGTATACCCACCTATACATATGTGCATATATAGGTAAGTAAACCATTGTTAAGTAATTAGGAGTGAGTAAATAAAATGTAAGTATTGTAATGCAAGACTTAGTAAGTATGGATTAATAAACGTAAGAGTAATCGGGTTAAGTTAATGATAGATAGATTAATCATTCAACTGTATGTATATATAATAGGATTTGATTTGTGAACACCGGAGGAACGTTGGGATACAAGTACAACGGTGTGAAAGGTATGATTTCTTCATGCCCTGTATCCTAATCTGGTTACCCCGATTTGTGTGCTTATGTGACCACCTAATAAGATAAAAGCATGAATCAGACTATATTGCACTTACTTGTGCTTGTTTACATTGTTCAAGATATTTGTCTTGAACAATAGTTTGTATAATTCATGAAATATATGAATGATGATGATGTGTAATTGTACCTTGTAGGGTACTTGTATATTGTATTGTATTGGTATGGATGTGTATGTGAACAATGTATTTGTGTATGTGGTTGGATGTTGACTTCTACTAATTCCTAACTACCTAACTCCTAACTTAAGTGAGTAAATTGGAATGAGTAGAAGTCCGATATAGTTTCGGCCACGCGTGAGGATGAGGAGACACAAGAGGTTGGATCCGATTCCTGGTTCGTAAGCTGGTCCACGGCCCAAATCCCTTAAGTGGGTAGCATCCTGGATTAGTGAACCAAGTAAAGCCCGGTGGTGGGACCGTGTAGTCCCTGTCCGGAGGTCCCGACGACTTAACTTGAGTAAGAGTAAGAAAGTAAAGTATGAGTATGAGTATGAGTATGAGTATGAGTATGAGTATGAGTATGTATGTGTATGTATGGAGTAAACGAGTAAAAGAGTAATCTCCACCCGATTAACCCGGGTGGACCAATGAAGCTAACAAGGACTGTACTTTGTGTATGTAATGAGTATGGGTATTCGGAAGAAGGTAAGTATGTATTGGATGATTATATTGTATTCCTTGAATGTAATGAAGTGTATGTATGTACGCTTACGTAAGTATTATTGTATTGTGTATGAGAGCATGTATGCATGTATGTTGAATGAAAATGAACTGCATGTATTCGACCAAGTGGTCGGCGTACCCTCACTAGTACGCGGGGTATGCGATTATCATGCTCGGCGAAAGCTGACCCCTTCGGGGGACCATTTTTAGTGTGCAGGTACCCGAGGCGAATATGGTCAAGGAAGAGACCGAGGCACACCCTTGTACACAGAAAGTAAGTAGTTGTGAGAAAATGGGTAGATGTAGACTCTTAGAGAGTATGTATGAACTTGGAAGAAGCATTGTAATTGTATTGGGAACCTAGTAAACTCGGTTATGTATTTCGTATTGTATGGTTTACGAAGGAGTAAAGTATTGAATGGAACCTTGTAGTATTCGTTTGATGAATGGAGTATGTGTTGTGGAAGTGTAGTACTCGGAATTCCGGTCCATCAGACCGATGCTGTAAGCAGTAATAGTAGCTTGTTAGCCACGTGGGTGGTTAACGGCATTGTATCGCCCATTGTATGTAAGTAAGTATCCGCTGCGTGTATCTGGCGTGTAAGGAGATTGGACGGTAAGCATGTATTAACGGTAGGGGTGTTACACTTCTCCTCCTTTACAGCTCCTCTTTCCTTCTTTGTTTTCTTGATTTATTTAAGCCAAGCTACACCATGTAACAAGGCATACACATACACACAAAACTAGTAAATTTTCTATCGTAGGTTTTAAAACCTAACTTATGAGAAACCATTTAGACCCTTAGAAGCTCTTACCTGAGCTTCTAATGGAGTTTTTGAGTAGAAAATGACAAGGCTTCAGCTCATAGTGGCATGCCAAAATCGGCTGAACAATGGAATATAGCTGTTTCACGTGAGTTTTGGATTTTACAAGGGAAAAGATGAAAAGAGGAGAACTTGGTCTCTTTTCTTACCTTAGAACATGGGAAGAAGATGCGTCTTCAAATGGTGCTCCCCAAGCTCTAAAACGATTATGCCCTCAAAACTAAAGTTGGAGGTTTTAGATTTTTGAAGGGTGTAAAATGTTCTCCGAAGCGATACGAATTCAACGGTATAATTTTTGTGGCATTTGGTGGTGATTTGAGGTTTCAAAAATGAAGAAGAAGAGGGCTCTGTATGTGGGTTCTCAAATCGCCATGGTTGGAACCAGAGAGGAAGAAGAGAGAGTGCAGTACGTGGGTTTATTTGTGAGAGAGGAGAGAGAGTGTTAAAAGTGAGGTTTTGCTTTTTATTTGTTTTGTTTGCTTAGCACATAAGGAAGGAATAAAGAAGAGAGGGGTATGGGCTATTAAATCAGCCGGCTTCACACACTCCTCACATGGGGTTTTAAGATATTAATTGCACTAGTGGACACACTAACTTATTTTATTTGCACTTTTACCCCGCAACTTCTCGTTTTTGACAGTTTTTACTATCTTCTTGTTTTATTGATTTTATTGGTCCTAAGCCTTCACTAATGTTTATTAATGGCTATTTAGTTGACCAAAATTATTACGAGTCTATTTGACCCGCTTTAAGTCACGTTTTCCCGGTTTCCTCGAAAAACGTGCTTAAGGTTCGTTAATATTTTTAATCCGTTTTAAGGATTCGTTTTCTTCGGGATTTGTTCCCTCATGATTATGTAGGTGTAATTAAGCTTCTAAAATCTTAATTAGCCTAATTAATCACTGTTTTAAATTTTGGGGTATTTCAATCTACCCCCTTAAGGAACTTGCCCACAAAGTTATTCAAGTTGGTGAATTAGTTTTCTTTGTTCATTTGACTCTCAATTGTCAAAGATCACCCACACTACATCTTAAAGAATTTAAGATTCTGTTGCACAAAGATATTCATCTCGATCACAAGCATCTACCGTCATAACTCAAACCATGCCATCTCAATCCAATACAATACAATCCAAACATCAATCTCAAATCAATCATAGAGATACCACAAATCCATTCACAACAAACACCAATTACTCCCACAATTACAATCACCAATCACTGGTCCAACAAGGTGTAATACAACTTACATACCATGCAATGCTTACCCCGAAGCAATGCCAAAAACAAAACGGTCCTACCCCCCTTAAAAGGGGTACGACCCGTACCCTCTAATGCTAGACACTATAGTCTACAAACAAATGCGGATACTTCGCCTTCATGGCGTCCTCAAGTTCCCAAGTCGCTTCCTCAACATCGTGGTTTGCCCACAAGACTTTGACCATTCGCACTGATTTGTTGTGCGTGTCTCTAGTCTTAGTATCAAGATTCGTAGAGGAGTCTCGACATATCGCATTGTCGGCTCAAGGGATAAGTGCTCGGGCTCTAACACATGAGAAGGATCAAATATATATTTCTTGAGTTGAGAGACATGAAACACGTCGTGAACACGTCCCAACTCCTCAGGTAACGCTAATCGGTATGCCACGGATCCAATTCTCTCAGTAATCTCATACGACCCCACAAACTTCGGGCTCAGCTTGCCCTTCTGGCCAAATCGAAAGACACCCTTCATAGGAGAAACACGTAGAAACACTTGGTCACCCACGGCGAACTCAAGGTCGCGTCGTCTCACATCAGCATAAGACTTCTGTCTATCCTGGGCTGCCTTCATATTCGCTCGAATCTGCTGAACTTCAGCTTGCACTTGCTCTAAGTATTCCGGTCCTATGATGACCGCTTCGCTCGACTCATCCCAACACAATGGGGTACGGCAAGGTCTACCGTATAAAGATTGGAAGGGCGACATCTTAATCGAAGCATGATAACTGTTATTGTAAGAAAACTCGATAAGATGTAGCTTATCAATCCAGCTCCCCTGAAAGTCTAAGGCACATGCCCGAAGCATGTCCTCAAGTGTCTGGATGGTTCTTTCAGTCTGACCGTCTGTCTGTGGATGGAAGGCGGTGCTAAGTTTCAACTCGGTGCCCAACGCTTCCCGTGTAGCTCTCCAGTATCTCGAGAGAAATCTGGTGTCGCGGTCAGATACAATGGTATTGGGAACTCCGTGGTGTCGGATAATCTCCCGGTCAAACAGCTCGGTGAGCTTCGCTACCTTCCAGGTGTCCCTCATCGGTATGAATCGGGCAACCTTGGTGAGGAGATCGACGATGACCCAAATCATGTTGAGTCCTCCCCTAGCAGGTGGGAGTCCAACCACAAAATCCATGCAGATGTAATGGAATTTCCACTCTGGAATAAGCATAGACTGTACCATTCCTCCTGGTCTACGGTGCTCGAATTTTACCTTTTGGCATATGAGGCACCTCAAGACATATTCGGTCACATCAGACTTCATCCCTGACCACCAGAAGTATCTCTTCATGTCCTTGTACATTTAGAGGCTCCCGGATGGACATGTAGTGTGGAACAGTGTGACTTTCGCAGAATGCGATCCCTCAGCTCAGCATTGCTTCAGGGGACGCATAATCTGCCATTCAGTCAGATCAAACCATCTTCATGTAGCTTAAAGTCGTACTTCCTCTTCTCAAATGTGCCCTCTGAAATCTTCTGCCTGATCAATTTCATGTAGGGGTCGCACAACTGAGCCTCTCACACCTCATCAACCAAGCTGGAAGAAGCGAGTAGCGCGAATGGAGGAGTGGGTGCTCGGCGGCTCAGGGCGTCGGTACAATATTCGCCTTCCCTCTTTATAACGAAGGTTGATGTCGTAATCTGATAAGAACTCCATCCACCTTCTCTGTCTCAATTTCAGTTTTTTTTGGGTGAACACGTATTGCAAACTCTTGTGGGTCAGAATAAATGGTGATGCTTACCCCATAGAGATAGTGTTACATATCTTCAAGGCGAAGACAATGGCCCCTAACTCTAGATCGTGCGTTGGGTAATTCTCCTCATGCTTTTTCAGCTGAACGGGGGCGTATGCTACTACCTTGCCATGCTGCTGCATGAGTACGCATCCCATGCCTTTTCCTGATGCATCGCAGTAAACTTCTAATCCTCTGTGCCCTCTGGAAGTGTTGCGAATGGGTGCTGAGGTCAATGAATCTTTCAAGCTCTGGAAGGCTATCTCGCACTCGTCTGTCCACACAAACGTGGTGCATCTTTCTTCATCAGTGCCGTCATGGGCTCCGCAACTTTCGAGAAAAAGAGAAATCTCTAAAAACCTCCGGTAGTAACCGGCTAGACCAAGAAGGCTCCGAATGTCGGAAACACTCTTCGGTCTAGGCCATGAGCGGACTGCTTCAATCTTAGCTGGATCAATAGATATACCAGCGCTCGAGATCACGTGACCAAGGAAGGAGACCTGGTCAAGCCAAAACTCGCATTTGGAGAACTTCGCGTATAGCTGATTCTCACGTAATGTCTCAAGTACACGCCTCAAATGGCTCTCATGCTCGTCTCCCGACTCGAATAAATGAGGATGTCATCGATGAAGACCACCACTGATGTGTCTAACTGATCACTGAACAACCGATTCATCAAATCCATAAATTTAGCTGGCGCATTCGACAGTTCGAATGGCATCACTGTAAACTCAAAGTGGCCATATCTCGTACGGAATGCTGTCTTCTCAATATCGGAATCTCTGATGGCAATCTGGTGATATCCTGATTGGAGGTCAATCTTGGAGAAGACTAAAGCTCCCTCAACTGATCGAACAAGTCGTCGATGCATGGCAACGGATATTTGTTCTTCACGGTGACGACATTAAGCTCACGGTAATCAATACAAAGGCGGAGACTACCATCCTTCTTCTTCACGAAGAGGACCGGTACTCCCCAGGGTGATACGCTCGGGCGTATAAACCCCTTGTCAAGCAAATCTTTCAACTGTACTTTCAATTCGGCCAACTCTGCCGGTGTTAAACGGTACGGCGCCCTAGCAATCGGACCCGTGGCTGGTACAAGCTCTATCTCAAACTCAACTGCCCTCTGTGGTGGCATGCCAGGAAGTTCCTTCGGAAACACATCCGGGAACTCCGACACTACCGGTATGTCGGGGTCGAAACTCTAGATCTCGCTGAAGGTCTTGCACATAGCAAAAGAATACCTCATGCCCCTTTCTGATCTCTCGGTACATGGACATGGCGGAGATTACTTTGGTCAAAGGCTCTCTTAGCCTCTGGCGGTATGATACGGTAACCCCAGATGGGCTTCTGAGCAGCAATTTGTGCTCGGCGCAGAGGACTCGCCCCTTGTGCCGCTCCAACCAGTTCATCCCAACAACTAGGTCGAATCCCAAACCACTGAACTTGATGAAGGAAATGGGAAACGCCTCGCCCTTAATTTGGATAGTGGCAGCTCGATAGTATTTCGTACACTTACTCGCTCTTTCGACGGAGGAGAGTGACTGTGAAATCTGGCAACTCTTCGGCATCGAGCCTCAACCTCTTCGCGAACGATGGCGAAATGAAGGTATGAGAGGCGCCAGTGTCGAATAATGTAGTGGAATCAATGCCATTCACAGGAAAGGAACCCGTAATGATGGTGCCGCTTTTACCGGCCTGTGTCTTGGTGAGAATACTGAGGGAACCTTCCGTACCGAGGCCACGACCTATTAATTCATAAGCTTTATGAGATGAGGGTGTAACGCAAGTGGGAAAATTTGGCAACCAACATCGCTTTATTGATAACAACCATTATACACCTTGTGTCTCTAATACACATTACTACCATATTACATGATATTACAAGTTTAATATTCTAAAGGTGAGGTTCAGGCTCCGGGTTTCAGGTGTGTGGTGTTGACCACTGTCGATGGTGCCGTATTCACTCTTATCTTCTTGATACCGTGATACAGCATTCTCGACTTACCTCCCATAACTAAGATATCTCCGGACTCAAGTATCAGTCTCTTTGCGAGGTCCGCACGCTTCTGCTCGCTAAACAAGAATTCGGCATCGTCACCAATGGATCAAGACACTACGGGCACTCCCAATTTGAGAGATTCCGTTGTCTCGTCCTTATCTTGGTGTAAACCAAGTCGTCCAACTTCTTCGTAGAAGTTAACAATACAGAGGTCCGCTTCAAGTGTAGGAACGGGATCAGCCTCTAGTTGCTGCGCGATCTCTACAACTTGCGCGTTAACCACTTGGAATTCATCGGGTATTGCTGGTGGTGTTGCTCCATCTTCTGCTCGTGTATTCTGGTACGTCTTGGTATAAGGGTTCCAATCCCTTCCCAAGCACATCATCTTCAGCTTCATCTTCGCTCCACCAGGGAATTCGGGTGTGTTAAAATCCTCCTGGACCCGCCCCTAGTTCATTGCATCGTCGGATGATAGATATTGCGCTTCGGGTGTCAGGTATCTTTTATTAAGATCATACCTGGTCGGATGACCTGACACTGTTCGTTGGTGATGTGGTAAGTGGTGAGGTCGGTTTCTCCAGGAGGTGGGTTTGAAGGGATGGGAAAGCAGATATTGAAAGTTTCTAAGGTGGAAATTTTGTCTAATGTGAGTTCTAGTTTTTAGATTAGTTTGGTTCATGCTCAATTCATGCAAGGATTTCTAGGTTAGGCAAATTTTTCACTCATACAAACATTTTAAACATGTAGTCATGCTCTCAAGGATCAGGTGTGTGAATTTACCTAAGCCGGGCTTCGTGCCGGTCCCATCTCTATCGATGATGTGCAAGACTGGCTGCCTCTGAGGGTGCCCTTCTGTGGACCTCGGGACCCCTATCCCTGCGAGGTCTGCTGGGCCGATGCATCGCCAGATGCAACCTCCTTGCCTTCCTCTGCGTAAAACCCTGGTAATTTCGCGGTGGTTGCCTTGGTAGTTGCTTTGGTAGTTGCTCTGGTAGTTACCTTTGGGTTTGGAGGGGCACTCGAACCTTTTGTGTCCCAGCTTCCTGCAGTAGTAGCACCTTATCTCATTCCCTTGACGATTCGTGCCAGGGTCTCCAGAGTCACCCTTACCCGTGCCGTAACCAAAACCTATAATTCGAGAGTAAATAGCGTTCAGTAAGCCATAGCTGGTTCATAAGCATCAAAGTCTAGATTAGTTTCTTACCCTTAGGCGGGTGAGACCTCAGCGGCTTTGCAGCCACCGGTGCAGGATAGGTAAGCTGAGGTAGCTCAGGCGCCTTGCCTTTCTCGGCATGGGTACTATTTCTCCGGGAGTACCGGCTCCCTTCTGTGGCTGCTGGGGGTAATTTCCTTTCCTCTTCTTCCAGCCCTTTCCTTGGCCCTGATCATCGTGGCTAGCAGATTTGTCATTCACCTTGCACTTTTGCGCAATCTCCTCGTCCCTTAATTGGACGGTGATCTCCACTCGGGAGGCGGCATGGTAACACTCCTGTAGTATTCAGGTGCCATAAGTCACACTTGCGGGTTAAGGTATCAATTTATACGTCGATAGCACTAAGGGTATAAACTGTTGTTTACCTGGAGAGTGGTAAACCGTGTATACCCCATGCCATACCGGAGGCGATGGCTCAACCCGCCGTAAAAGCGGTCGACCAATACCTGTCGGGTATACCCAAGGTCGGGCAACAGTCGTAGAATGGAGGTGAACTTAGCATAGTAGTCGTCGACGGTCATCTTATCCGTCATCCTCAAGGCGTCGAGCTCTAGCCTCTTCTTTGTTTTCACATGCTCCGGATAGTACTTGTCTCGGAGTAAGGCAGCATAGGCATCCCAGTCAAAGGTGGGGTCGGTGAGAAATTCATCTTTCACGAGCTTCCACCAATCCATGGCCGCATCCTTTAGGTAATAGGCAGTTATCCTTACCCTCACTCCAGCAGGAGCCTCGAGGGTCTCGAAGGCCGTCTCCATCTCGGAGATGTAAGCCACGAGTTTAGCGGGGTCACTCTTGCCCGGAAGTAAGGAGGTCGGAGATCAGCGACAGCCTTCACCCAATTTACCTCTCGGGGCTGTGGTGGGTGGGTATTGTGGTTGTTGTTGTGGTTTTGAGAAGTTTGTTGGGTTTGTTGTACCGCTGTTATGACTTGAGGTAGCATCTGCGCTACAGTGGCGGTGACGATTTCAGCTATCGTCTGTGCGCCCGGCTCATTAGAAGCCTCGCCACGGGGTCAACCTCGACCTCGTCCTGACATCTGAACAAGTAACATTTCACATTAGGTAGTGTGACCAACTGGTCTGGAATTAAGCAGTTGTATCGTCCTTTCGGGCACTAGGAAGTATCCGCAGTCATTACGGTCAATCAAGGTTAGGTTCTTACTTCTCCGTTGTAAGACGGTTTATAATCTAACTCGGTAATCACTACACTCGGTGATACTCGGCTATCAGAGCGACACTTCGCTCTGATACCACTTTTTGTAACACCCCTACCGCTAAACCCCCTAACTATCTCCTAATCGTCACGGTCTCTAGGCTAATCGCAGCGGAACACACAACCTAAGTAGCGGGTGATACACGTCGTTAGCCGCCCATACGATTAACTAGGCTTCAATAACAACACAGTGCGGTCTGATAGCAAGAAGTACCGAGTTAACAATAATAACTTCCAACAATCCATAAACAAGTCCTAACAATACCTACATCGTTGTTCACCAAAATGATATCCAAAAGTGATTACCGAGTCTAAATGTTTAGCTCATAATTTACAACCTTCCAAGTCTACAAAATATTAACGGTATACCTCTTACCGTATCACAAATGTTTACATCTTCCAAAATACAAAAGGGTGTACCCCATGGTACACCGGCCATAACCTAACCGTGTACTACTCGGTACACCATTCACAATAATTAATCTACATGAAGAGCATCCTGGTCATTTCCGGCCTTTCAACAGTCTCGAGTCCCTGCAAATAAAAACATTGCCCCTAGGGGCTCAGCAAAAGCAGAATATGACTTCCGCATACCCCGTGTACTAGGGGGGGTACGCCAACTACTTGGTCGCCAACATGCGGTTAATTTAATTGCAGGCATACATACTTTTACAACAACTTAATACACATATAACAACATGCTCAACACGCATTACATTACATACGACGGCACACACACAGACGAGGTGCAAATCATTCAACAAGAGGTAATTCACAAGTCAACCGGGGTCTTGAGTTATACTCTCAACACTCGCCTTAATCGCTTGTTAGCTACTCATCCGGGTTAACTCTTTCTAACCCAACAATCCCCAGCTTATCTCTTTAGACGGATAAGCTCTGCCGGTCTCACCCCAGTCGGGCACCACTATGTGTCACACGGCCCCGCAGGGCACCACTATGTGGCACACGGCCCGGTAACAAGGGAGTTCGACCATGGACTTAGAAACAGACGCTCTGTTGCTTCCTCGTCCTCGCACGCGTGACTCACAATCCCCGTAACCCAATTCCCGGGTTAATGATAACTTCTGGTCAGTGGGTTAGTCAACATTCCACTTCCTCACCATTCACACATTTCATGAATTATACAAACTTCATGTTCATTGCCATCCAGCAGGAAACAATACAATTCCAGCTCAAGAAGTGCAAATAACCAGTTACATGCTTTTATCTTGTTTAGGTGGTGGCAAATAAAAACACACAACAAACAAGCCGGGTAACCCCGTTAGGACACAGTGCATGAGGAAATCATACCGTGCACCGTCGATCTCAGACTTTCATTCACCTTCGGGATTCGACTACTCAGGCCCTATAGCATATCACAAGAGGGTACGGTTAATTATCTCTAATTAACCTTACTTGTTACGTTTCTAACGTTTCCTGGTTTGTACTTGCTAATCCATGGTTATTAAAATCCATTTACTTAGGTAACTTATTTGAAATCACTTCATAAGCTTGTTTATACCCTTAATGACCTTTAAACATCATTAATTATGTCTTAAGTATCTTATAATATCATTATCGCTCAATTCCCCTTCTTAAAATTCCATTTTTACACTTTCTGTAGCATTTTTGTGTTGGTCCGGGTTTGTGTCCGAGTTTGTAAACCCGGACCAACACTTTGGGAACGTTCTGTCAAGTTTTATGGTGGTCCGGGTTTGTGTACCAGTTTACAAACCCGGACCATTACTTTAGAAAACTTTCTGTCGTATTTTTAAGGTGGTCCGGGTTTGTGTACTTGTTTGCAAACCCGGACCATCCTTCAGCGATACTTTCTGTCAAGTTTTTGAGGTGGTCCTGGTTTGTGTACTTGTTTGCAAACCAGGACCATTCTAGCGAGAAAGCATTCTGCCAAGTTTAAGAGGTGGTCCTGGTTTGTGTACTTGTTTGCAAACCAGGACCAATCCAGTCTGTTGCAAATTTCCAGATTTTTTTCCTTCATTCTTTCTACTAGCTAAATGGTTCCCCATCTAGTATAACTTAGTTAAACACCACACATTAAACCATTTGCAATACTACCCAACTACACATCTTCCTCCTAAATTCAAACCAAAGTGAAAATCTCACATTTCCCTCTCTAAACACATCCATGTTCCTCTCTATCAAACAACACTTAAGTCCACTAAATTCCTAACCAAAATTTGACAGAGTTTCCCTACTTTTCTAAGTGTTCTCACCACATAATTTTGCCACTCTATATAGTTCACAACCTGCTCAACATATACACATTACTCCATCACATTCTAAATATCACTGCACACTTACTACTTACACTTAACAATTCGTTTACTTGTTTCAAAAGCTTCAAACTACAAATGCCATCCACATTAATATACCCATTCTTTTCCTACTGTTACGGTGGTTTTAAACTTTGCTAAAACAATATACTTATACCTACACAAGCATTAAAAATTGTACAGGGACTTCTCTTTACCTTGGGTTCTCTTGATTCTTTTCCTTTCTCTTCTCCTCCTTACAGCTCCTCTTTCCTTCTTTGTTTTTGATTTATTTAAGCCAAGCTACACCATGTAACAAGGCATACACATACACACAAAACTAGTAAATTTTCTATCGTAGGTTTTAAAACCGTAACTTATGAGAAACCATTTAGACCCTTAGAAGGTCTTACCTTGAGCTTCTAATGGAGTTTTTGAGTAGAAAATGACAAGGCTTCAGCTCTCACAGTGGCATGCCAAAATCGGCCCCGAACAATGGAATAGAGCGTTTCACGTGAGTTTTGGATTTTACAAGGGAAAGAAAAGATGAAAAGAGGAGAACTTGGTCTCTTTCTTACCTTAGAACATGGAGAAGAAGATGGGTCTTCAAATGGTGCTCCCCAAGCTCTAAAAACGATTATGCCCTCAAAACTAAAGTTGGAGGTTTTAGATTTTTGAAGGGTGTAAAATGTTCTCCGAAGCGATACGAATTCAACGGTTATAATTTTTGTGGCATTTGGTGGTGATTTGAGGTTTCAAAAATGAAGAAGAAGAGGCTCTGTATGTGGGTTCTCAAATCGCCATGGTGGAACCAGAGAGGAAGAAGAGAGAGTGCAGTACGTGGGTTATTTGTGAGAGAGGAGAGAGAGTGTTAAAAGTGAGGTTTTGCTTTTATTTGTTTGTTTGCTAGCATATAAGGAAGGAATAAAGAAGAGAGGGGTATGGGCTATTAAATCAGCCGGCTACACACACTCCTTACATGGGGTTTTAAGATATTAATTGCACTAGTGGACACACTAACTTATTTTATTTGCACTTTTACCCCGTAACTTCTCGTTTTTGACAGTTTTTACTATCTTCTCGTTTTATTGATTTTATTGGTCCTAAGCCTTCACTAATGTTATTAATGGCTATTTAGTTGACAAAAATTATTACAAGTCTATTTGACCCGCTTTAAGTCACGTTTTCCCGGTTTCCTCGAAAAACGTGCTTTAAGGTTCGTTAATGTTTTAATCCGTTTTAAGGATTCGTTTTCTTCGGGATTTGTTCCCTCATGATTATGTAGGTAATTAAGCTTCTAAAATCTTAATTAGCCTAATTAATCATTGTTTTAAATTTTTGGGTATTTCATCAGCTGCTTGAGGAATCGGGTGATGGGAATCTCTAAAGCAGGTGTCGACACAGTACATAGCTGCCCTTTCCTGAAGGACGGGCAGTTGGGACTCCCTAGAAGTGACCACTGGGTGGAACAATCACGAACCACTGCTAATTCCAACCAGAGGCAGCCTCTTATAATCGAAAATAGAAAAACCAGCCATGACGACAATAGTTAAGCTGTCAGGATCTACTCTACGGTGAAAAATTGGATAAATTCTGACACCTCAGGGAGAATTTAAATTTCTGAGCAAAGAGCGACGAAGGCATGGAGATAAGCTATGACCTTAGGATGAAGATGCAAGAGAGTATAGCACCACCGAATTGAAAAGCCGAGAACAAAAGGTTATGGCAGAATTGACATATAGTGAAGAAAAAACTAGGAATACACCACAAACCTAGGCCGAAATCATCATAAGGATGAGAGTCGGAAGAGAAGAAGAAGAAAGGAAGATACGGGTGCCAAGTGAGACTTTGACATCTTTTAATGAAATACCCTGAAATTAAAAATAGTGATTAATTAGGCTAATGAAGGTTTTAGAAGCTTAATTATACCTAAATAATCATGAGGGAATAAATCCGAAGAAAACGGATCCTTAAAATGAATTAAAAACACAAACGAACCCTAAAGCGCGTTTTCGAGAAAACCGGGAAAACGCGACTTTAAGCGGGTCAAATAGACTCGCAATAATTTTGGTCAACCAAATAGTCATTAATAAACATTAATGAAGGTGTAGAACCAATAAAATCAATTAAACGAGAAATAGTAAAAACTGAAAAAAAAAAAAAACGGGAAGTTGTGGGGTGAGAGTGTAAATAAACTAAACTAGTGTGTCCACTTTTAGAAATAAAAACTAAAAATCTGTAGGAGGTGGTGAGTGTGGCCAGTTCTATCTCCCCCTCTCTCACTTATTTTAATTGCTTCTAATATACTACATGACAAGACAATAAAGTAAACAAAAGCAAAAGTAAAAAACTCACTTTTACCCTCTCTCTCCTACTCCCTCTCATTCCCACTGTATCACTCCACTCTCTTTGATTTTCTTCTTCCTCAAGAAGCTCTCCCATGGCGATTTTGAACACCCCATACAACCTCCATATTCTCTCCTCTTGTTAAGCACTCAAAGCTTCTTCAAAAATTACAAAAATAGTACCATTGGATTCCTCTCATCAAGGAGAACATTTCCCTCTTTTCCAAATCTGAAAATACCCACTTTCATCTCCGGGTGGGCCATTTTGAAGATGAAGACCACCATTAGAAGCTCCTCCTTCACCTTGTTGGTCTAAGGTAAAAAGGAATCCGAAAAACTAGCATTTTTAGCCCTTATTTGCAAAATAGAGATTTCCAAGTTTTGAGTTCTTATACCTTGCTTCTCCAGCCGATTTTGGCTTCTCTTGGAGAGTAGAAATTTTGATCTTATTTCTATCCAACACTCCTCCTATATACTTGCAAGGTAATGCACTTTCTAAACCCTAAAAGTATACCTTAAAGCTTTAAGATGATTTAAGGGTTAGTTTGAATTAAAATGGTGGTGTGTTAATGGGCTGTAGCATTAGAACATTGTGCTTCCACAACCGGTTGGTCTCAAGGAAAGGAAGGAAGGAAGGAAGGAAGAAGAAAGAAAGAGAGGCTAGAAAGAACAAGGTAAATTGCACTCACCTTGTGTAGTTTTTGTATGCTTATTGTAACAGATTTTTGTAGCTTGGAATGAGTATTGTAAACGGTGTTGAGTAGTAGTATAATGTGGAAGAGAACCCAACTGTTTTAAAGCTTCAAAGGATGATTAAAAACTTGTATAAACCTTGAGGAAAGAATGATGTGTGTGTAGGAATTAAAATGCGTGTTTAGTGTTTAGTGTGTACGTTGATAATATGTGTGTGAACAGGTTTTAAAAAATGACAATATGTGAGTAAACCATGTGGTGAGAATGTTTAAAATTTAGGGGAGACTATGTCAAATTTTACCTAGGAAACTAGAACACTTAAGAGCTAGAAACAAGTGGGGAAAACACTTTGAAACAGATTTTAAATGGAGCTAAGTTATGGGTAGATTAAGAGAGATATATAATGCATTTTAAACTATAGAAATGGCATTAGGAAGGGAAACCATGGGTGGTAGAAGAGGGAACCAAAATCTGTAGCATAACTAGACTAGGAAGAAATAATGTAAGTGCTGAAATGAAACTTAGAAAAATAATGTGTGTAAATTAGTATGAAAAGAAGTAATGAGTTAGTAATGGATTTAGACATGTTTAGGAGGCTAATTAGGTGCTTAAATAAGTGGGATTAAGTGTAGGAACAATGAGGAATTAATTAGGCAAAGTATGAAATGTAACAGATGAAGGAAATTGCAAAAATCTGTAGAACTTGTAGCAGGGTCCAAGACTTAAGTCCAGGACTAAGTCCCGGACCAATATACTGAAACAGGCAGAGAGTAGAGAAATTGGGTGGTCCGGGACTTAGGTCCCATACAAGGACCCGGACCACCCCATTAAAAGCGTCTGAAATAAACCATACTCCAGATCCGGGACTTGACTAGGGTATAAGCACCCGGACCACATTGAAATAATGTTCGAGAGTTCAGACCAATTCTGGTCCGGGACTTGACTTATGTACAAGGACCCGGACCATGTAGAAAAATCACCCGAGAGTACAGACCACAGGGTGGTCCGGCACTTAAGACCCGGACAAGGTCCCGGACCAACCTAGAAAGTCAAAAATTAATTTAAAATATGGCTTTTAAGAAAAGGTAAAGGATGGTAATGATAGTATAAGATAATTAGTACTTAATTAATGATGTTTAATGGTCATTAAGGGTATAAACAAGTTTTAAAAGTAATGAAGAGTAAGTAAACAATGTGAAAGTATATGAATTGTAAAGACTTAATAGTTATGAGTCGGGAAACGTAAAAGATAAAACGAGTTAAGTTAATTATAGTTAATTAACTGCTCGATCGCATGTATGTGATAGGATTCGAATAGTCGAACACCGAAAGGAAGTCGGTGAGTCCAAGTCAACGGTGAACGGTATGAACTTCTCATGCCCTGTATGCTACCTTGGCTACTCTGATTTGTGTGTTTGTGTGCTAATTGATCACCTAAATAAGATAAAACACACGAATCAGATTTATTGCGCTTACTCATGCTTATATGATATTATTCCTTGTTGAATGTTTATCTTAAACTCCAGTTTGTACAATTCATGAAATGAATGAATGGAAATGAAGTGTGTGTGCTTGTTGTGTATTGTATTGACCGAGTAATGTAGTATAGGAGTTCTAACTGATTCCTAGTTAGCTAACCATTCTAACATAAGAAATTGGTAAACTGGAATGAGTAGAAGTCCGATATAGTTTCGGCCACGTGTGAGGAGGATGAGACACAAGAGGTTGGATCCAAATCCTGGCTTTAATCTTTTCCACGGACCAAACCCCTTAAATGGGTAGCATCCTGGATTAGTGAGCCACCCTAAAGCCTGGTGGTGGGACGGTGTAGTCCCTGCCCAGAGGTCATACCGACTTAACATGAGTATAAGTAAGTAAGTAAGAGTAAGTAAGTAAGTATGGAAAAGTAAATCAGTATTGTATGAGTATGATGGTGTAAGTAATGTGTAACGAGTAAAAGAGCAAAGAACATCCGATTAACCCGGATGGGTAACTGGCTAACCATTGTAGAAGTAAGTAAGTATTGTGTATGTGTGGTGTTACTGCTTGGCTTGTGTATTGCCTTCAGTTGTATGTATTGTATTTTGTATGAATGTATTGCTGTATGGAATAGCATGTATGCATGTATAAATCGAACTCCATGTATAGTAGACCAATTAGTCGGCGTACCCTAGTTAGCACACGGTATATGTGAAGTTTATATGCAGCGTTTTGCTGAGCCCCTTGGGGCACTGTTTTTAATTTTACAGGTGTTCGTGAAGGGTGAAGATTATGATGAGATCAAGATGATTTATTTTTGGTGTATTTAGTAGATGATGAATGGTGTACCAAGTTGTACATGGCTATAGGCCTTTTTGACTAGCCCGTGTACCATGGGGTACACCCTTTTGGATATTGAGAGTATATGAATTGATAGAATGAGTAGGTTGTCAAACTCGTTATTTTTGTAAACTCAAGGAAGGGATTTAATTAATCTTTTGGATACTCGGTAATCAAACATTGTAAGTAAATGGTATTATGTAATTGGGAAGTAATGTTAGTAGCTCGGTATTTCTTAAACATCAGACCGTTACGGTATGTAGTGTAAGCCTTGCTAGCCGTATGGGCGGTTTGCGGTATTGTATCACTCGTCGTAGTAATTGTATTTCCGCTGCGAATAGTAGGTTAATTGGGACGATTAGACGGTAAGTAAGGGATTAGCGGTAGGGGTGTTACATTTAAGACATTATCTAAAGAAGGAACGTTAATGGAAGAAGGGAAGGGGTGTCGACCCTCGGCAAAAGGCTTGGTGGGAGGAAGCAGAGTAGGTCGGAAACTCTTACCAGATTTAGTGCCTTGCACTGCCTCCCAAGCAGGAACAACGTTCTTCTCCTTATCTTTTGCAGAACTCGAAGAAGCCATGACTGACGAGAAGCAAAAGCTTGTGAAAGAAGAAAGCGGTTTCGACGGAAACTAGAAGTTGAAAAAGTTGAGAGCAATTACAAAAATGCGAGGAAAGAGAAAAGGTGAACCTTCTGAAATATAAAGGCTGTAAAAATCCGTCTCTCAAAATTCTATTGGATATAACCAATGGTACAAAAATCACCTTTTTGCAGGAAAAAGCAGAAACTCTGTGTATTCCTCTTTTAAAAAATAGGCACGCACAAGCAAACACCGCCGAAGTTCAGAAGAGCAAAAGTTTTTGACACGAGGGAAAGAGTACGGGCCTAGCACGAGTGGAAGAAACGTTCCCTTTTTTTTCGTTGTACGAAGAAAAAAAGAACTTGTAGGACTAGGAAAGGACGAGGAGAGAGCAAAAATCTTCTACAAACTAGCCGCGACCATATCAAGAAGTTCTACTTTTTTCTTTTAAATCTTCAAAAGTAGAACTTGTGGGACTGATGAAAAGAGGAAAAATAGAACTAAACAGAGAGCCAAGAAAAGACCAAGGAACCATCGCTTAAATAATAAAGGATAGCGACCGGTCGCCACCGACCGGTCGTAATGACGAGAGATAAGCATAGACGACGACCGGTCACCAATGACCGTCGAGAAAGTTAACATAGTTAGCGACCGGGCGCATGTGCCCGGTCAGATAGTAAGAAATAAACAATAGATAGCGACCGGTCGCTAATGACCGATCATTTAGATAAAATGATGTGTAAAAAAGTGACCGGTCGAAATGTGGCCAGCCACGCCTTAATACTTTTTAACTCTAAGTAGAACGATAGCCTGACAAAGCAAAACAGATTGATAGGCTGGCAACAGTAGGGATCGTAAGAGAAAAACTGTAAATAGAGGTTCACCCCGATAAGAATGATCACACTTTCATTATTCGAGCATTCTCCTTGTCTAGAATTCTTACTTACCGCAAGGTTCTCTGTAAGTGCGATCTCACTCGGTGACAAGGTAATTCGACAAGAATACAAGTGAGAGTCTAGGATCGAAAGGGTTAGGCGATTCAGATAATTAGAGAAAGGAATTCTACCTTTCAACATCCTCAAACAATCTTCATAATTAATTTGTACAACCATCATATAAAATTGTACAAATTTATAATAATACATGTAACTTTTACATCAACATGGACAATCAATACAAAAACTTAAAAAAAAATTCGATCTACTACCCGGTTCGTCCTATTGGATTACATCCTGATCGGGTTCCATTCCCATTGAAAAGGTTTTACAATAATATTCCTCAATGTGAAACGCAAAAGTTCGTAGGTTTTGATTAATCTCAACATGTGGGGGAGTGGTAGGACCCACTGAAAGAAAAATCCCGTGTTACTAGCAGCCTCTCCTCTTCTCTCTCTCTCCACTCCTTTCTTTCTTGCTGAAACCCAAACAAACATCAACTTTCCCTTACGATTTTCACTCTAATCCGCCACCAAAAGTCTTAATCTTACTACTACTTTGTAGATCTGTGACAGAGCTCTATTTTGAGCCGATTTCCACCGTTATGGGGGTGATTCTGGTGGGTGAACAGTAAGGAAAAAGGAGGAGTGTTCAACAAAAATTTGCTCAACATCACCGGTGGTAATCTGGCCAAATCCGAAACCCGAAAAATTAGAGACGCCACTGTTTTGTGCAAACCGAAAATTCCGGTAGGGTTTGTTCCCTCACTTCATTTCTGGTTCTTTTGGCTTCATACGAGACCAAAATTCTTTCCCTCTTACCTCCTTTTCCTTGGATGTTGAAAACTCCAGAGGTTGAGTTATTCTGGTCAAATCGAAAGGAAATCTAACAAAAACCTTAACCGATATTAGGGTTCTTCAAGTGATAAGTAAATTCTGGCGATTCTGCCTCTGTTTGCCTAGATCTCCATTTCTGTGTCCGAGCAAACCGATATTAGGGTTCTTCAGGATAGAGTTAAATTCTGGCGATTCTGCCTCGATATTGCCTAGAATCTCCATTCTTCTGGCCTAGTCCTGTGAGGTTTAAACATAAAAAAAATCAGATTCCCGTTGGATATAAATCAATTTTTTGGGATTTGACGGTTTTTCATGAATACCGAGTTATATATCTGTGTGCCACGGATATCTTGTTGGCTTGATGTAGAATCCCTTTGGATAAGATATGGCTTATGCTGGACCTCAAATCATGGTTTGATTAAACTGCCGTTTTGCTTAAGGACCTTCACTTTTTTTTTTGGGGATACAAATTTGGACCTGCACTGATTTGGTTGAACTGGTTGGTGGCAGTATTACAAGAATACATATCGCTGTAAATCAAAATGGCAAACCAGGGAGCTAAGAAGCGGAAGGAAGAGAATGCGCGCCATATTTCAAAGCTTTTCCACATAATCATTGGTTGCAATGTAAATCCCTTGTTGGTTTCTAGTATTTTGGTCATCCTCAGTTTTGCTCGAAAATATTAGTAGTTCTCTCTCTGTTTTCTGATACAAAAACTCAGTATGCTAATCTACATAAATGTTCCTCACTGAGTATCCTCCTTGTTTCTAGGTCATCTATGTTGTGGTTAGGATGCTTTTATTTTATTCTTCCTTCACGGGAAGCACTGGATTGGGCTTATCTTGACATCTTTTGCTTACACTATTCCTTACAAACAACTCTCAACAATGGCAAGACCGGGTTATGATAGCAATGGGAACTTATAGATGGTGGATTTGATATGAGTACAGGAGGAGTTTGGGGTATGTGGTTTTGTACCTGTTTTATTTGGTTGAGTATTTAGGTGGGCAGTACTGTTGCTTGTGTTGTCATGCTTTGAATCAATTTCATCCGTGTTGTATATAACTTTAACTGCCAAGATAATCTGAGAAAGTATGATTCTTAAACTTTTGTGGTTTTTTTTGGCTTACAGGTACTTACATGATGTAATCTACATAACAAGCTTTGTACAAATCGCTTCTATCATCTCTGATAAGTTTTGGTATACCTATTTAGTGGTGAGTATGGCCTGTATTTAACTGAGATGTTAAAAAGTTTTGTTCACCGAGTTTACTTTAATCAGTGCTATGTGGACCCTTTAGAATCTTAGTGTCCTATATGCTCTTTAAATAGCATAGGCAGTAGACCCTGTCTATATATGGAGAAATTACAACTGATTCGTCCAGTTCTGCGGATAGATGTCCTTGTGTTCTTTGTAATGCAAAAGATGCATGGTGCCACCGTCCTGTCATATTCCATCTATATTGTTTGGGGTTTTAAACCGTGACTAGAACGCCATCATGTGCTGTAGATACCTGGCTTTGCAATATACCAAGCGTCTGGGTTGATAAGAGGATTTCTGTCGCATGATTCTGAGGTATCTTCTTCTTTTACATGGAATATAGTGTCCTGGAATCTTATAGTGGCTCATTGAAGGCGTATTGCTCTGGTTTGTGTATGCTTAGATGGACCTAGCCAATATTGATCCCTAGAATTTGGTGTTTGTGGAATGGTAGAGGATGAGAAGACACGCAAGAAGAGGAGAAGCTGGAGAAGAAGGCATCTAGGCCCAAATTTATGAAGACAAAGACCAGATAAACCTGTTGAAACAACATTAGGGCGATATCATATTTAGGAAGGCGCATGGAGGAATCTGAAAGGGAACTAGAGTAATTGTGCCTCTTGCTTAGTTTAGTTCCCATTCATCGACATAATGGTAGTCAGTTTTACCTCTTTTTGTTGTACAATTAGTTGGTAATCTGAGAATTCATATTTCTAGGTTGCAATTATTCACAGTTTTCTGTCAGCTATCTTTTGCGTTTTTTGGTGGTATAGCTGTGGTGATTAATGCGCCTCTGTAAGGCATGTAGAATTCTGTTTTTTTTTGTTCTGAAATCATTGAAATACTTACTAATCAAAAGATAAATCCATATTATACGCCCTAACTACTATGACAGAATGATAATTACAATGATTCTGCTCTAAAGTAACTACTATCTTCTCAAAAAGAGATGATATTGCTATTATCTGATCTGAGTGATCAACTCAGTGTCATTTATCGTCTTTTGCAAGCTTTTTTTTTTGATTTTTTCACCTCTCTAACTTGTATCTCCACCTTCTTGTAATCCTTTTCATAAGACCATTTCATCATAAAGATTATGATATTAGTTTTTCATCATTCATATTAAGCATCAGGTTGTTGTGTTGGACTTTATTGAAGATCATGATAGACACACCCATCCAATTTCAGAAATGCTAGTTAAGACTCTTAATCTCCTTTCAATCTGTAAACAGACCAATTCAGTTTTTAGGAGTCCTGTATGGAAGGAGAACATCTGTTCTGGCCTGAAAATAGATAGTTATTAGTAAAAGCAAGGTTGTTTTTTACTAAAGCTATCCAAGAAGCATCTGGATTATGTCTAACAAAATTCTAACATCATACAGAGCCCACAGTGTTCACCACTTTGTAGAGTTTTCCTCTATCCCAATGTCTTGCTGAGTCTAAGATCCAGAGTTGAGATCTCTGATCTCCTTCTTTAGGAATATCATTAATATTTATCAGGTTTCACCAGAACTCCATAACCGTGGCACATTCAAAGATCGAGTGAGCTACTGTGTCAATAAAGCCTAGAAGAACATGCATTGTGGGGACCTCCTATTCTCCTTACTATATTGCAACACAAGACATAATGTCATTCTAAAACTTCCAAAAGAAAAGTTTAACACGGGGACTACATTCAGAGGTTTAATTCTGAAGAGATGCAAGGCATTATCAGATTCATTACTGCTAGAGACTTTAGGCCTGATGCCCATGTTGATGGATCTTGTATGGCGAACTAACAGAGAAGATCCCTTTATTAAACTGATGCCAAGTCTAAGAATCATCTTCATTAGTATTGACTGGAATACTTAGAATAAGGCTAGAATCTATAGGGACAAAATTCTGGTTGATGAAGGAAGGCACTATTCCATTGATTAGAATTTGAGTCAATCAAGCTAGAAACTTTGTCATTGTTAGGTTCTCTAGGGGCAAGAGTCAAAGGAGAAAAGGAGTTAGGTCTAGGGATCCAAGCAGAAGACCAAATGAAGGAATTCTTACCTGATCCAATTTTTCTTCTTTCCCTCTTTTTATTAGAGGAATAGAAGTAATAAGAGATGACCAAATTGGGCTAGCCTTAATTCCTTTCTTGACTTCCAAAATAGAGGTCTGAAGGTAGTAAATACCTTTCAAAACTTTGGCCAGAAGGGTATTAGGATTAGCTAGAATATTCCAAATCTGTTTACCCAGCAAAGCAAGATTAAAATAATAATAGCTCTGAACCCCATACCTCCCTGCTTTCTATCTTTACACACTTGATCCAATGCATACTCTTCTTATCTTTCCCCCCCTCCCCACCAGAAATCTGAGAAAATTACATTCATTTTAGAGATAGTCTCTGATGGGAGTCAAAATAAAAACATAGTATAGGTAGGGATAGACTAAAGCACACTTAATAACATCACTGATCTGGCAGCTTGAGAAATAGGATTTGCCCAGGGCATAACTCTCTTTCTACTAGCTTCCAGGAGGAACTTGAAGTGCATGTTTTTATTTCTCCCAACTGATATAGGAAGCCCCAGGTATTTCCCTAAAGAGCAAGCTTCCGTCACTCAAAAAATATTACTAATTTTCTCTTCAATTCTAGGATCAAGTCTCTTACTGAAAACTATATCTGATTTATAAAGATTGATAACTTGCTCCGAAGAACCCAGATACCTTTGGATGATGTCATTAAGAGCTGAGGCATTAGCCATACAAGTAGTCCCCCCCCCCCCAAATAATATCATCTACACAGGCAAGGTGGGTGATAGATGAACATCTTTTTGCAAGTTTTATCCCTGAGAATAGGCCTGAATTTTCAGCAATATTAATGGCACTAGAGAGAGCTTCTTGCACCAAAATAAAGAGAAAGGAGATAATAGATCCCCCTGACGAATGCCTCTGGTTGGTTTAAAGAGTTTACCAGGAGAGCCATTAATCAAAATAGTAAACTCAACAAAAGTAACACATTGCCTAACTAGATCCATCCAGTTTCTAGGGAAAGTATTTCAAAATGCAGTCCATTCTAACCTGTCATATGCCTTACTAAGTCTGTTTTTAGGGCAAAGTGACATCTCTTTTTCACATCATTTTTGGACAGAAAGTGTTGTATCACCCTGTTATGATAACATTTTCAGTGATATTTCTAACCTTAACAAAATTTGACTGAGGAGAGGAGATATTGTAAGGGAGAATATTCTTCACTCGGTAAGCCAATACTTTAAACACTATCTTATATAAAAAAAGTATAGAGGGCAACAGGGCGGAAGTCACTAATGCTAACTGCACCTTTTAATATTGGAATAAGTATGATAAAGTAATGATTAAAGGAATTAGGCATAGGGGGGTACCTTGGAGGATATCTTTCACTTAAGAAATGACCTTGTTGCCAATCACATGCTAGTAGGATTTGAAGAAGATGCCATTAAAAACCATTTGGACCTGAGGATTTCTCTGAGCCTAACTGTTTAACTGCACTGATAATTTATGAGACAGAATAAGGCAACTACAGATCTATAATATGGTCTTCATTAAGTCTTCTCTAAACTACTAGAGGGAAGGTGGCATCAATAAGAGGGCTACAACTCTGGAAGATTTATGAGAAGTGATTTTTGTTATCTCTTCAATGCCTTCCCAAGAATAAACCTTCGTCTGATTCCGATCCAGTAAACCAAAAATCTTGATATTTCTGTTTCTAGCAGTAGCTTTAGCATGAAAAAACTTGGTAATCTTATCTCATTCTTTAAACCAACCTATCCTTGATCTTTGGAGCCACCATAATTCCTCTTTTTATTGAAGTAATTCTATTTCAAGCATGGTTCTCTTTCTGTTATTAGTCATGCCTACTGAATAAACAAACTTATCAATCCTTTCGGGATCATCTATTTTCTTCTTTAATTTCCACTTGATCTTTTCAAGTGGCCACCCTTTCCAGTTAGAATTTTTTTGGCACAGATACCCATTTTACTTTGAACATCATATTCTTTCCGATCCCACACTTCCATGATAATCTCCAAGCATTGCAAGCAGGATTTTTGATTACTAAAAACTACAAAAATAAACCTAGAAATTAATTAACCAAAAGCCCACAAGTTGTAAATACCTGGTCAAAATAAAGCAAATTAAGTAAGTTACTAGGGTTGAATTAACGGGGACTTAGTACTTAAATCTAATCCTAGAAAAAATTGGAAATTAAAGGGGGTTGTTCTTGTTGTTTCGAAAATCCAAACTAATGTGAAAAATAAGTGAATAAACAATTAAATAACAGAGAGTAAATCAGATAATTAAAGTCGAACCCTGGGTTCAAGTTATATTCTACCTGGAAGATTTAGTAAATTCTACAGTTTTAACTCGAGATATGGATTGGCGAATTCTTTAATTTCATTTCGAGACTAAATCCTAGCCGTAGAAAATCACACCTATAGAAACTTGTGTTTTTTAATATAGAAACAAGCAAAACACGAATAGGTGAATTACGCCCAAAGAATTTTTGGCATCTGAAGAAAAAACCTAATCTATCTGATTTAATTCTTCACAAATTTTTAGATTAGAAAGACCTTCCTAATACTCACCGATTAGTTTGTAAAAGGATTTGCAAGGTAATTCACTAATTCAAGAGATTAATCGAATAACACAAAGAATAATACTTAATCTAAAAGAATCCATATAATTCTCAAATTTAAACTACAAAATATAAAACTAAATCATATCCAGATTACAATATATAACTATTCCCCAAGGTTGAATCCTTTTAGCCAGACATATTCAAGAAATTGATAGAGAAAACAAATCTAGAATTCATCCTATAGAGAAGAGAGGACTCCATAAATATTTTTTTTATCCAGCACTCGAATCTGCAAGATGGAAGGTTGAATGGACTGAAGAAATCGGAACAAAAAATCTCTTCCTGATGTAGAAGGAGAGCACGGCGCTGTACTAGTCTTTGAGATGTGTCGCGAATGATTCTGAATGTCCCAAAATATGTCTCGTGAACCCCCTTTAAAATAGAATTTCTGAACCTAAAATACACATGTCCGGCTTACCTGTCCGGGTAGGAGAGCGGACAAGAGATAACGTTGTCAGGCGAGAAATACGCCTGTGAACGTCCTTGCGTCTGGGTCGAGCGTCCGGGTCACTTAGCCGGACGGCCTGGCTGGACAAAAATATAATAGAAATCCCGCGGCGCTACACTCGTGGTCATAAATATAGCCGTCCTTCTAAGAGTCCGGGTCACAGGGTCGGACACATCATCCAGACACTTGAAAGCTTCGAAGAGTGAGAGTTTAGTCACGTCCAGGTCTTTATCCGGGTTAGTAAGCCGGACAGGAACAACGCATCCAGGGCAATGATATAAGATGATGATTAGGCCTTGTTTGGTGACATGTAAAGGACATTAGAAGTATAAACAAGTATGAGAAGTGGTTGAGAAAGTTGAGAACTTCAGAACACTTGAACAAAGTTAAGTAACGGGATAATGGGGTTAAATACGAGCGTACCAATCGTTTACATACCGTATGGTCTTGATGTTAATAGAACCCCTTGAAATGTTATCAGTGAATCGAGAATAACCCGAGGAACGAAAGATGACACGGTAGAGTAGTTCCATGGTGAAAGGTATGGTTTTCTTGCAACTTGTGTCCTGCTGAGTCCTCTCGTCTTGCGTGTTGTTTGCTTGTGTGCCGACCTAATAAGATAAATGCATGAAAAATGTTTATTGCATTGCTATGTATCTTGGTGCATGTGGTATGTGCAAACCAACCTTGTGTGATTGCGTGGTCTAACTTAGTGTTGTAGACCGACTCATAAATGAGTAATGTTTGGTTAGTGACTGTAGAAAGAGTCATCCCACAAATAATGTAAACGTGGGAAACACATGAAAACTATCGTTTAGAGAATAACGATAATGCAACCTTATGAACTCACTAGAACGTGAGAGAGATGTACGGGAGTAGTAAACTCTCGTTAACAGTTAGAGAACCGAAACGAACAATCCATGAAATAATTAATAGTGGAAAGATATAAAGAAACTCTATTAAGAGAATAATGATAGTTCAAAGTTACGAACTTATGAGAAAAGTAAAAAGAGATATGAGGGACCATCAAACTCCCTTCAAAAAAATAGTCGACCTCCTATATGAGGATCCGACCCGGTATGAGAAAATGACCCGAATGTAAAAGTATTCGAAATGTTGGGGCGACCCTTAAATATGAGAATACGAGAACTCGAGAAAATTCCCTAAGTAATTAGATGACATCGAGAGTGATGCTTCTAGACTAATATACATAAATATGTTATGACTCCGAGAGAGGAGTATTTGGGGAATGTGAGAAGTTCGGTAGAGATACGGACGTTTGTGATAATAGGAACTAAGAGAGTAGTTCCGGTTGCTAGTTGAACCTTCCCACCATGAAAGACCCAGTGCAGGGTCGAAACCGGGAAGTAAGACTAGTAACGTTGAAAGTCCGGGTGAGTCTTGTGTATGTCTCTGCCCGGAGGTCATGTGTATTGACTTAAGAAAATTTGAGAGAGGAATAATTGAGAAAGTAAGATTGAGGCATGTAGTGTCTTAGAACTTAGATAACAATTGAAGTTATCCAAAGAGAATGGATAAGATACTGAATGATTAAAGAGAATGGGGTTTATTGAGGTAGAAACCCTCAAGGCCTAATGAACAAAAGTAAGGTAGACTAACAACGAGTGTGTTAGCCTTGTTGTTTGTATTCTTAGCTTGAATACTTGTATGAATGCGAGCATGTTGTATGTTTATTGGACTTCATGTTTTGATTTAAATAAAATCAATCGCATGTTATGATGAGAACTAGTTGAGTGTGGCCCGGTAGTTGTGGGTTGCACGACTACCGTACCATCAAAGGTGCTGAGCCCCTTTGGGGCCACCCATTCTTTTCAGGTACTTGGAGTTGACTACCGTTTGAGAGTAGGAAGGGGAATGCCACAGGATGGGTAGTAGTAGATTTGATTACATTGTAATTGTTGTAATCATGTAAGACGAAAGTTGTATCGGCATTTGGATTGTAATAGAAACTTTGTATAGTTTGTATTGTATGAGACTCGGTTTAGAAATGAAATAAGTTGGATTTGTATTTGTTAAGTACTTGGATATTCCAGTCCATCAGACCGTTACTGTAGTTGAGTTCGGCCTTGTTAGTCACGTGGGTGGCTAACAGCATTGTTTCACCCACCGCCGCGTTGGATTATCCACCGCGAAGGTATTGTTGAATGAGGCAATTAGGTGTTAATGACGGAATTAGCGGTAGGGGTGTTACAAAAAGTGGTATCAGAGCGAAGTATCACTCTGTTGACTGGGAATACTGAGTTTAGGAAACACCTAGTTAGGAATTAGAGACTTAGGGCTAAGGGTTGAGAGATAACGTGAGAGGTACGTGAAGTGGGGTTCCACCACACATAGTAACAAAAGGGCTAGCGGGGGATACGTGCTGCCCGCGGAGACAACAAGATGGGACTCCCTCCGACCAAATCCTCTTCCGACTCCAACAAACGGACCCTTGCGACTGGAAAGCCATTCCGCGGACAGACTGCGGAGGAGCAATCGCCTCCGAGGCAGGGCAAGACCCTCTCCGAGAGACTGAGAGTAATAGAGTAGTTATTGGTAAAAGGGGGGTAAAGTTGTACGAAAACCTTGTATATTTGGGAATATTCTAGAATAATGTAGGCCCATGGAAACGGTTATACACTATAGGGGAGCCTATAAATAAGGGTCATAAGTCATGTAATTGATCACGCTTTCATATATACAACACTTGGAGCTCTCTTGGCAATCTTAGTTCGAGTGCAAGTTTCGTACGATCTCATTTGGCGCCGTCTGTGGGAAAAGAACGTCGAAAGACAACCACGATCCGATCCACAAGAGTCACGTTTCTTGTCTTTTGTTCGACCATGGCACCACGATCAAGCAAGGGGAAGGGGAAGATGGCTGCGACCGGGGAAAGCTCGTTCTCAAGGAAGACCTCACCGATCTGATGAGGAGTTTTGCGCAAGAAGTTAATGAGAAGATGGCTGAGAACAATGAGCGATTCCAACAGGAACTGGCGGATAGAGATCTGGAGCACCAGAAGAAGATCGGCGAGATGGCGAGTGTGATCGAGAATCTGAAAGCAAAAAGCGGATCAAAGAGTGAAGAAAGCCGGAAAGAGAAGTCACCACCGAAAGATGCAGAGGAGGACCTCGTCGACATGTCGCTGTATCCCTTCACCGAAAATATTCGGAAAGCGAAGCTTCCACCGTTCTTTGTCGCTCCGACAATAGAGAAGTACGACGGAACCGGAGATCCCGCTCAACATATCAAGAAGTTCATCTTTGCGATGAACACTCAAGGAATCAGTTCCCAGGCACTCTACAATTTGTTTCCGGGAACACTTACTAAAAGAGCTCTAAAGGATCTCTTCTCGGAAACCTCAATCCATCTCAAGCTTCAAGCAACTTACAGAGGAATTCCAACTTTACTTTGCAGCAAGTAAAAAGATCCAGAAAGATACGATCGAACTGATGGACGTTAGGCAGAGAAGGGGAGAGACAGTGAAAGAATACAGCGAACGCTTCCATAAGCAAGTAGCTGAAATAGACGATGTGGATGAGAAGATACTAGTGAAAGCTTTCGGGAATGGATTGGCAAATCCAAGGCTGGCAGGGAAAATTGCTACCAAGGCACCGCAAACTCACGGAGAGTTAGCAGAAATGCTGCACGATTTCTTGAAATCGGAGATTGCGGAAAATAAGGCGAGAGAATTGGTCAATAGCTTCAGGCCGCCTAACGAGAAGAAACAGGGAGAAGCGTCGTCTGTTGGCGCGAGTTATGGGGAGACATTTGCTTTGAAACCTTGGGGAGCAAGGTACAGGCCGTACGGGAAGGATCCAGTCATGCCTTCCCATGCTGGGGGTAAGACGACGTATGGAGCAAAAGTTATTTCTATCGCTCCAGGAAGGTACGCAGCTGCAGTAAGGGAAGGCTATCTTCCGCCTCCGAAGAAGCCTGCCTCAGGTGAGAACACATTGGCGTTTTGTGAATTCCACGGACACTACAGCCACAGAACGACCAATTGTGTAACATTATCAAGAGAACTGAACAAAATCGATGAGCAAAAGAGGAAACAAGAAAAGCAGAGACAGGAAGCTCCCAAACAGCAAAAGAATAACAACGACTACCAAAACCGATCTCGTTACGGGCATAACGGGGGTGGCATGAGGAATGAGGATCACCCCGAGCTAGACCATAGCAAATCTTTCGATTTTGGGGTCATAACTGGTTTGTTCTCAGAAAAGGGGCCGTTCACGGCAAAAGAAAGAAAAGGCACGTACACGAAGTCCATGAGAAGCTACCGGAGAAGAAAGTCCAAAAAAGGGAACCCTTACCACCTATCTACTTCACGGAGGAAGACGAGGAAGGAGTCTACTACCCCCACAATGACCCCCTCGTCATTCGAGCTCAAATCAATGATAGGATGGTGGGAAACATCCTTGTCGACAGCGGAGCGGGAGCAAACGTGATCTCCTTAGCGGCGTTCCGGAAACTGGAAATCCCGGATGAAAAGGTCAAGCCATTTACTGCTACTTTGGAGGGTTCATTGGAGGAATCACGGCTCAGGCCAGCGGGAGTGTCGATGTCACAATGACATTAGGCCAAAAGGATGATCGGAGAACCGAAAAAATAACCTTATATATCATGCGAGACCTGTCCGGGTACAACGTCTACTTGGGGCGACCTGGGATCAATGCTTTCGGAGCTGTCTGTAGCACCTACTATCTCAAGCTCAAATACTTGACAAGGGGCGGAAGGCTGGTGTCCATCCCCGGGAGCCAGAAAACAGCAAGGGTATGCGAAGTTCGGATTACCGAGGATTTTGCGGAGGAGGACGTAGTCAAAGAAGTCGGCTCCAGTCGAGAGTACAAAGAAGGAGAGGCCAGGCACAGATGCCTGGAGAAACCTCCGAGAAGGCAGTGGTACCGGCGGAACAGCCAAAAGAGAAAGACATTCGCCTGGAGCCCAAAGGACATGCCCGGAGTGGACGCCAGCGTTATCCAGCATAACTTGAACGTCGATCCAAGTTTCCTGCCATCCGACAGAGGAAGAGGATTATAGGAAGAGAAAGGGACGAGGCTGCGCGGACGGAGGTCGAAAGGTTGCTGGAGGCCGGCTTTATTAGAAAAGTCTTCTATCCAAAGTGGCTATCAAATGTAGTTTTGGTTAAAAAAGCAAACGGAAAATGGAGGATGTGCGTGGATTTCACGGATTTGAATAAAGCTTGTCCGAAAGATTTCTATCCTTTACCTTCCATAGATAAACTTGTAGCGGCAACAGCGCAGAGTAGCGTGATGAGCTTTTTAGATGCGTTCTCTGGATATAACCAAATAATGATGAACAAAAATGACCAAGAGAAAACATCTTTTGTCACCTCAACTGGTATTTTTTGCAACAAAGTCATGCCGTTTGGATTAAAAAATGCAGGAGCAACCTTCCAGCGAATGATTGACGAGGTGTTTCGGGAGCAGTTGTCTCGAAATGTGGAGGCATATGTGGATGATATAGTAGTAAGAAGTGATTCTATAGCCCAGCACATGAAAGACCTTGAGGAAACCTTCAATACCTTGGATAAATACAAAATCAAGTTAAATCCTGAAAAATGCGTCTTCGGAGTCACCCGAGGGAAGTTTTTGGGATTTATAGTCGGACAGAGAGGAATTGAGGTTGATCCGGAGAAAAACTCAAGCAGTCCTCAACCTTCCGCAGCCAAGAAACATTAAGGACGTACAAGCCCTGAATGGAAGGCTCACTGCTTTAAGTAGATTTTGCTCCAAGCTCCAGGAAAAATCTATTCCATTTTTTAATACCCCCGGAAAAATAAAAAATTCCAGTGGGATACGGAGTGTATAGACGCCTTCGAACAAATCAAGAAAATGCTTCAGGAGCTTCCAAAGCTTGGCGTTCCGACACCAGGACAGGATCTATTCTTATATTTATCGGTCTCGGAATGGGCGGTGGCAGCGGTCTTAGTCATGGAGGAGGAAAAGAAGGAAATCCCAGTATATTTTACCGGAAAGATCTTAACCGCTGCGGAGACAAGATATTCCAATATCGAGAAAGTTTTGTTTGCTCTTGTAATCGCATCCAGAAAACTGAAGCCATACTTCCAGTCGCACCGAATCACCGTCCGAACCAATTGGCCCTTAAAACAAATCACCAATAACCCGAACGCCTCCGGAAGGATGATTACTTGGACGGTGGAGCTTACTCAATTTGAAATCCATTATGTTCCTCGGACAGCAATAAGAGCCCAAGCCCTGGTTGATTTTATCACCGAGGCAAGTTTCTTCTGTCAAGAAGAGCGGGAAGTCCCGTATAAGATGTGGGTAGATGGAGCTAGATGTAAAACTGGTGCGGGGGTTGGGGTTGTGATCCAGACTCCTGATGGAAGGAAAATGAATCATGCAGTAAGGTTGGAATTCGAAGTAACGAACAATGAAGCAGAATACGAGGCATTAGTACACGGACTGGAAATAGCCTGTGCTCTGGGGGTGACGGAGCTGGAAGTACAATCTGATTCCTTGCTTGTGGCAAGGCAAAGTGAGAATATCTTTGAAATAAAGGAGGAAAAATTGAAACTTTACTTGATAAAGGTACAGGATCTAAGGGCAAGATTTTGAAATGCAATCTCCGACATGTATCCAGAGACCAAAACTCGGAGGCCGATGTACTGGCTAAGTTGGCAAGTATAGCGGAAGGAATACCGGAGGAAGTACAGTTACAACTAAAGAAACTCCCGAGTATAGGAGAGGCGGAGACAATGGCAGTTGAAATGACCGATTTAAGCGAATCATGGATGACTCCCATTGTCCGGTATATCCAGCAGGGGGTACTTCCAGGGAAGAAAAAGAGGCCAAAACAATAAAAAGAAGGGCAGCATTGTTCTTTTTCGAAAACGGCCAACTGTATAAGCGATCTTTCGGCAGACCATCGATGAAGTGTTTGACGGAAAGTCAAGGGCTAGAGCTTGTCACCGAAGTCCATGATGGGGTGTGCGGCAACCACCAAGGAGGAAGGGCAGTAATGCATAAAATATTAAGGATGGGCTACTTTTGGCCGACAATCCAGAAGATGTGCGGAGACTATGTCAAAAAATGCGTGCAATGCCAGTTACGTGGTCCAAGGGTTGGAAACCCACCTGCGGAGATGAAATCTATCACCTCTCCGATCCCCTTTGCGAAATGGGGATTAGATATCGTCGGACCATTTCCAGAGGCTTCCCCCGGAAGGTATAAGTACTTGTATGTGGCAGTAGATTACTTCACCAAGTGGGTGGAGGCTCTTCCGGTAGTAAACATAACTGCGCGAAAGACAGAGGAGTTTGTTTGGAAGAACGTCGTATGTCGGTTTGGTATACCGAGGGTAATTATAACGGACAACGGTGCGCAGTTCAATTGCAAGAGCTTTAGGGATTTTGCGAAGAATGGAAGATTGACCTGAGATTTGCCTCTGTAGCTCATCCACAAGCAAATGGCCAGGTAGAAAATACAAATGGACAAATCGTAAAAGCTCTGAGAAGAAAGTTGGAAGGAAAAAGAGGAAGGTGGGCGGAGGTTCTACCGCAGGTCCTATGGGCTAACAGGACGACTGTCAAGGGGCCAACCGGAGAAACCCCTTACAGATTGACGTACGGTCTGGAAGCGGTGGTACCCGCAGAAATCATGATACCATCAAAAAGGATTGAAGGGTACAAAGAAGAAGAGAACGATGAAGGCATCCGAGATGAGTTGGACGTCTTGGATGAAAAGCGAATGATCGCCGACTTAAGAAATCAAAATGACAAGTTGAGAATCGAACGTCATTTCAATAAAAAGGTAAGGGAACGGTCCTTCTCCGCAGGTGACTTGGTGCTTCGGGAAGTAAAACAGCCAGCGAAATTACAACCTCAGTGGGAAGGCCCATACATCATTCAAGCTAAGACTGACCGGGCATCTTATAGGCTCCGAAATATGGACGGAGGCGATTTACCACATTCCTGGCACACAGAATGCCTCAAGAAATTCTATGTTTAATATCTTTTTTCAACTACAGGATAATAAGTTGTTTGGTAAAAAGCACAGGAATAATCTCATACAGATGTCCGACGATCTCGCAAATGGTGGCAATAAAGCATTTTGCTTAATGATCTCAGTTATCTTGTTTTCAAACGTTTTACCCTCCGGTAATAATATATAAAGTTTTCAGACAAAAACAAAAAAAAAACATCTCAATTTCTCTTCCTCAAAAACAAGAAACAAAGAGTTTTTAAAAAAAGACAGACAAAGAATGTATCCGACGATCTCACCATTGGCCATGGTAGAGTGTTTTGTATCCGACGATCTACCATCAACGATGGTAGTGTAATTCATCCGACGATCTCGCTGTCTTACTGACAGTAGAGTGTTAAACCGACGATCTCACCGACTCGAAGTCGGTAGAGTGTTAAACCGACGATCACCATGTGTACAGTGGTAGAGTGTGAAAGTGTAAAAGTGTAACTAAAAAGTTACCAGAAAAGAATCTTTACAAAAATGAAAGGCAACTTAAAGATTCTGCATTAATAAAAGTCTCCGACTTTCGGGAGACCGGTCGCTCCGGTCATACCCGAAAGGTCTGGTTGGTCTATTAAAAAGAAAGATGTTATTTACAACACAAAGGCACTCCGGAACAGAATATGTGATAGCTATAACAAAATCGTAAGCAAAAAAAAGTTTATGATGCAGGCTCTGTAGGATCTTCCGCAAGCTTCTCGGATTCTTGTGTCCGCTTCTGGAGGGTTGAGGTGCTTCCTTCGGAGTCTTCCTTTTCGCCTACCGGTGTAAGAGCAGCATCACTCCGGGCCCGCGCAGCAACTGACCCCATGAAGGATGGGGCAAAAATGTATTCCCCGCGGGACGTGAGAACTTCGCTAGCTCTTCGTGATATCCGGTGGCGCGAGCAAGGGCTTCAAACTCTAGGCTTTCATAAAGAGTTTCGTTCACGGATTGTTGCTTATCGGAGAAAAACTCCGACACAATTCGTTGGCTCTCTCCAGCAAGTTTGCGGCATTGAGAAGACAGTGCCTCTTTAAGGCCCGAAACAGTGCGGTCCTACGTTTGAAGTTCCGACCGCGTCTCTTTAAGAGCCCCCTTTAACTTCGCAACCTGGCTCTCATAAGACAGGGTAAGGCTCCGGTATCGTTCCCTCTCCGACTCCGAAGTGATTAGTGAAGCTTTAAGTCCGGACACCTTTTTAAGCCAAAAGTCGAAACTTCGGGCGGCCTCCGACGAAGGACTCGGATTTTCTGCGTAAAATACAAAGGATAGACAACAAATAACAAAAAAAGAAGAAGCTTTCGATCGTATGAAGATTACCGGAAGCCTTTTTCTTCTGAACTTCCACCTCTGCCTCAAGCTCTTCAATTCGAAGAGCGGCCTCCGCAAGCTTCTGCCTCTCCGATTCAAGGCCGGCTTGGAGATCACTCTGTTTGGCCTCCGCTGCTTGCAAGAGTTGGTTCTTTTTTCCAGCTCGGACTCGAAAAAAGACCGAAGGTCTTTGGTGGATTTCCGGATCTCTTCAGCAACCTTCCGGACGTCTTCAGTTTCCTCTTCCAGCACCCGCATCTGATCGTCGAAAGAAGCCTGCAGCTTGTTGATGGTATCCTCGTGATCGATAGATGCAGATTCTTGAAGTTCCTCCCGGAGAGAGCGTTTTCGGCTTCAAATTGAGCTCCGCTCGTGCAAGGGTTTCTTGAGCCCTGGCCTTCTCTTCTTCGACAGCCTTCTTATACCTCTCCGTGGGCTCCATGGTAGCGGAGGGCTTGGGAGGAATATTGAGATTGAGTCTCAACACATTGGGCCATCGCCATGGCCTAAAGAACGAAGATATCAGAATAAAAACAGAAGGTACTACAAAATAAATGTGTGCAAAGAGAGCAAACCTGAATTAAAGCACTCCAGAGGCGCTCAAAAGCCTCTCTCTCCGGAAGAGAGTGACGGACGATGGCGTCACAGCTTCCCTCCCCAATCCGAAGTTTTGTTTTAAGGAAGTCGGGTGAGAGCCTGGGGCAAAAATGCCGTTGTCATTGTTGGCCGCCTTCGCGGCGGTAGACCAGAAGGCCTTGTACCTCATTCCACGAACAAATGGAATGCGAGGAACCGGATTTCCTCGGTGATAGCCCCAGTCCAATTTTGAAGAAGGACCGCAGACTGAGGGATCAGCCCGCGGTGGAGGAGAAGATATCGTCCGCATGCTTGCTCCTAGCTCCGGACGGAGGAGCCTCCTGCGAAGGGGCGTCGGACGAATCATAGGAAGAACTTTCCTCCGCATTAGCCTCGGCAATGCCCTTGCCTTTCCCAGGCGGGATCTCGGGCCTTTTTTCTCTCCGGGGCTCCACCTTCCCTAATCGCAACACCCTGCACAGGTCGTCGCGTCCGTTCAGGCTCAGGATCTGCGGAGGGCGGAGCAGGGGCTGCGAGAGACAAAACCATAAGTGATCGAACAGAAAACAGAGTAAAAACAAAAAAAGGGACAAAAGGAGGCTGCGAAAAGGTATACCGGTGGAAAAAATGGAATCGGTATTTTGAGTTAAAGCTTCGTCTACGCAAAAAAAGCCATGCAGATCAGGGAAGAGGGACGATATGGGAGTTAAATCCACATCTTTCTTAACTCTGCCGGACCGCAGGAAGGAGTGGATACGGAAGTACCTGTTTCCGGAGGGACGACAGCGGGGGGATCGGTGGAACCCGTTTCGGTAGCATGCTTTTCCTTTCGCACTAATTTTATTTTTGACTGATCAATTTTCTGGGCCCCTCGGAGGCTTTTCTTTTAGTGCCAATAGTTTTGCTACCAGTGGGACTCCGAGTTCTTCCACCGGAAGGAGCGGGCGGGGCTCCTTTTTTCTCTTCGACGGCCCTATAGTCAACAAGTTCCCAGTTGTAGCGGAGGGAAAATTTTCCGCCTGATTGAACAAAAGCTGTGATGAAAGAAAGAAGTAAGAAAAACAACCAAAACTAGTAAAAAGAAAAGCACGCAAGGGAAATACATACGGTCAATCTTCGACCGAGTTTTGTTCAACTTCTCTTCGGAGAGAAAGAAGGTGATGGGGTGGAGCGCAGAGGAAGTCAACTTCTTAAGTATATCTCCAATCGGAGATGAATTTGCGGAGGGGGGTAGCGGAGCGGCAAGTTGCCCCTTAGCTATGTCTCCGACATGAGAGACTCCGATAAAAGATCCCCTCGGCGGATAAAAAACGAACCAGTTGGAGGACCAGCCACTCTCCAAGCTCACACGTTTGAAGAAAGAATACCCGGACACGGCCAGGACAGAAATGTCCTCCTCCGTAGTAGTGGTGTTCACCCTGGTCGTAAAGAAGTTTACGAACTCCCGCGCATCGGGAGTAATGTCGTTCTCCGCACAGACGGAGAGAAAGGCGTGCAGACAGCCTAGGGCGTTGGGGTTCAGGTGGGCAAGAGTGCATCGCCGGCGGGAGAGGAAACCAAGCACAAATGGATGCGGGGGGAAACGCAGGCCGCGGTGAAGATGTTCCCGGTACACCACGAAACCGTCCCCGAAATAATTGAAGGGATGCGCCGTCGGCTCCGGCACACGGATCTTCGACCCAAGTGGGACTTGCACGCCTTTCATGAGTTTTTTCAAGTCCCTCACGGTGAGGCTAGAGCCAGTGCCCTGGCGAGGGTAGTCCCCGGCGACATCTTCAGAAGGGATAGCAGGATCTTCAAAAACGCACTTTTCCCCGTCGGTGAAAAGTGTCGATCCCGCCGGAACAGAAGAACTCGGGTTAGACAAAGCCATTGCGAACAGAGGAAGCCGAGGAGTAAGAGTGAACAAGTAAAGGGAAGAGAACGAAGGAGAAAACACGCGAGAACGAGAATCAGGGAATTAGAGAGCAGGGAAGAAGAAGAAAGACAGCCGCTGAGTAAACAAGAAAGCAAAAGATTGAGAGCACAAGGCAAGGAAGAAAATAGTGGGCAAATGCGTGAAAGGTCAGAGAAGTTTGAAGGTTTGAAAGCGTAGAGAGAAAGGTAGAGGGGAGAGAATGAGTTTAAATAGGCGGAAATTGGGAGCGCTCTACCAAAAGAAAATCGTAGCCTACTCCTGCAAATGTGTCAGGGAAATAGCTTCAGAAGGCGAGGAGGCGGCAGTTGAAGCAAGGCACATTGCCAGGCCTCTGCAAGATTACCAACGACAGGAAATCTAAGCACGAAAGGGCGATTCCGAAGACCTCTTTCCTTTTTTCTTTTTTTAAAAAAAGAAAAGGTCTTGTGGGACTAGGAGGGGCGGAGCAGAGCGCCAAAATTTAAAAACCAAAGGGCAACCAACAACGAAAAGATCTTTCCTTATAGAACAAGAAAAGATCTTGTGGGACTGATGAAGGGGGTTCCACCACACATAGTAACCAAAGGGCTAGGGGGATACGTGCTGCCCGCGGAGACAACAAGATGGGACTCCCTCCGACCAAATCCTCTTCCGACTCCAACAAACGGACCCTTGCGACTGGAAAGCCATTCCGCGGACAGACTGCGGAGGAGCAATCGCCTCCGAGGCAGGGCAAGACCCTCTCCGAGAGACTGAGAGTAATAGAGTAGTATTGGTAAAAGGGGGGTAAAGTTGTACGAAAACCTTGTATATTGGGAATATTCTAGAATAATGTAGGCCCATGGAAACGGTTATACACTATAGGGGAGCCTATAAATAAGGGTCATAAGTCATGTAATTGATCACGCTTTCATATATACAACACTTGGAGCTCTCTTGGCAATCTTAGTTCGGAGTGCAAGTTTCGTACGATCTCATGTACGCTAGTTAGGAACTTCCAATATGTTCTGGATACCTACAATATCAAACCCGCCCTCCACATCCCCCATATTATAACTCGGAAAGAGCGCCAGAGAGATGGAAGCCCTCTCTTACTCAGGAAACCCGATCTGGCAGTTATGGAATAACCCTATAAGAACATAGAACCTGTCCTACAGTAGATTCCAAGAACCGGAAATCCCAGAGACGGTTCCGTTTGAACGACAATAACCGCACTTAATGGTGGGAGATTGAGAAATTCTATCCATAGAAGACCGAAATTTGCGGCAGCATGGGGCGACATGCTTAGCAGTCGCGAGAACCCTGCTTGGCCCGCAAGAACGAAAGCACCAACCGTGCAATGAAGCGGGAAAAGGAGAAGTAACGAAAACCTGAGACACAAGTCTGCGGGACCGCAATTGTTTGATAATGCCACCAGCGATATGCTAGTCGACTAAGGAAATAGTCGGGAGTGGTTAACTCTAAAACTACAACTCCAAAGAGGTTACAATACCTGGCAGATATAGCGCAAATAGCTACGAGAACATTTATGGAATGTACTCCGATACGACTACAAAAGTAATTCCTAAAAAGTTAAGTCTCGGTAACCGTGGTAAATGTGTGGGAATGAGCAATAAGGAAAAACACTGAACTAAGTAAATAGGGGTCCCCGAGAATGGAGAAGCACCCTGATCAATGACAGTCGTGTCAAGATCATTGAGAAGTGACTCAGGAGATCGCTAATTAAGATCAGTGGATCAAGGGAAGAGCCGACAAGGCTACTGAATACGGATGGAAACAATACCGTAACCGGTATATGTTAACCCGAAAACCACCTGCATGGCGCACTTGCCACGGCAAGTGCAGGAATAACAGGGCTGGTCAGGGAGACTTTAACGACCAAGAAGTACTTAGTGAAGTACCAAGATGACGACTGAAGCAGTTATAGGATCACAAATCCTAGGAACTTTAAAATGAAACCTTGGAAGGGCCTGACGGCCTAACCATTGTATCAAGAGAATGTACCAGTCTGCAAGAAGCTAGAATTGGTCAAGACCATCAGACATGGTAATACCATGAAATTTTTCTTTCAAACCTCAAATTTTAAACTAAACTCAGATGAACCGCAATAAGTATAGGACGATATGAGAGGAGTTGACAACAGAATACTTCACTTAGGCATGTGACGAACACTACAAGTGTACAAAAATGAGATGTGGCACGATCGCACTCCTAAGGGGCTTGCGGGCCTGACAGACCTATTTATGAGTTAGTCAGGTAAGTAGTAATGTATCAGTAAGGTACCCCGCATATGTATACGATTAGAGTACGAAACACGGGAAGTAGTCAACTCCGCACCATGGTCAGCAATGCAAATTCAGACTAGAGCAGCTGACTACCTCGAACGAATGAAGAGAAAGAACTCAGTAAGCTAATGAGCCTAAAGGAATCAGAGAATTCATCTAAGGGAAATGAATAAGAGTTAGGAAGTGCTAGGAGCATAGATTATTAAGTATAAACATTGGATGTGTCTCAAGAATCTCAAAGCAAATGCATGATAGCTAGAATGAATACCCAGCCTCAAACAGTAAGGCAGACGCCGAACATGGACATATTAATGTTCAATGAACGGGATAGAATTCCAAGAACAATCCCCATGGCTACCGGGAGTATTATTCTTCACCAAGAGGATGTTAAACCCAATCAAGAATGCAAAGAAGGAAACGTCAATAGTCTACCCGAGACTGGAGACATTACAAGTCTAAACAAGAAGGTTTGGAATATGGTACCGTCATGCGGTGTAGTTAATGCAACATAACCATAAATATTAGCCAGATGTAATGGCGTAACTTAATAACACCCAGGAGAAATCCTTGAAGGGTGTCTAAGTCAACAACAGTTGAATGGAGTGTCGTGATAAAAACACAAGAGCTTAAATGAACGCTCGGTTAGAACACCGAAGGGATCCCACTTAACAGGGGATACCCTAAATTTCCAGAGGGCACCGATTAATATCAAGATACCTAAAGAGCCTCCCATGAACAGAAGTGTGATGCAACGACATTGTCATGGATCCCAGTACCACCTCCAAACCATTGGATGGTGTGTGGAGAAGTAGAAACTTGTATAAACAGCCTACAAAGAGCATAGCTTGAGGCAACGTGGCTTACAAGCCGTAAACCAACTACAATACGTAGATTAAACGGTTGTAAAACCCACATTGAAACAAGAAGAATTGCCGAGAATGGCACATGTAAGGGAAGAGAGTATCTTTATACAAATGAAAAGAGTGGAGAACGAACCACCCATTATGGGAGTGGGGATACCCCTCGCTACTGTAAGACCGCTGGAGTGATGAACGTGTGAACCCTTCAGAAAAAGGATCCCACCTGGTAATACATTGAAGCTTGAGCATGTGGCTACTGCCAGGGGATAATTTGAACAAGAACTAGAGATTGCCCAGGGATAAGTATAAAGAAAGTAGCTTTTACGGCAATTGTCGAAAACCGAAAGAGTAGTCGGTTTAGAAGCAAGCACAATATGTGTAATACGAACTGTAAGGTGATGGCGCTCAAGGAGAATAGAGACTGAAAGAATGAGTATATTCTGTAATCAGCCAAGTAAATGGCAAACCATAATACGGATGGTGGAAATACATGAGCAGAAGCTAACATAAAAGTGGACGCCATTTGGGTCAATACTGTAGAGTCGGTATGAACATGGTGTGCAACAAGCGACCATTGTAAGAGTATAGCCAGACGATGACATGAAGAACAAATTGAATTATGAATTAAACCCAGTGGAGACAAGAAAGCAAGAGATGATAGAAAGACAGGACAGTTAAGCCTGTAGCCTGTACCATGTGACGAAAGAACTCACAAAGAAGGCATCGTTCATTCCTAATGCAAGTGCATAAGGAACTAGAAGTGTGTCCCTAGAGGACCAGCTTGATAATAGAAGCAATAAGCTTTGGGACAAGAGTACCCGATGGTTAAATAACCAACCCGTACTAGATAAGGAGACTCGCAAATATACTAATGAACATGGCGCCAGCCAGTTAAGCGAAAGCATAGCAACAAAACCGTGCGAACATGGACCAAAGAAGCACGAAGAGTGTTGGACACACCAAAAATCACAAGAAATGAATTCCACCGGAATAAAAGCGGAAGGAAACCTATGAACATTTAGAGGACCAATGCATAGAAAATGCGAGGTCGTACAAGTAAAAGAATTCTTGTACAAAATTAGTTAAGTGAGCACAATTCAGAAGCCACTAACAATGGAGGAAGCACTACATGTTAAGTAGTAGCTCGACATCAACCGATAGTAGGTCGGAAGAATTAAGTGAATAATCACTGAAATACACAACAACTTGTGCAATAGATTCCAGAGAACTGGATAGAAATCTATAACTCATCGAGACTGGGTATAAATAACGATACCACACGTTGATTGAGAGACCTTTATTCCTAATATAAAAGGGATTAAAGTGAGATGTATAATACACTGAGAATAACAAAAAGGACGAACCAAGCTCTAAGTTATTAGGTCGCGTAGTAGAAGCTAGTGGGTCATAATTCTAAGGTTGAATATATCTATTAAATATGAGCGAATGGCAAATTATCAATGCCTTGAAGCATGAGAGGCTAGAACCAAAACCGGTTAGGAGTTAAACAAACTCCCATGAGAATTCTTGGTGTAGGGACTAAACCATAAACATGGTTAAGACCCTTTGACCAAAGAACATTGCACAGTAGACTGTATGAAAGCTAAAACACTTCATGATGACTGAAAGCCTTAGACCAATGTTCAATGATGACATATGGTAGATTACGTGGGCGTAATCCCTTTTAGGGGGGGGGGGGGGGTAGAGTGAAAAATCGCTTAGCGTATGTTTTACGTATCAGGTGCGTAAACTATGGTGTGCATAGCATAAAGAATTTGTTTTGATGATTGGTACTTATGTTACATAAACATATGTATTCATTCATTGTGTAATTATGGTAGTTGCGCACAGAAGATGCGAATACCATTGGTTCAAACTTGGAAATTTTGTAACTTCGGTGTGAGAATACAAGTGGAAAGGAGTAGATAAACTCCAGGGGAATGAGAACCCCGATATTATACGTCTATTTGAGATTAGACATGGTATTATGATTGATGAGTCGGTATGAAACCGATGTAGAACCTAGTGGAATTGAATTCCCTAGGTGACTTGATTTGAGATGATTGGTAATAATTGATGAAATGAGCTCCATAAGCTGTAACACCCCAACCCGAAATCCAATAACCTGTACGGCGATCACTCCCAAATAAACATAAACTGCAGCGGAAATAAATACAACAACCAGGCGGTATTACAATACCGTTGGCCACCCTTGTGACCAACAAGGCTAACTCCAAATACAATCTCCAAAAGTCACGGTCTGAATACGAATACAATCCGAGATACTAGGAATAAACTCAAAGGTACAATAATCAAATAAAACAAATAACTAGTAGGAGACTCCCATAGCTTGAATCTACCCCACCTACACTCGGTGTGGTAATCTTCTCTACTTCAGGTACCTGAAAAATGGGGGTGCCCCCAAAGGGGCTCAACAAACAATGCTGGTATGGAAAACGTGCAGCCCATCGGCTACTGGGCCACACCAACTACTTTGTCGAATACATGCAGTTCATTTTTGTAAAGCTGTAAACAAGCATAGTATGATAATAACAAGTATCCATACAAGGACAACAATGTCACATAAAACAAGACTTCAGAAGGTCAAGTTAGATGAACTGTAATCATTTCAATTGGATAATAGTCGGGTCCGCACGATGGGACTGACAGGTGTGTAAAGAGTATGTCAATATAGTAGAGGTATAGTGACCTCGTTAAAAGAAAGGTGGGTAGTTAGTCCCACAGAAAATGATGTAGTTAAACTCCTGAACTTAGAAGAGGTGGGAATCGAACCCTCGAGAGGAATGAAGTCTTCCCCTCCACTTGAACTGTTCCGGTACGCAGCCGGCGAGTGACATAGTGCACCCCGAACTTTAGAACTGTTCCGGTACGCAGCCGGTGAGTGACATAGTGCACCCAGAACTCCCGTTGCGACATAAATTGAATAGGAGACGACCTGAGACAGGTACAACTCCCGTAGCATGCATGGCCAGATCCAACTGGGCTCCTCGTTCTCGTAGTGTAGAATTGTTAGGTGTCATTCAAGGACGTTAATCAAGAACGAAATGTGTACTGTAAGTTATCGTTTAGGATAACGATGTTTGTTATAAAGTGAAGTTAGTGAGAGACTTGGGTACAAGTTCTCGGTATAATAAAACGCAGGTATTTAATCCACTGGTATTGTAGTGTTGTATGCGTGGGACATACACGTTGTAGTTAGCATCATTCGTGCACATAAAACAATACAACAGTGCGCAAGAGTAAAACAACAGTTTACATTAAATATCTTGGTCGTTATTTCAAAACAACAGATAGCACACAAGCCGGTGTAATCCGGTAGGCAACAGGTTGCAAGAATCCCATACCGTTCACCGTAGACTGTACTTGTTTAATTCCCGGTCAACGTCTGGTCAAACAAAGTCCTAGAATAGGATTAACTGAGAGGGTTAATTTATGTTACCCTTATATAATAGTCTTATTGGATCATTCAACAAATTTCGTATTTGTCATTTTATGTGAGGTTTATTCCTTTTAATTACCTCATGATTTAATGTATAACTCATTGGTTATTCCATCTGATTTATTTATAAATCCTTTAATGTACATATATGTATTTATTTATTCATGTACTATATTTGTTGTTTATTTTAATTGTCTAGGTGACATAACAGCTTATATTTTCTTAACTATATTTATATGCCATACATGGACATAAAATTCTTATAGTTTTATTATTCCTCCTTTAACCATAAATTATAATTATTGGTTACCTTTAATTTCCTTATAACTATATAAGTCATAGTTTTATCTTCATAATTCCTTTAATCAAAATTCTTTCTTCTAATTCCTCCAAATATCCATATAGGACCTATATTTATTTAAATCTAAATTCTTACCCTTATATTTCGATTATTCACAAAACAACCTCATTAATTCTTAAACTTTATATTTAAATTCTAATCTCATTATATTATATAGTTTTAATTTCTTATTTAATTATATTACAAAGCCACCTCTAATATTTTGGTGTATAGCTTTTAAATATTATAACTTTCGAAAATTACAATTTGGCCCCTCAAACTTTCGGCCTTAATAATTTATTTTCTATAATTACAATTTAACCACAAAATCTTATAACCTTTACATAATGTCTTAAAAACTATAGTTTTAATTCTAATTCTCCATAATTGCCGAATACACATTTATAAATTCTTAAATTACAAATCTAACCCAAGATAATTCGGCTTTGTCATATACTTTTCATTAATTACATTTTCACCCCAAAACTTTATAATAGTTACTTAATAACTTATAAACTATAGTTTAAATATTTAATTCTTCAAAATTTTGAAAGTGAACTTATTAATCCTCTTAATTATGAATTCGCCCAATAATAAGTTCCAAACTTTCATAACAACTTTTATAAATTACATAATAGCCCAAAACTTTATAAAATGTTATTTTAACACTTGTTTAAATTATCTAAAATTTATAAACTTAATTCCTAACCTTATATTATATCATATTTATTCCAAACATACCCTTAACTCTCGGTTTTTATAGTATATGCACCAAACTTTGTAAAAATTACATTTTAGCCACATAACTTAATTAATTAGCCATTTAAGCACTAATAAAATATTTTTAACTCCCCAAACTTTATAATATAAGTTTATATACCTAAGTAGGTCATTAATACCTATTTATCACTTAGACCATTCGGCCATAATTATTTAGTGACCATATAGTATATAAAAGTGGATTTATATGTCAAAATAATTATACATAAATTCATAGGAGTTATATAACTCATGTAAAAATTATTATAATGTCTTATATTGATTCTTAGCTCAAAATAGAGTATATTTGCCCTTGATATTTCGGCTTGAATTTGTATGTAACATAAATAAATTTTATGATACAAAAATGTGTCTTAAGATAAATATTTTCCATATATGTTATAGATTATATTTTTGGTATATTATACCATATAGTTTCGGTTTTAGATACCCTAGGAGATGTACATAATTTTTGTATAATTTTTAGAAGCTTAACCAAGCTTAAAACATAAAGATTAGCTTAGTAAACTTACTTCTTAACAAAGGTGGTTAAGTGCTTGAACTCCTCTTGAATCTCCAAGCTTTCTCCAAGGAAATTTGATGCTCCACTTCGGTTATATGCAAAAGTGGTGAAGGAGTTTAGGAGTTAGATCTTCAAATAAGATCTTAAGTAGATTTTTAAGTAGTTTTCCAAGAATTTACCTTAAGCTTTTTCTCCTTGTAAATTCGGCTCACTTATGGTGGATGAAGAACAAAATTTCCTTCATGAAAATGAAGAAAAGAGCCTTAGAAGAGGTAGAAATCGGTTACACACAAAAATGTGCTTTAAGGATTTTCAAGCATGAAAACTACCTTAAGATAACTTTGAGATGCTCCTTGGATTAATGTTGGTTTAGACAACCTTCTTGGAGCATTAGTTGATGCCGAATCCTTGTAGGTATGCTAGGAAGAGTTTTGCTTCAAGGCTTGACAAGAAATGCTAGGAATTACCTTAAAGATGAAGATAGAAGTTAAACTCCATTAATGGACTTAGGAGCTTCAAAGGAAGAAGATGAAGCAAGAAGAGAGAGGAGAGAGCCTTACCAAATCGGCAATGGTGTGTGCAAGGGAAAGAATGAGGCTAAGCTCACGTAAGAAGAAAAGAATGCAAGTTTGATTGATTTTTGTTTTGTTAATTTTAATGTCAATTGACTATTCTTTTCCTTAGTTTATTACATAGGTTATTGGCTCAATAAATGCCCATGTTTCCAGCATGTGTTCGGCCATAATGCAAGACAAGGCAAGGTGGAAGAAAATAATGTGAGCTAGAAGACAAGGTAAGTTAGGTAAGGTTTTATTCCTTTGATTTTTCTATGTTAAGCTTGTCTTCTTCTTCTCTTGTAGGTGGCCGAACTTAGGGCTTAAATGGGGTGTCTCAATCGGCATTGAAGAGCCAAGGACAAGCTAGGAAGGTCACTTGAAGTTTAAGAAATGAAAAAGGTGGAATAAGAATCTACTTTTTGCTTTTTGCATTTTGTTTTTGTCTAGCTCACATGGCCTTGTTCCATGGCATTATTTCGACATCTTGGTGGTCAAATGAGACCTACATACTTTGAAATTAAGTATTATAGCACATGGGAAGGTGAGTCACCATGTCTTATGCCTTTATAAATTTTTAATGTAAGTTTTATACTAGTTTTTGGACATAAAATCGACCCCTATAGAGCACCTGGTTTGACACTGCCTTCAACTGATTTAGAAGTTCATTTTAACCCTATTTATGATTCCTAATTCGTGGCATGTCAAAAACTACAAGGTAATTGCGTAGAACGCGTTTTAGTGACACCCGAAGGTGTGTTTTTGTGCTCTAAAGAAATTTTGGGAAATAAATTGTCTTTATGAGTTACAAGTGTTTATAAACACTTATTATAGTAAATAATGATATATTAAGACATTACATTAAGTTATATGGGGTTACATCAACCCACGACATAATTTACAGGCCATCGGGACACTCCCGGGCAAAAAGGAGCGCTAAGAAATACTCCTGTGGTTTTTGTTGAATTTTGAGAAACCACTTCGTGTGTTCTATTTAGGATGGTTAATAATGATGTTAGGAGCTCTAAGAATTAATTTTATAGGAGTTCGTGCCACCTCGGCACTCCTCCGGGCTTTTCGTGCTTTAAGGAGCGTGCGTGAGCACTCCCGAGCATTTTGCGTTTTTGACTGGATATAGCCTAGGGAATATGTTTATATATTCATATAATGAGTGTATGACCATTTGGTTTGAGTTCTAGAAGGTCATACAAGGTCATGCTTGATCACATGTTTCTAAGGCGTTTTAGCGTTTATGGTGAAACGACTATTTTTACGTAACGTTCTCATGCATGGGTTTGCATGCATACGTGAAATGATTGATATTTGGATTATTTTCCATTAAATAATGGTTTTATAATATTAATTAGATTTGGGGTATTTCATAAGCATTGAATTCCTTAAGTAAATTATTTGGAGAATAATTGCTGAAATTAGTAGTAATTGATGAGATAAGTAATAATTGAAGAAATGAGTTCCATAAATTGAAAATGTATTGCTCTGTGATTATGACTAGAAAATTAAAAGATAAAAATGGAAAATGACTGACTATTTGATTTTCTGAACTGAAGGGAGGTGGAACTTGATTTGCTAGAGATCAAGGGACACCGAACACAAATTGGGTGGAAGGATAGTTCAACACTGATGCTGATCACAGCAGGTTGGATGATTCTTGAAGCTCCCTATAAGTGGTCACAAGTAATCACGCTAAGAATAGGTACAATTAGTATAAATCGGAATTGGAGTTTGTATTGAGTTTTCAAAAAGAATTCCCCACTGATTTTTGCAAAAGGATTTTCCTTTAAACTTGAGAATGAGGACCGGTTTCGAATCCACTATCACCTGTCGATGGCTGCGGCCTTAAGTCCTGATGACCGGTTGAACGGTGGGTGTGTATTAGTTTTGAAACCACTGCACCGGATGAGCAACGGTCCTAAGTGAGCTGTAGGACGGTGGCAGTGTGTGTTTTGTTTTTTCCAAGGGTAGCGGGACGTGGAGAAGTCCTGCGTCAGTGTGGATGACCGGTGAGTGCCTGAGGATATCTAGATATGCAAATGTTTTGATCAGAACCAAAGGGATCGTGGGCCAGAGAGAGTAAGTGCCCATTAGTCATGAAACGGCGGTGAACCAGAAAGCGTAAGTGTTCAGCGTGACCGGTACCTGCGGGATCGGCAGTGTATTACTCGATATGGGATTCGAGAACTGTAGTGCCTTCTTGTCTTTGGACCGTGATTGCTATGCATGCTAAGACATGTTGTGTGGTATGTGTAGCATATATAGAGACTGAATTGTGGAGTCGGTAAGGTTATATAGAATATAACCTTGGCCATGGTATGCCTATGTGACTAACAGTATTAGATTCACCAACTTTGAGGGCAAAGTTCTTTAAAGGGGGTAGATTGAAATACCTGAACTTAAATATGGTGATTAACTTATCCTACTATGATATTTATAGGCCTAATGGTGCCTAAAGAGCTTTGGTGAAGAAAGTAAAACCAAAAGAAAAGAGAAAACGTGTAAAAAGCACAAAACGTAAAAACAGGTGTTACACAAGCATAGGAGGTATATGACCACGACTAGGATCCTAGATGGATTCCTAAGGCTTAATTATGCCTAAATAACATGTGGGAATAATTCCCGTAGAAAACGGATCCATAATGTGGATTAAAAATGCAAACAAGTTTTAAAGCACATTTTCGAGAAAACCTGGAAACGTGGCTTTAAGTGATCAAATGGATCTGTAAAAATTATAGTTGATCATATAGCTATAATTAAACATTAATGGAAGCCTAAGGACCATTAAATTAAAGAAATGAGAAAAATCCATAAAATGGCCCGTTAGTGAATAGTGCCAAAACGGGAGTTTGGTGAGCGTTTCTTGTAAAAAGATGAAAACGCCCCTGTCCAACTAACATAGGGGGCCGGTTTTCTTGGGTGTGACTCACCCTTCCCTCTCACTAAATAAACTAACTAGAAAAGAAAGAGAAGAAAAGTCAAAAAGGAAAAAAAGGTACAAAACTCACTTTCCCCTCTCTCTCTCTCTCTCTCATTTCCCTCTTCTCTCTCCCAACTTCTTCTTCCTCCCTGCTGTAAACTCTCTTCTCTCTTCTCCCCCTTTCTTCCGATTTTGCAGCCCTTCCATGGCAGCCCATATACCTTCACTTGCTCAAGCCACATTAATGCTCCAAACTCAAAACAAATCACATATTTGTGTTCCTCTCGTCAAGGGCTTCATTTCCCTCTTTTCAAAATCTTCAAAGGATGAAGTTGACCACCATGGGTATATCCCCATTTGAGAAAAAAGTGGCATTTTCTGGAGCTAGTTCCTCTTCTCTTTGGTTTATGGTAATAAGATTCAAAGAAAACTCTTTTTCTTCATTCTCTTACCTTGGCCGATTTCAGCCCTTAATGTGGCATTTCTCTTTCTTTGTTTGAGCAATTTTCCAAGCCTCAAATGGTGGTTGAAAGCCCTCCTTAGTTCATGATTGAAAACCATTCAAGAGCTTCCGAAGGTAAGCCCTAATTTTGTGCTTTAAGCCTTCTTCTTGAATCCTAGGGTATTTTATGTGTCTAAGTGTCTTTACTTAGCCCCATTCCCTCTTATGATATTTATTTCTTGGCAATTGATTTGCCCATGGCCGATTTTGGAGTCAAGAGAAAAAGAGAAGAGGAGAAGAGAAAGGCAAAGTTGGAAGATTAAGGTAAATAGCTTACCTTAATGTTTATCTTGATTGCTTTAGAATATTGGGATGGGTAATGAAAAGAATGAAACCCAAAAGAATTGTGCTAGAAATGTGTTAAATAGACATGAGAGAGAATTGTGATGATGTTTAGTGCAATTGTGAATTGTTATGTTATTTAAGGGCCTTGGAGCCATGCATTTAATGATTATTGCATTATCATGTAATTGGTGAATTATGGATGATATTTTGGGATGAATTATGTGCTGGTAGAACCCACTATGGGTTTGGTTAGTTTTGTATTAAATTAGGTGATGAAATGATGTATTTGGGCATGTTAGAATTGTAGGTGAACTATGGTGAAATTTCTGTAGAAAACAAGTGGTTTAAGTGATGATTGGTAGTTGAAGAACCTAAGGTTGGTTAGGAGGAAGGTAGAGGGTAAATGAGTGGATTAAACTCACAAGAACTAGTATAGGGTTGGGTTGGATTGTGAAGAACAAAAATCTGTAGCAATTGAGTAGTGAGAGTGCCATAGATTTGCTAGAGGAGAACTAGAGTGTGTAACCTTGCAAGTGGTGAGTGTATTAAAAAATGGAAATGAATGTGCCTAGGAATATTTGGAATGGTCAAGTTGGTTGAGGGAAAGTTGTAATCTGTCAAGAGAAGTCCTGAGAATGCACTAGTGTGTGTAAGTGAAGAAAATGGGAAAATGAGAGTGAAAATTTGTAGAATTAAGCAAGAATTGAGTGCTAGCAATGATTTGAGGAGGTTTTAAGTGTTTTTAAGGTGTCAAAACATTTTTTGGAAACATGTGGAGAGATTATGAAAAGATTGGGTATGAAATAAGGGTTGAAATGAGGTTGAAAACTATCAAATTTGGCATTATTGCTATGGTCCGGGACTTAGGGGCCGGACCAAGTCCCGGACCACCCTAAAATAAGCCCGAGAGTAATTCCCATTCACAATGGTCCGGGTCCGGGACTAAGACCAGGATCAAGTCCCGGACCAGCCAATTTTTGCAGCCGAGAGTTAGAATCTGTATTGGTCCGGGACTTAGGGGCCGGACCAAGTCCCGGACCAGCCCTAAATTTGCACCGTGAGTGTTTTAAAAGTTCTAAATGATGGGGAATTGAATGGTAATGATATTAGATGATGATTAGGCCTTGTTTGGTGACATGTAAAGGTCATTAGAAGTATAAAAGTATGAGAAGTGGTTGAGAACTTAGGAACACTTGAACAAAGTTAAGATTAACGGATAACGGGGTTAAATACGGGCATACCAATCGTTTACATACCGTATGGTCTTGATGTTAATAGAACCCCTTGAAATGTTATCAGTGAATCGAGAATAACCCGAGGAACAAAAGATGACACGGTATAGTAGATCCATGGTGAAAGGTATGGTTTTCATGCAACTTGTGTGCTGCCGAGTCCTCTCGGCTTGCGTGTTGTTTGCTTGTGTGCCGACCTAATAAGATAAATGCATGAAAAATGTTTATTGCATTGCTATGTGTCTTGTTGCATGTGGTATGTGCTAACCAACCTGGTGTAATTGTGTGGTCTAACTTAGTGTTGTAGACCAACTCATAAATGAGTAATGTTTGGTTAGTGACTCGTAGAAAGAGTCATCCCGCAAATAATGTAAACGTGGGAAAACATGAAAACTATTGTTTAGTGAATAAAGATAATGCAACCTTATGAACTCACTAGAACGTGAGAGAGATGTACGGGACTAGTAAACTCCCGTTAACGGTTAGAGAACCGAAACGAACAATCCACGAAATAATAATAGTGGAAAGATATAAAGAAACTCTATTAAGAGAACAATGATAGTTCAAAGTTATGAACTCATGAGAAAAGTAAAAAGAGATATGAGGGACCATCAAACTCCCTTCAAAATATAGTCGACCTCCTATATGAGGATCTGACCAGGTGTGAGAAAATGACCCGATGTAAAAGTATTCAAAATGTTGGGGCAACTCTTAATCTGAGAATACGAGAACTCAAGAAAATTCCCTAAGTCATTAGATGACATCGAGAGTATGCTTCTAGACTAATATACATAAATATGTTATGACTCCGAGAGAGGAGTATTTGGGGAATACGAAAAGTTCGGTAGAGATACGGACGTTTGTGAGAATAAGGAACTAAGAGAGTAGTTCCGGTTGGTAGTTGAACCTTCCCACCATGAAAGACCTAGTGCAGGGTCGAAACCGGGGAAGTAAGACTAGTAACGTTGAAAGCCCGGGTGGAGTCTTGTGTATGTCTCTGCCCGGAGGTCATGTGTATTGACTTAAGAAAATTTGAGAGAGGAATAATTGAGAAAGTAAGATTGAGGCATGTAGTGTCTATAAAACTATGAGAACAATTGAAGTTATCCGAAGAGAATGGATAAGATACTGAATGATTAAAGAGAATGGGGCTTTATTGAGGTAGAAGCCTCAAGGCCTAAAGAACAAAAGTAAGGTAGACTAACAATGAATGTGTTAGCCTTGTTTTTTTGTATTCTTAGCTTGAATACTTGTATGAATGCGAGCATGTTGTATGTTCATTGCACTTCATGTTTTGATTTAAATAAAATCAATCGCATGTTAAGATGAGAACTAGTTGAGTGTGGCCCGGTAGTAGCGGGTTGCACGACTACCATACCAGCAAAGGTGCTGAGCCCCTTTGGGGCCACCCGTTCTTTCCAGGTACTTGGAGATGACTACCGTTCGAGAGTAGGAAGGGGAATGCCACGGCATGGGTAGTAGTAGATTTAATTACATGTAATTATTGTAATCATGTAAGACGGAAGTTGTATCAGCATTTGGATTGTAATAGAAACTTGGTATAGTTTGCATTGTATGAGACTCGGTTTAGAAATGAAATAAGTTGGATTTGTATTTGTTAAGTACTCGGATATTCCGGTCCATCAGACCGTTACTACAGTTGAGTTAAGCCGTGTTAGTCACGTGGGTGGCTAACGGCATTATTTCACCCACCGCTGCGTTGGATTATCTGCTACGAAGGTATTGATGAGTGAGGCAATTAGGTGTTAATGATGGAATTAGCGGTAGGGGTGTTACAACTTGCCTGTTATTCCGCGATATTAATTGTGCGCGACAACTTTTGAACTAAGGCAATTTCAAACATAAACTCAAATCGAGTTATGGATAAAGGAAAGGAGAATATCGTTTATAAATGATTAGTGACAGATCATATTATTCTCGATCAACCTAAGTAATAATGATTTAGGCAGAGAAACGGTAATACCGTTCTCAAGAATAGATATACTTGCACATGGAAGTAACCTAGGTGACATCTAGGTGAATGTTAAAAACCTAAAAGGCAATCACATTGAGAACCTTACTCATTTATAACCTAAGATTAGATCTTAGGTAAAGGTTTATAAACATAATTACATGGTGGAAAGAATTAAAGACAAGGAAAATCCAGGGTACTCACAGACTACATGGTTGTGGATTTGTGATCACTAGAGAGGACTACCGAATCGTGTCCACTTGACATTGAAAATCCAACAAGCCAGATATGATCGTTGTCAGAGGGCACTACCGTTGGTACATGGCTACGACTGCTTGGGACGCCTTCACAAAGACAATGAGGAGATCTAGGACTCTATGAACCTCTGGTCAGAGGGCACTACTATCGGTGCACAAGAGCCACTGCTCATGAAGGAGTACATAAGCGGGTTGTCCTAACATGACACCATCAAGAATTAAGTGAAAGCTAATTAAAAGATAAGAATAGACTTAAAAAATACTCTTAGTCATGGATAATGAATTAAAGGAGCCTTGAAGGCCGTATGACAGAAACCGTTCAAGAGAGAACAACTCTCGCATCGTTATTGTACTATGTTATGCATTGTTTAATTATATGCTTATTGTGGTGAAATGGTTTGTGTGATTATTGGATGGATTGTTGGTTGTTTTAATATCGCATTTACAATTATTATAAATATGTAAACGGATCAGCATGAAATTGCAATTGCATGTTAACAATTGGGCTAATTCACCTGAGAAGTTTAAAGGTCCATGAGGATCATATAGTAGCATATTCAGCAGTTGTGCTAAGCCTTTATGGCCACATATTATAGGTACGTGATTGAAGATTGGAACCGAAGCGCAGGAGTTTTGGGAGTAGGTAGTGGTATACCTTACCGCCTTACCATAGACTTTTGTTAGACTTCACTCGAATTATGGTATTGGTTTAGGTAGACTGCTCATTATTCCTTTTGGAATTAAGTATTGTAAACTTTGGATTGTATTATGTCTCTATCATCACTGCGGTTGTGGATTAAGTTTTATGTGGACGCTTCATTACTCACATGGGTGGATAATGGCGGTAACACCCGAGTTTTATTGCGATTGGCTTTTCTTTTCCGCTGTGACTTGCTTATTAGATTATGCTAAGAACGGTAGTTTATATGGGATTACGAGTAGGGGCGCTACAGTAAATCACCATAGCCATAGCACAAATTACCATAACGAAATACACAATTAAAAGCACTTCCCACGTGGTTTTAAACTGAGCAGAACACAATTTCAAATCTGAATCAAATTCACAACAAATCAGAGACAAAACAATTAACATATACGGAAACAGAAATGGAACCCCCGTGGGTGAACATACACAGCCAAATCCATCTACCTCCTACCTCACAACCGAAGCAAAGCAACCACTACGAACTCTACAGATCGCCCTCCTCGAATCTTCACTCGAACCAATGATCGTGGACTGAACAATCGGATTCTAAACCAAATCGGAAAAGAAGAAGGAGGAACCTACCGAAGAACTAAAAAACCCAGAATTTGTAAATCGAACCTGCGGAACAATCGACTGACGAATAGAATCCACAACGACACTGTCGAAATCAGGCACAACATAAGAGAGAAGCAGAGGAAGAAAGAAAAGGAAGAGAGTTGAGAGGAGAAGAAAGAGCATACTGTTGATCGACAAACTGTCTAGGAAGGAGAAGGGAAGAGAATAAAATGAATTTAGAAATCATTTCCTTAACTAATAAATATATAACCAAGGAAAGGACAATGAAACCCTCCTTCCTTCTAACTTAATTACAATAGCATGACAAATATAACATAAGCACATTGGAATAAGATCAGAATAACATTAAGCTTCCTTTGCGAACCGGAAATAAATAAAAAACAAACTGAGGCATAGCAAAACACCTGGTTCGGGTATTTGGGGAACCAGACCAAAACAAGATGGAGCGGAAAGTTTTTTGTTTCTTTTTAGACCCGATTCGGGTATCTGTCTAGATTTATAAACCCATACGAGGCAATTACTCTCACGCGGACAAATTCTCAGAAGTGATCCGGGTATATAACCCAGACGCACACCCGGACCAAACCCCTGAGTGAAGCGACGCAATGTTCCACTTATGAAAAGAAGGAGTATATATTCTAAAAAATCAGAAATGTGAGGCAATCTTCAATTGGGAAATTTGAAAACCCTAGTAGCCGTCTGACAAAGAGATAAAGAAGATGACAGCCGTTCATTGAAGATCAGAGACAACGAAGCAGATCGGGATTTTTTTATCAGTTCCTCAACACATATTTGACGGTGTTCTTCCTTTCTCTTGTTGTTGTTTCCATTTCAGCTATGTTTGAGTAGTCATATAGAACTTATGGTTTATTTGGAACCCTCGTTTAAGATTTTCGCTTTCCTGAGTTTTAAATATTATTCTATATAAATTGCATTTTTATTCCTTGTTTATTATTGAATTATCTTTGATTTATTATTGCTCTTGACTTTTTAGTTTGACTGCTTACAAGTGAGAACTACAGTACTCGTTAGACCATAGGAATACTACAGTGAAACTTGAGATGGTAAATGCTCAAGATTAGCTGACTAAACCAGATTAGATTTGAACGCTACTAGTTAATTAATTAATTCGTACAGAGTTGATTTAGGAATTGGCTAGTAAGAATCTATTTTCTGGGAGACTAGGGGTAATTATTAATTTAGATGTGAGACCGCCCTTAAGGACCGCCCCTTGGCTAAGTCGGACGTAGTTTTGACCTCCCTGTACACATCCCCTTTGGATTGCCCCACAGGGTAGGTCAGAACCAGTTCTAACTCTTTGTACGAGACCGCCCCACTGGCCTCCCCTCAGGGTAGGTCGGAACCAGCATTCTGATTCTCATACGCGACCGCCCCTCTGGATATTCCCACGGGGTAGGTCAGAACCATTTTTGACTTTATGTACGTGACCACCCCTATGGACTACCCCACAAAGTATGTCGGAACCAGTTCTGACTCTCTGTAGATGACCTCCCTTCTGGCCTGCTCCATAGGGTAGGTCGGAACCAGTTCCGCCCACTCTAGACGAAACTGCCCCGCGGGGTAGGTCGGACGTAATTCTGAACTCTCTATACGTGACCGCCCCACAGGGTAGGGTCGAAAACTAGTTCTAACTCTCTATACAACCGCACCTCCTGTACCCACCCAAACACTGGCCTAGGGTTAGGGGTATTACATGCCGCGTATTATTACTTAATAACGCAAGGCAGTAACGAACGCACGCAATTAATCAAAACAAGGCCCAAACGAATACTTATACAAGTATAAACAAAGTGTCGAAGATTCCAAATGTTAATACAAATCCTCAACGTAATCAAAAGCGGAAGCTAACAACAAGGCCCAAGGGCTACAAGTACCAAAATGCAGAAGTCTCAAAGGACTAAACAAATCAAAAGCTAACTCCCAAAGCTGAGCAAAGAGATCCTCGTTGATCAATCTGCAATGTTAGTAACAGTAGGGGAATGAGCATCCAATTATGCCCAGTAGATGACCAACATCATCAACCCGCATGCTCAAAACATTAATGAAATGTTATCAATCAGAAGAGGGTAGATAGAAAGCCATATTCCATAACAGAAATCAGAATCAGAAGTCCAAACACAAAGGACTAATCAGAGTTCAAATCAAACGGAAGCAAAAACAGAAGGGACCCTGTTTTGATCACAACATACAGACAGAACGGGAACAACCCGTGAACAGACGAGGAAACCTCACTCGTAACATAACAGTGGCACACCTGTGAACAGAACGGGAACATCACCCGTGAAACAGAGGATACCCTACATAGCGCGCTATGAGAACAGCTAAACCAGCCGTCCACGGTTTAGATACAGAGATAACTATGTCCCAAACACGAAGCTAAATATAATAAGCATATGTGCACCAATGGCACCACAAAGCATATAAATAGCTTATAAATCAGAAGGGGAATCCAACCCCGCATACGAAGTCAAAACGGAGCTCAAACGAGCAAGTTATGGTCAAAACAGTGCCATGTCCGAACTTGTGTCCGGACATCACGTCCGGACACAAGTCGAAACTCAAAGTCGAAATCAGACGAATGTCCGAACATCAAAGCTCGGACGGATGTTCGGACGCTTTCAGAAATCAGATACGCGTAATGTCCAAACATGTGTCCGAGTGTCAAGTTCGGACGCATGTCGAACCAAATCAGAAGAAGCAGAAGGGTGTGTCAGAACTTCTGTCCGGACTTACAAGTTCGGACACCATACGAGACTTGTAAGTCGGACTCGTCCTCCTCGCCCCTATCCGAACATCAAAGCTCGGACGGAAGTTCGGACACGGTTTAAAACGCAGAAATCAGAGCGCAAACAGAGTCTGTTCGAATGTCTAAGCTCGGACAGACGTTCGGACATGTCAAAAAGTGCAGTTTTCAGAAACAAATTGCAAACAAAGCAGAGGTTAAACACATTCAAATTGAAACCAGTTTACAAAAACACCTTGGGGTTTGTAGACCTTAAAACAGCAATAACAGTCGGATTTACAAAACACAACGCAAAGGCAATTCGAAAGTTAGAACTCTGAATCTGAAACTCCCCAAGGTTGAACACACTAGCCGAATCCGAAAGCCACCTACCTCATTTAACAGCAGACGAATTCCCAAGTCTGAGGCAGAATCTTCAACCCACACCGCCACAGCAACCACAGACCCAAATGCAGTTCCAAACACTGAATAAACACATACGCAGAGGCAAACCAAACTCAGAACATTGAACCATCAACTCAAAAAAACTGTCCTCGCAAAACGAACACCACCATCCATACCTAAATCCGACAGTCACGAATGTAGAACTAGTCCATAGTGGTAGAGATTGACAAAAGAACGTCAGAAGGATTACTGATTCATCAATCATTTTGCAGAGAAATAATTAGGGTTGAGGAAGAGTTCTCAAACAGCAGAATTTAACAAAGATCATCCCACTAATTGCCTCGACTGAACACAACGACGCCGAGGAGGAGTACCACAAGCAGACTCTGAATTCCGACCAGCCTTGACTACGTTAACAGATCGATGAAGAAGATGAGAAGAGTTTGAGAGAAAGGAGAGGAGCGTCTTAACAGTTTACACACTGATCGGGAATAGAGGCGTGAATAAGAACGTGATTAGGAAGTGGAGGAAATACTGATTAATATCTCCAAATAAATCAATTCTTACCTTTAATCAGAATAGTGGAAAAGACCAACTCGTCATCCTCTTTAATTCAAAGGAAATCTATGTCCTGAATTCACAATAAGCCAACTTAAAGTAAGTTTGCGACGAAATAAAATTGTAGCGAACTTTGGGTTATAACATCAAATCCCCCTTAAAAGAATTTCAATCTCTCGAAATTAAACGTACCTACTACTCGAAGAGGACGGGAAACTTAGAGCGCACTTCACTCTTCACTTCCCAGGTCGCCTCGTCCTCTGACTGACCCGACCACTGTACCTTCACCAAGGGCATGGTCTTACTCATGAGCTTACGAACATCTCTGGCTAGGATCCTCGAAGGAGCTGCTTCGAACGTGAAGTCCTCTCTCAACTGAAGCGGGCCAAATTCAATCACATGCGACGGTCTGGAACATACTTCCTCAGCATGGAAACATGAAACACACTATGCACTACTGCTAGCGATGGAGGCAAAGCCAAACGGTAGGCAACCGGTCCGATCCTCTCCAGGATCTCAAAAGGACCAACAAAATGAGGGCTAAGCTTGCCTCTCTTCCCAAACCGCACAACTCCTCCACGGACTGGGGAAACCTTCAGATACACATGGTCTCCTACCTCAAACTCCAGAGGTCGCCTCCTCTGATCGACGTAACTCTTCTGGCGACTCTGAGCCACTAGCAGATGCTCCCTAATGGACTGAATTTTACCCACAACATCTGATCTGCACCCCCTACCATACAGAGCCTCAAACGGAGCCATCCCGATGCTGGACTGGAAGTTATTATTATATGCGAACTCAATCACATCAACGTGCTGATCCCAACTGCCTCCGAAGTCCAGCACACATGCCCTAAGCATGTCCTCCAAGACCTGATTCGTCCTCTCTGTCTGTCCATCTGACTGAGGATGATACGCTGAGCTGAACGACAACTTCGTCCCCATAGTCTGATGCAAACACTGACAAAATCTGGATACGAAGTGCGATCTCTGTCAGACACAATCAAAGTTGGAACTCCATGCAACCGCACAATCTCATCCATATACAACTGCGCCAGGCGATGCAAATTGAAGGTCTTCCTGACTGACAAGAAGTGAGCACACTTCGTGAGTCTATCCACATCACCCAAACTGCATCGAACCCTCTCGGAGTCTTAGGCAGTCCCATGACGAAATCCATGCCTACGCTCTCCCACTTCCACTTCGGAACGGGTAAGGCTGAAGTAAACCAGCTGGTCTCTGATGCTCGGCTTTGACCTGCTGACAGGTCCGACATCTGGATACAAAGTTAGAAATGGCCCTCTTCATATTGCTCCACCAGAACGTCTCTCGAAGGTCCCTGTACAACTTCACACCTCCTGGGTGTACCGAGTATGGGGCTCCACAAGCCTCCTGCATAATCTCTCGCCTTAGAGGGTCGTCTGCAGGCACACAAACACGGTCTCTGAATCTCAGACAGCCATCCTCTGAAACCTGGAACTCGGACTCTTGACTAGCAAACAATCCCTCTCTGATCTTACGCAACCCGGTGTCGAGCTCCTGACTGGCCTTGATCCGGTCGATCAAGGTAGGCTGAATCTGCAACGCTGTCAACATCCCAAACCTCTTTGGACGGACGACCCAGATACCCATGCGCTGCAACTCGAGAGCAGACCTCTACACACCAGACAAAGCACAGACAGCTCCAGACGGACCCTCCTACTGAGCGCATCAGCAACCACATTCGCTCTCTACCGGATGTTAGAGGATCTCCAAATCGTAGTCATGCAACAACTCCAGTGTAACACCCCCTACTCTAATCGGCTCCTAATCGTCTTACTTAACATTGTAATCGCAGCGGTAATCTAAACAACTGAACTACTGGTGTCACCGTTCTCACTCGCCTATACGAGTAATAATGTGCTTACTGATATATTCATAAATACGAACAATTCCCACAGTGACAACAAGAGATAGATCTATCCTTCCATTCTAATATAAGATACAATCATAGTGAGCATTCTAAGTATCCCAATCCTATACACGTTTCTATGTTCATATCAAAATACAACAGTGCATACTTAAACAACTGTGACTAAACTACCCAGCGCGTCCTGCTCTTTGTCGACACCGGAAGCTGCATACCTGCAAATATTTGTTTATGGTATGGAATCAGCCCCTTTTGAGTATGTTACTACATGACTGTCATCCCCCCCTCAGACCCTCAATTAATTGGTCGAGAGCATGCAATTCATTTTCATGCGAGTAGTTTAATATAAAAACTGTAAAGCAACAAATATATTGCAGTAAACTCAAATAGCTACAAGCCTCCGGCTTCACACACACATCACATCGTAAACCCACTGAAAGCGTTACAATGCTTATATGAGTACAGAGACTCTACTCCTAAAACACTTAATAGTTCATAATTGAGTACGACGACTCACTCGACCAAACAATCCACAATAATCCACACACGAGTACAGTGACTCGACTCAACCAGTTCACAACATAGATATAAGTACAAAACGAATCATTAAACCAATTCACAACACACATGTAACACCCCTACCGCTAATACCGTCATTACTGTACAATACTTACCTTCACAGCGGATACTCCATACACAACGGCGGGTGTACAATGCCGTTAGTCACCCACGTGACAAACAAGGCGAGTTACAATACTACATACTATCGGTCTGATGAATTGAACATACCGAGTACTCTACACAATACATTACTTTCCTTTGCGTACTCAACCATAATTCAAATACAACTCCAATACAATACTATACCGAGTCTACTACAATCCTTAAATTACCGATACAGTTTAGAACTTCCCATTTCACAATACATTACAAATACAAACCCTATTATACAACTACCCATGCTTACATAGCAGTCCCCGTCCTACTCTCTCGAACGGTGGTCAGCTTCGAGTACCTGCACACTAAAACGTTCCCCCTAGGGGGTCAGCTTACGCTGAATATGAATTTTGCATATACCGCGTGCTAACCGCGGTACGCCGACAACTTTGGGTCGGATATACATGGAGTTCATTTTACATGCATACATACATACTCATGCTACAATATACAATCAACAATGCCTACATACACATACAAGGTTCAATACTTACCAAGGAAGACAATTCGATGGTCAACCGTTCGTATTAGTTATTTATTCATTACTTTTTTGTGTGTTACTCACTACTCTGTTCGTACCGTGTTCAATATTCGCTACTCTACTCATACTCACTCCATACTCTTGCATACTCATCACTCCATGTTCAATACCTTACTCGTACACGATCCTTACTCTGTACTCGTTACTGTACTTGTGCATACTCGCTACTCACTACTCCATACTACTACTCGTACGTACTCAATACTCAATACTTACTCATACATACTCAATACTCGTACTCATTACATACGCATACTCACTTCTTACTCAGTACTTTGGCCTCTGGGCGGAGTCATACACAAGACTCCACCACCGAACCTACAATACGAGGGCTATACGCTTAGCTCCTCAAATACTCAAATGTCCGTTTTTACCGGACCACTCAAATTCCCAACACTCTTCTCTCAGAGTATAATACAATCTCATGGATTAGCCTAGAAGTATCTCTCTTGATAACCTCCACTAGCTTAGGGAGTTACAACCGACTAGTATCCTCAGATTTAAGGGTTTCCCCGTAACGAATACGCTCATGTTGGGACTTACATACATCAGTCGGGTCCTCACACAATGGGTCGACTAATTGCTAAGAAGGGGTTTGGAGATCCCTCATCATTCTTACTACTCTCATGGTTCATGTCTTGCACCAAGATTATTCCTCTAATAGAGGTTACTTACATACTTCCACTACTTATTATGTGTGGATTATTCATTTCGGTTCTCCTACCATTATCGGAAGGTTATTACTCCCGTACACTCTCTCACATTCTAGTGAGTTCATCGGTTTGCGTTATCGTTTATTGATTCGTTGGTTATTGCGTTGCTACGTTCATTAGTTCACACATGACTCTTACTACGAGTCCTACAACACCAAGACACATCTATGAGTCGATCTACGCACTAAATGAAGCCACACATCAATCAAGAAGGGTTAGCTCACACAACATACAGTAAGACATACAATGAAAGACAATAAACCATTTTCATGCTTTAGTCTTGATTAGCCGGCATACAGCACACAAATCACGTAACTCGGTTAGCATACGGGGCATGAGAAATCATACCTTTCACCGGAGTTAGCTGTACCATGTGTTCCCTCGTTCCTTGGTTCACGCTTGTTCCACTGATAATTTTTCCAACATTATTATTTAATACCATACTCTTACGATACACAATAATTGCTACTCCCGTACTTACCCCGTTATCCCGGTATACTTAATGTTCTCATACTCTCAACCTACTTAATTACTTTTCATACTTGTTTTCCTACTCATATACTTACTTCCTTACCATTGGTGTTACATTAATGGTATATTACTAAGTCCTTCATATACGTACATACCTATATATATACATACATATGATTACTATGTTACTATATATTCTTTTTTTTTTAAGTTAGGGCCGACCGACCCACCGACCGACCCAACCTATGGATCGGTCCATTCCTGTAAGTTTTCCGTCCTCTGAAATGGTCCCGACCGACCTAGAACTATTCCGACCGACCATACACCTCTGGGTCGGTCCGTTCCAGAATTTACGATCCATCGTCTGTGCTCCGACCGACCACCGTCCGACCCAACCTCTGGTCGGTCCGGTCCAGAACATGCCTACAGATTTTGTTTTTCACTTCTTGCTTTACCCATTCTTCCCCAATCTCCCTACATGTACTCCCACATGTTTTAGCACCATTTAGGCTTCCTAAAACACCTCAATTCATCCACCAAATCCATTACTAAATCCATCAATCAACTTACACCATTTTCCTCACTTCTTTCCCAACACATGTACAGTTTTTGTTACATGTATGCTACAGATTTTAAAACTCAATTCTCCCATCCAATACTTCCTCACCAATGCCATTCCTAGCATTCTAATTACCTCTCATTACCATGCCAATTCATTCCAAGCCATTACACTACCTACACCCAAGTTCCAACACTCTTTACAAAATCCTGCACACTAATTTCTTCCTAGTTCTACAATGCATTTTGATCCCTCTCTTGCTACAGATTTTGTATCTTTACTTCACATACTACAACCATCTATCCATGGTTTCTAAACATCTTTACTATCCCCAATACATACCTTGGTTCTCCCATTCACCAAGTCATTCTTTAATGCCCAATTCCTACCAAACTTTGCCATAGTTCACCTACTTTTCCTTACATCCTCAATACGCATTCTCTCATCAAATCCAACCTAAAGCTAGCCACACCCAACAAGGGTCCTACCAGCACACAAGGTTCATACAAAATCTTAGTACACCAACTTCTTCAATTACAATACCAATACACCATACTAATACACATACTCCTTACATCTGGCTCCAAGGCCTACAATTCACATACTTGCTCACAAATACCAAATCTCCACAACTACACTACTAATACAAGTTTAGGTTCTTTTATTTGTTTACCCATTCCCATTACACCATGCATTAAATTAAGCATTGAGAAGGAGCTCTTACCTTGAGCTTTTAAATTCCTTCATTTCTTTTCCATTTCTCCTCTTGCTCCTCATCTTCTCAAAAATCGATCAAGAGGGATTGGAGTTTCCAAACTCCATCCCAACATTCAAGAAACACAAACTACACTCAATTAATTATCTAAACCCTTAAAGAATTCTAATTCAAATGAAAGGGCTTAGAGCACAAGTTAGGGTTTTACCATTGGAGATCTTTGAGAGGGATTCTCACCCTTGAATCAAGAAGGGGATTACTCCACCATTGGAGGGTTGAAACAATGCTCCAAAGCAAGAGAAAAAAAAACAAGGTAAGAGAGAGAGGCAAAATCGGCCATACTCAAGAGATGGAGAGAAGTGAGGTCTTTCATGGAGATTTTTACCTTGTTGGAAAGAGGAGACTCCAAGCTCCACAATGGTGTGCTTTTCTCTTCAAATGGGGAAAACCCATGGAGATGAAACTCATCCTTTTCGAATTTTGAAAGAGGGAATGATAGAGGAGGATGAGGGGATTACAAATATGTGATTATTTTTGAGTTTGAGCATGAATGGAGCTTGTACAAGGAGAGGAAGTGGAGGCAGCCATGGAGGGGGCTCCATTTTCGCCCAGCACAGAGAGAGAGAGGGAAGAAAATCGGTGGAGAGAGGTGAGGAAGAAGAAGAAGAAAAGTGAGAGGAGAGAGGGGAGGGAAATGTTTTATGCTTTTGCTTTTTACTTTCCTCTCTCTTCCTTCTTTCTGTTTCTTTCTTTCTTTATTACTAGCTTAGAGTGTGTGTGTGGGTTGACTCCCTAAATAAACCGGCCCCACTATATTAGTAAGCTGGAGCATTTTTCGTTTTCTTACAGAAACGCTCGTTATTTACCCGGTTTAGATACTATTCACTAACCGGGCCCGTTTTCCGGAATTTTCTCTTTCTTTATTTTTTTTATTGGTTATTAAGCTTCCGTTAATTCTTAATGATAGTTGTTAATGATTTATAATTTTTACGGGTTCGTTTGACCGCTTAAAATCACGTTTTCGAGTTTTCTCGAAAAACGTGCGCTAAAGCTCTATTAGCGTTTTAATACATTATTTGGATCCGTTTCTTTCGGGAATCATTCCCGTATACTAATTAGGCATGAATAAGCCTTAGGAATCCTTATAATACTCTAACCGAGGTCTCATACCTCCTATGGTTATTTAACGCTTATCTTAGCGTTTCCCGCTTTCTAAGCGTTTTCTCATTACTTTTGGATTTATTTTCCTTACTAAAATTACTTAGGCATTATTAAGCCCTTAAATACCATATTAAAATATTTTAATCACCATATTTAAGTTCGGGGTATTTCAATCTACCCCCCTTAAAGAACTTTGCCCTCAAAGTTGGTGAATTTAATATGGTTACTTGTATAAATACTCTATGCTAAGGTTATGACCTCTACATGTAACTTGTCAAACTCCAAATGTCTGACATGATGCATAATACGCATCCAAACAGCATGTCACTGCATGCATAGCAATCAAAAATATCCGTTTTACTTCTCTCCAAGGGGGTCCATCCGCAGACAATTAGGTACCATCCTACCCAAGTCGAGTGATCCCTCAGGTACCGGTCACGTTTTAACACTTACGCTTTCTGGTTCACGGCCGTCATGACTTGAGCACTTACACTTTCTGGCTCTACGGTCCTTTGGTTCAGATCAAATTCATTTGCACATATAGAGATCCTCAGGCACTTACTCATACTTACTTATTCATACTTACGCATACTTACTCGGGACTACGCTGCCTTAGTGCCCTTGGAAAAATACAAAACACCACTATCACCGCACGAACGGTGTAGTGGTTTCAAAACTAATCAACACTCCCCACCGACTCAAAACTAGCTTCTCCTCCTATGGTTTCGACCGATACCCGTGCCTAGGCATGGAAGATCCACTAGCGCCCGTGGGAGCGGTTTCAAAACTGATCCTCCTTCTCAAGTTTGAAGGAACATTGTACCAAATTAGTTTTGGAAATTCATTTTGAAAACTTGCATACATCTCCCAAATTCCATTTATGATGATTATACCTATTACTAGTGTTATTTCTGTGACCACTTAAGGGAGCTTCCAGAGTCCTTCAACCCAATGTGATCAGCATTGGTGTTGAATTATCCTTCCACTCCAATTTGTGTTCGGCTTGTCTTGATCGCTAGCAATCAAGTTCCACTTCCCACCTCAATACAACAGACAGATTGTCAAACATTATTTCGTTTTCTATCTTTTTAATCTTGCTACTCACAATCACACACATACATTTTCCAATTCATATGATTCACTTACTTACTTACTAATCATCTCATCAATTATTACTACATCATCTCCACTACTATACTACTTGGGAAATTCATGGGTATAATATCCCATTAATTTACTATACTCCAATTTATACTCATAAAATACATCGGCTTCATACCGATTTATACTCATTACATACATCGGTTCCATACCGATTTGTACTCCTCAAGTCTCCCATACATACTCATTCCTCATACTATTACCCATCGGGGTTCTCATTCCCCTGGAGTTCTCTACTCCTTTTCCTATACTTACTTCTCAAATAACTACAATTACACGATGAGTGAATACAAATGTTTATGTAACATAAGTATCAATCATCAAAACAAATCTTTTGCACTATGCGCATTGTAGTTTACGCACCTACCACGTAAAACATACATTTCACGGTTTTCGCTCCACCCCCCTTAAAAGGGATTACGCCCACGTAATCTACCATGTGTCAACATTGGACATTGGTCGAAGGCATTCAGCCGTCATGGAGTGGTTCAGCTTCCATGCGGTCTATTATTAACTCTTAACCGGGTTCGGTTCTAGCCTAAATGGCTTTAAGGCATTGATGATTAACCTTTTATTCACTAGGTGTACTTCACTTAGAATTCTGGGCCCACTAGCTTCTGCTGCGCGACCCTGATAACTTTGGTTATTCGCCCTTCTTGTTATCCTTAACGGGTTACCCATCATCTTCTTAGTAACCATGTGTGGTGTTTTTTACCGTGCTCAAACTCGATGAGTTTTAGATTGTAACCAGCTCTCTGGCAATCTATATACATGTTGTTGTGTTTTGTAGTGATCATTCACTTGGTTCCTCCGACTTATTATCGGGTGAGGTTAAGTCACTACTTAGTTGTAGTGCTTCCTCTATTGTTAGTAGCTTCTGAATTATACCAGTTTCTCTGGTTCAGTACAAGTGTTCCTTACTTGTATGACCTTGCATTTTCAATGCATCGGTCCTTGTGGCTTTCTTAAGTCTCCTTTCACTCTTATTCCAATGGAATTCACATCTTGTGATTGTTGGTGTGTTTCACACTCTTCGTGCTTCTTTGGCCTTGGGCCGCACGGTTTGTTTCTAAGCTTTTACTTAACTGGCTCATGCCATGTTTACTGTGAAAGGAAGAATTTACCACGATTTACATTTTCTCATATTCCTAGCTATCCCACTCGATCATTAACTGCACAAGTGCAATACCAAAACACTCAGTCCTACAGAGTGTAGCGGCGTAAACTCTTGGCAGTAAATCTCTTATGTGATCGCAATAGGAATAACATTACTTCCTTTGTGAGGTGCTTCATCATTTGGTGTGGACTCCTGGCTTGTTGCCCGGTCTGTCTACCATCTTGTGTTAATAACTACATAGCATTGGGTGATTATTCATATACATTGGTCGCCTGCTGCGCACCATGTTCTTATTGATTCCACAGTATTGGTTTACATGGCAACCGCTGTTGCTAGCTTCAGCTCATGCATTCCCACCATTTATACCATGACTATGTTCCTTCTGAGCCATTACTCCTTGGTTGTCAACAATTGCTGTTGATGCTTGTTTTGCATTGCTTGACAGTATTTGTATGCTCAAGCTTCACTACGTTAGTAGTTCTGAAGGGGATATTTTTCAGACAGTTACTGATGGTATCCCCTTCTTGGGATCCATGTGTTCACCGCTCCTGCGGTCTCACATTTATGAGGGGCATCCTCATTCATTGGTTGCTACTCTTTTATCGGTGTCGTCCTTGACCACTTTCCATATGGTTCACAATGGTTTTGCAACCGTTGGGTAGTGTGTGGTAATAGTTTCATGGCCTACTAGCCATATTGCCTAGAGCTCTGCTCGTTTTAGGTCATTCCCAAGTGGTTACTTCTCCATAAGACATTGCTGGGTTTGGAGGTGATACTGGGCTCCATGTGAAGATCGTCGCATCACGCTTCCGTTGTGGAGGACCTTTTGTATCTTGGTATTGATCGATACCATTTATTAATTTGGGGTATCCCCTATCAAGTGGGATCCCTTCGGTGTTCTAACCGGATGTTCGTTCCGACTGTGGTGTCCTTACCACGACATCTCGTTCAACTGTGTTGACTTGATACCCTTTATCGATTGCTTATGGGTAGTACTGATTATATGGTAGCATCTAGCTGACATTTATGAGTATGTTCAGTTTGTTATCCCACCATGCGGTTCTGGATCTGAGTTATCCATTGAGGGTTATAGCGTCTCCCGTTCTTAGGGTAGATCACTGGTGCCTTTCCTTATGTTATAACGGGTTTGGTCTTCCCTTCGGTGATGAATGGTAACTTTGGTACCATATATGATCACCCTGTGTGTTTGTGGTAGTTGTTCTGGGAATTCTATCCCGTTCATTGAACACTGATGTGTTAAAGGTAGGCATTTGCCTTACAGTGTTTAGACTGGGTATCCCTTCCAGTTATCATGTTTTACTTCGATATCTTCGAGACATATCCAATGTCTTGTTCCGTTGTTAGTACTTCTCGCACCTTTAACCCTTACTGGTTCTCCTGGAGTGGGTTTCTGACTCCTTAGCTTGAAAGCTTATCTGAGTTCCCTTTTGCTCGTTTGAGGTATTCAACTGTTCTGCTTTGAATTTACTTATGATCCGTAGAACGGAGTTGACTACTTCCGTGCGTCGTGCACTACATGTATACATACGTGGGGTACCTCATTGGTACGTTACCACTTACCTGACTATTTGTCGGGCCCGCAAGCTCCTTCGGAGTGCGGTCGTCCCACATCCCGTATTTGGGTACACTCGTAGTGCTCGTCACACGCCTAGGTGAAGTATTCTATTGCCAACTCCTCTTGTATCATTCTATGATACTCACCGTATTTCCGTTTGTTTGGTTTTAAAAATCCGATGTTTAAAAAGGGTTTGTGGTTTTGAAAGAAAAATTCTGGGTTTTGAAATAACGGCTCGGTGTTAAAAGAAATTCTTCATGGCGTTGCCATGATTGAGGTCTTGACCCAGTTCAGCTTCTTGCTGACCGGTATACTCTTAATACAATGGTCAGGCCGTTAGGCCTTTCCGAGGTTTCATTATTTAATCCTTAGGATTGGTATCCTATATTTGCTCCATTCGTCATAGCGGTTCTTTAGCAAGTATTTGCGGGTTGTTAAAAGTCTTCCAACCGTCTTGTAGTTATTGCACTTGCCCTAGGCAAGTGCGCGGGTAGGTTTGTTTTTCGGTTAACGTATACCAGTTACGGTATCGTTTCCATCCATATTTGGTGGTATTATTAGATCTTCCTTTGATCTTTTGATCTTGGTGATCGAGCTCGTGAGTCGTTTCTCAGGGTACTTGAAATGTTTGGTCCATCCGGGTGTCTCACACCTTCACTGTGGTTAACGAGACTTGACGTATCCTTAGGAACCATGTTGTGGTCCTATAGGTGTCTGGGTTATGAATTCTTTCATAGTTATCTAAACCATGTTTGTTCGGTTATTTTTGCCTCTTGGCGTGTATGTTTGGTATTAATCCAACCTCGACTAGTTCCTTAGTCGGTTTGTATACCGTTGTGTGGTATTATCAAATATTACAGTCCGTAGACTCTCTTGTCGGGGTCCGTTACTCTATCTTCCTTGCTTCATTGCGCGATTGTGTTTCTCTTCTTGCTGGATACTCATGGTTCTCGCGACTGCGAAGCATGTCGCCCCAAGGAGCCATAAATTCCACTATCCTGGTGTTTAGGATCTTTATTTCTCCGCCATTAAGTGCGGTCATCATCATCCAACAGGAACCGTCTTCGGGACTTCCAGTTCTTGGACTCTACCGTGTGACAGGCTCTTTTCTAATAAGGTTTACTTGCAACTGCCAGATCGGGTGTTACCCTAGTGTGAGAGGTTTTTCCATCTCTCTGGCGTTATTCTTCTAACATAATACCGTGGGTTGCGGAGGGCGGGGTATGGTTGTTGTAGGTCTTCGATTCACACAGAAGTTCCTAACTAGCGTACCTCACACGCTAACACTCCACCCTTAGCCCTAAGTCTCTAATTCCTAACTCGGATTTCCTGAACTCGGTATTTCATCCATCAGAGCTATACTTCACTCTGATACCACTTTTTGTACACCCCACCTACCGCTATTACTGTCAATACCGTACACCACTATATACATACCTAAACTCCGTACATAACTACGTGTGTCCACTCCCGACTACGCCATACACATACTTTCTCCTACAATTACTACCTATACACATACATACATACTACTTCTATACTCTTTTCACACATCTCCATACATCAACCTACATACTACACAATAATTCAATACAACTCCAATACAATACTATACCGAGTTTACTACAATCCTTAAATTACCGATACAGTTTGGAACTTCCCATTTCACAATACATTACAAATACAAACCCTATTATACAACTACCCATGCTTACATAGTAGTCCCCATCCTACTCTCTCGAACGGTGGTCAGCTTCGAGTACCTACACACTAAAAACGTTCCCCCTAGGGGTCAGCTTACGCTGAATATGAATTTCGCATATACCGCGTGCTAACCGCGGTACGCCGACTACTTTGGGTCGGATATACATGGAGTTCATTTTACATGCATACATACATACTCATGCTAAAATAATACAATCAACAATGCCTACATACACATACAAGGTTCAATACTTACCAAGGAAGACAATTCGATGGTCAACCGTTCGTATTAGTTATTTATTCATTACTTTTTCGTTGCGTTACTCACTACTCTGTTTTCGTACCGTGTTCAATATTCGCTACTCTACTCATACTCACACCTTACTCTTGCATACTCATCACTCCATGTTCAATACCTTACTCGTACACGATCCTTACTCTGTACTCGTTACTATACTTGTGCATACTCGCTACTCACTACTCCATACTTACTCATACGTACTCATACTCAATACTTACTCATACATACTCAATACTCGGTACTCATTACATACTCATACTCACTTCTTACTCAGTACTCATTACTTTGGCCTCTGGGCGGAGTCATACACAAGACTCGCCACCGGACCTACAATACGAGGGCTATACGCTTAGCTCCTCAATACTCAAATGTCCGTTTTTACCGGACTACTCAAATTCCCAACACTCTTCTCTCAGAGTATAATACAATCTCATGGATTAGCCTAGAAGTATCTCTCTTGATAACCTCCACTAGCTTAGGGAATTACAACCGACTAGTAACCTCAGATTTAAGGTTTCCCCAACGTAACGAATACGCTCATGTTCGGGACATTACTTACATCAGTCGGGTCCTCTCACAATGGGTCGACTAATTGCTAAGGGGTTTGGAGATCCCTCATCATTCTTTACTACTCTCATGGTTCATGTCTTGCACCAAGATTAATTCCTCTAATAGAGGTTACTTACATACTTCCACTACTTATTATGTGTGGATTATTCATTTCGGTTCTCCTACCGTTATCGGAAGGTTATTACTCCCGTACACTCTTTCACATTCTAGTGAGTTCATTGGTTTGCGTTATCGTTTATTGATTCGTTGGTTTAGTGCGTTGCTACGGTTCCATTAGTTCACACTTGACTCTTACTACGAGTCACTACACACCAAGACTCATCTATGAGTCGATCTACGCACTAAATGAAGCCACACAATCAATCAAGAAGGGTTAGCTCACACAACATACAGCAAGACATACAATGAAAGACAATAAACCGTTTTCATGCTTTAGTCTTGATTAGCCGGCATACAGCACACAAATCAACGTAACTCGGTTAGCATACGGGGCATGAGAAAATCATACCTTTCACCGGAGTTAGTTGTACCATGTGTTCCCTCGTTCCTTGATTCACGCTTGTTCCACTGATAAGGTTCCAACATTATTATTAATACCATACTCTTACGATACACAAATAATTGCTACTCCCGTACTTACCCCGGTTATCCCGGTATACTTAATGTTCTCATACTCTCAACCTACTTAATTACTTTTCATACTTGTTTTCATACTCATATACTTACTTCCTTACCATTGGTGTTACATTAATGGTATATTACTAAAGTCCTTCATATACGTACATACCTATATATATACATACATATGATTACTATGTTACTATATATTTCTTTTTTTTTAAGTTAGGGCCGACCGACCCACCGACCGACCCAACCTATGGATCGGTCCATTCCTGTAAGTTTTCCGTCCTCTGAAATGGTCCCGACCGACCCAGAACTATTCCGACCGACCCATACACCTCTGGGTCGGTCCGTTCCAGAAAGTTTACGTTCCATCGTCTGTGCTCCGACCGACCCACCGTCCGACCCAACCTCTGGGTCGGTCCGGTCTAGAACATGCATACAGATTTTGTTTTTCACTTCTTTCTTTACCCATTTCTTCCCCAATCTCCCTACATGTACTCCCACATGTTTTAGCACCATTTAGGCTTCCTAAAACACCTCAATTCATCCACCAAATCCATTACTAATCCATCAATCAACTTACACCCATTTTCCTCACTTCTTTTCCAACACATGTAACAGTTTGTGTTACATTTATGCTACAGATTTTAAAACTCATTCTCCCATCCAATACTTCCTCAACCAATGCCATTCCTAGCATTCTAATTCCTCTCCTTACCATGCCAATTCATTCCCAAGCCATTACACTACCTACACCCAAAACTTTGCCATAGTTCACCTACCTTTTCTTACATCCTCAAATACACATTCTCCATCTCTCATCAAATCCAGCCTAAATCTAGCCACTACCCACACCCACAGGGTCCTACCAGCACACAAGGTTCATACAAAATCTTAGTACACCAATACTTCTTCAATTACAATACCAATACACCATACTAATACACATACTCCTTACATCTGGCTCCAAGGCCTACAATTCACATACTTGCTCGCAAATACCAAAATCTCCACAACTACACTACTAATACAATAGTTTAGGTTCTTTTATTTGTTTACCCATTCCCATTACACTAATGCATTAAATTAAGCATTGAGAAGGAGCTCTCTACCTTGAGCTTTTAAATTCCTTCATTTCTTTTCCATTTCTCCTCTTGCTCCTCATCTTCTCAAAAATCGACCAAGAGGGAATGGAGTTTCCAAACTCCATCCCCAACATTCAAGAATCACAAATTACACTCAATTAATTATCTAAACCCTTAAAGAATTCTAATTCAAATGAAAGGGCTTAGAGCACAAGTTAGGGTTTTACCTTTGGAGATCTTTGAGAGGGATTCTCACCCTTGAATCAAGAAGGGGATTACTCCACCATTGGAGGGTTGAAACAATGCTCCAAAGCAAGAGAAAAAAAAACAAGGTAGAGAGAGAGGCAAAATCGGCCATACTCAAGAGATGGAGAAAAGTGAGGTCTTTCATGGAGATTTTTACCTTGTTGGAAAGAGGAGACTCCAAGCTCCACAATGATGTGCTTTTCTCTTCAAATGGGGAAACCCCATGGAGATGAAACTCATCCTTTTCGAATTTTGAAAAGAGGGAATGATAGAGGATGAGGGGATTACAAATATGTGATTTTTTTTGAGTTTGGAGCATGAATGGAGCTTGTACAAGTAGAGGAAGTGGAGGCAGCCATGGGGGGGGGGCTCCATTTTCGCCCAGCACAGAGAGAGAAAGGGAAGAAAATCGGTGGAGAGAGGTGAGGAAGAAGAAGAAGAAAAGTGAGAGGAGAGAGAGGGAGGGAAATGTTTTATGCTTTTGCTTTTTACTTTCCTCTCTCTTCCTTCTCTTTCTTTCTTTCTTTATTACTAGCTTAGAGTGTGTGTGTGTGGGTTGACTCCCTAAATAAAAACTGGCCCCACTATATTAGTAAGCTGGAGCGTTTTTCGTTTTCTTACAGAAACGCTCGTTATTTTACCCGGTTTAGATACTATTCACTAACCGGGCCCGTTTTCTGGAATTTTCTCTTTTCTTTATTTTTATTGGTTATTAAGTTTCCGTTAATGCTTAATGATAGTTGTTTAATGATATATAATTTTTACGGGTTCGTTTGACCCCTTAAAATCACGTTTTCGAGTTTTCTCGAAAAACGTGCGCTAAAGCTCTATTAGCGTTTTAATACATTATTTGGATCCGTTTCTTTCAGGAATCATTCCCGTATACTAATTAGGCATGAATAAGCCTTAGGAATCCTTATAATACTCTAACCGAGGTCTCGTACCTCCTATGGTTATTTAACGCTTATCTTAGCGTTTCCCGCTTTCTAAGCGTTTTCTTATTACTTTTGGATTTATTTTCCTTACCAAAATTACTTAGGCATTATTAAGCCCTTAAATACCATATTAAAATATTCTAATCACCATATTTAAGTTTGGGGCATTTCAACACATATGAGTACAACGACTCATTTCAACAAATCCACCAACATACAACACATAACCACATAGCATAACCAATGAGCAACAAAGCGAAACAATGAGGATTATAAACAAGTGTAAATTCTCGACTTTGGCATGCAAGCCCGAATAATGTTAGCCTATTGTACGAACTAATATAGTTGTTCGTAATTGTTCAGTCATGCCTAATGACAATGTCTCATTAAAACGACGTGTCTCTATGTTACCCATCTCCTATGGCGGGTCACCCACGGCAGTAGCCACTTCAGCTGTAGAGTCTCTGACCGACGAACCATCTGTAGTCTATTGGAAATTTATCTTGATACTTACAGATGCCCACACGGCATCCTAGTATCGTTAATTGATCACAATTCACAGTAAGAGCCACAACCTCTTGATTAACTTATCTATACCATCAGCATCGTCTTACTATTTTTCTAACACAGCAGACTAAGGTCGTTAGCCCAATCCTGAGTATGTCGACTCAGGATCCAGTGTTAGATACAAGAGCAGCGTTAAAAAGGCCAATGCTCCGTATATAAGTCTCGGATAATATATATATATATCATATATATAATATATATATATATATATATATATATATCTTATTATCCTAATGCTACAATGTTTTACTTACGTTCCTTATATTACACATATAAGATAGCATCATTGCCGCTAGTTCATTTTATAATATGTTCATATATACGAACGGTACTGTTATCGTACAACAGTAATAATAATAAGGCAACGTTAATACACAACTCAAGCATATTAATTAACACAAGTAGACATTCAATCTTAACACAGATTTTCACACAATGTCTGAACCGAGGAAATCCTCAGAGACAATCAAGCCACATAAATAATATACCGTGCACCGGGGTTATACAACCGTGGACTATGAATCAGCTAGATCCGAAGCTCCTCCGTGATGTCTTGAAAAGTCTAATATATATAACGCTACAGATTAGCATCCTGTATAACAACATTACTCTACGGTACCCCGTACCGTCACTAATCCCTCCCGGTTCATTCCCCGTTATTTACTAACAACGTTTGTCGGGTTTTCGGTGTAACTCGGGATTAGGAAAAATGCTATATTACATCCGTGGTTACATCGTGTATATTAATATACTTAACTTTAAATGTTTGTTATCGCATGTAATTTAATACCCATTTGTATATCATATAGTTTATCACTATATTGCATGTATAATCTTAGTCATATATTATACATCTCACCTTAGTATTTATTTCCTAAGGTTAGTTTTCCAAGTGTAATGTTGTATAATTCATTTTTGAAAATACTTTGAAGTATATAACTCCTTATTATTTCATGAACGACATAACATTAGAATTTCCTTATCCAATGTTTATAATTCTTTTCTTCTTACTCTATATCATTTTAATTATGATATTATATGGTTATTTGAACCATATTGTATTTTTCACTCCATAACAAATATTTATTTATATATATGTATTATGAGACCATTTATTATATGGTTAATCTTTATAATATATTCATTCTCTTTTAATGAATATTTCTTATATTATAAATGTTACAACCCTTATAACATTAAAAACCATATTATAAATTCTTATTCTAAAATGCCCATTATTACCGAACATCACTTGTTCTCTTAAATATTTACAAAATCCACCACATAATTTATATAATGTTATATTATAGTTATATAACATATATTATGACATTTATGTCATTAAGACAATTATAACCTATAGTTATAAGTTTACAAATACCAAACATACCATACTCTTCTCGGTTTTTATTTAATTCCACTATACTTTCAGATTTACAAATCAACCCCAAATTATATTCCATTGTCACACTTATAATATATACCTTATATTGTAATCCTTAAACCTTAATATAATTATAACCTATGGTTATAAAATCCCAAATAACCGAATAGACCCTAGGTCTGTTCTAAATTAATTTCCAACCCACTAACTTTCCATATTCACCAAATAACCCCATTTTATAACATATAGTTTTCTAATGTCATTAAAACTATATATTATACATATATCTTCACAAAACTTCATATATAATTCCAAAAATTACCAAACTATACCAAAAGGTCATAAACATCATTCCTAACCTTATACTCTCCATATTTACAGTTTTTACCACAAATGTTACCTATATGTAACAATGATATAAAATATCATATATTATACTTATATAATCCATATTAACTCCAAATTTAACCAAATAAATTCCTAAAATTTCCTAATAAACCAAGGTCTGTTCTAAACCCTATTTGGTACCTAGATTTTTCGGAAATTCCAATCCACCCCAATATTTATATATCTTTTATAATTTAATAGCTAGCTTATTATAAGCGTATTTAATTCAATAAATTCCCAAATTTGGTCAAAGTCTCCTATATAGTCAACCTTGACCTCTAAATTCCAATTTGAGCCCAAACTCTCGATAATTACAATATATACCCCAAACTTTCCTATAATTACAATTTTGGCACAAAACTTTATAAAATGTTATAATTTTATTAAATTAATTTAAAACCCTAAATTCCTTTTATTTATGCCCACGGCTTTATATTTTACTAGTAATTACCGTTTGACCCCAAACTTAATGCTATAAGCATAAATTAAATTAAATAAGCTTTTAAACTTAAATTAAAATGGCCTAATGACATGGCCTTATTACAAATTTGCTTTATAACATAAAATTACACATATATAGCTTAAAATATACTATAAATTCTCGGCCTTACTTTAACATTAATTATTTTTCCACATAATGTCATAATTTGACCATTATGTTAATTAAACCATTTAATGACTAGCTTAATTTATCTAAGTCATTTTTATCCACACTTAGGTTAAAATCAACCATCTAATTAACTCCACTCATGGCACATATTTTTATATGAGCTGAAAAATCATAATAACATAAGTTTAAGGTGTTTATACCTTGATTTAGGTGCTTAATGCCCTAATAACCTCTCGGAAGCTTGGAGGAAAATTCAACACACACTTAAACATGTTTAATACACCAAAATAAGATATGGTTTACACTCCAAGCATGAGCTAACCATAAGGAAACATTAAATGTAAGATTTAAGGCAAAAATCACCTTAAAAAGGAAAGGTAGTCTCAAGAAGGTTTCGGCCTGAAGAATCAAGAACAACCACATGGTGTTAAATTCACCATAAAAACATGGGGAATAGCTAGACAACAGCAGGTGCTATGGTAATAGATTTTACCTTGGCAAAATGCCTTAAAGTATGATTTTTCTCCTTGTTTTCAGCCACTCTTGCTCCAAGGGGTTAACACACTGAACCAACATGAAAATATGAAGATTATGAGTATATAAAAACTCATAGAAAACAGACCAAGAGAAACCGGATGGCAAAGGAACTCCTTAAGGTATGTTTTTACCTTAAAATGGAAATTTTGACCACCTTGGTTCCATGGGTGCTTCAGCCGAGATTATCTCTTGTTCAAGGGTTAAAATACTGAGAATAAGCCATGTAAGTGATAGATTATAAGCTCCATGTGTAGGTGATGAAGAGATGAAGAAAAAGAGCTAAAATATGACTTAAACCATTACTTTAGGGTGGAATGAGTTAGATTTACCTTGAATACTCAAGAACACAGCTTGATAGCTTTAGGAACTTCTAGGAACTCAGCTGGAATGGGACAAGAGGAAAGAGAAAGAAAGATTTTTGTGTTTTAAGGAATGAAAAGTAAGAAATTGAATAGTAAACTGATGATTCACTAAATTGGCAAGATAGTTTGATTAAAGGCTGATGTGCTGTCCTCCTCCCTTAATGCTGTCGCCTCAACATGGATAAATATGGGTCAAGTCTTGACCATTGACTAGACTTGGTCAACATTACTTAAAGATGCACTATTTGGGTACTATTCACAAATGAATGCCATATTTCTGATTTTTTTGAAAATCTTGGAATTAGACCTTCTAATGTGGTACATTATAGTACATTAGTATAACAAGGTCTAATCCAATGCCTAACACCACTCAAACCCCACTCAGAAAGTCAATTTTCACAAAAACGTGCTTTAAGGAGTTTTAAAGCACAATTTGTGTTAGAACATGTTTTTTGAGCTTGGTTTCATTTGAGAATAGTTTTATAGTGTTCATTACTTAATTATAATACTTAGGAATCCACTTTGGATCTTAATTGAGGTCATACAATATCTATGGTTTCTTAAAGCACATTTTTGGCTTTACCGATCTTAAGGCATGTTTTTTGCCTTGTTGAGATCTTAGATTGTTCCCCAATGGTATTAAGATGATTATTAATCTTCTTAGATCATTAATAGATCATTTAATTAAGTTTTTAAGTTAGGTATTTCAATCTACCCCCCTTAAAAAGGCTTCGTCCCGAAGTCCTTATTCATAACCAGTTCACCTAAGGAATCCAGTTCCACTAAGTATCACAGACGGATCATCACTAGGGAGTACATCCCCTACATTCAGACCTAGCCTATATGTATCATATTTGATACAGCATTTAACTCATTCCATATAGTCAATAATCATGACACATTCATTCATAAACAACACTAAACAAGGTGCAAAACTCATTCATACACAACACCAGACAAGGTGCAAAACCCAATCATACACAGCACTAGACAAGGTGCAAAACTCATTCATACACAGCACTAGACAAGGTGCAAAACTAAACAGAGTACTCAAAGGTGTTTTGCAAGGGATACTCCACGCATCCCTATCTACATGTTAGTATCTCGCGAGGATACTCACACATCACTCCGCATGTATGTGTGCACATATATTTAAAGATGGAAAATCACGGGGAGCAGTCTTAAAGACCAGGACTTGACGATCCCCAACCCCATGCTAACCAACGTTTACTCCCCGTGGACACACCGGTTTAATAACGAAGGGCACTACGGTCCACGGCTCCTTGGATAGTATCACCTAATTTTCCTTAATCACCCGCAGACACACCGGTCTAATGACAAAGGGCTCTATGGTCCACGGCTCTTTGGGTGATGTCACTCGCAGACACACGTCTAATGACGAAGGACTCCATGGTCCACGGCTCTTTGAGTGACGCCTTAAATTCCAATTTCTATTCATATATGTGTCCACTTGTAGGAAGTTTCGAGAGTCATTCAACCCCGACGTGGTCAGCGTCAGTGTTGAACTATATCTTACCTCAATTTGTGTTCGATTTCCCTTGATCGGACCAGGATCAAGTTCAACTTCCCACGTCAATTTCAATCAATTACTTATTTATTCATTTCTAATCTTATTTCCTCTTGATATTTGCCACCTTGTGTTCAATAGATACACAAGTCAACTAGTGTATTCAATCTAGTCCTCGACATATAGGATCGTGTATCCCAACCATGAATCAAGTTCTCTCGACTTATAATTATTCATACAACTCCTAGAGGTTTTACTTCCACTAGGTTACACATCGGTCTCATGCCAATTCACTCATCGCATTTCCAATAATCAGTTTCATACCAAGCCACAAATCACATAGTACGGTCTATCTGAAATCTCTTATCGGAGCTACAAGGTAGACCTACTTGAACTCTCAAACCGGAGCTAACAAGCTAGGTGTTATGTGTCTAATGTTCGCAATGTTTGGCGTAAATCATCGGAACTAGGGTAAGAACGCTCTATTTGTTCTCCCTTTCCTATTCGCCATAACAATGCGAACCAATATATATATATATATATATATCTATATATCATCACATTATTACATCAAGTAATGTAACACAATCATAATACTTGTACTCTACATACAATAATAGTTTGCAGCATGTGTACCATGCACTACGTACTCCTACGTACGGTATATTTTAAACGCGCAAAATCGCTCTACCCCCTTAAAGGGATTACGCCCACGTAATCTATGAATATATCATCTTGCAATAATAAGTTCAAGATGTTCCACTCATGTGGAATATTCGTGCACTAATGTGCTACCTATTACATTACTCCTTTTTCTAGGGTCTGCTTTAGCCATTCTGGCTATACTGCCTATCTTGGTTAGGTCTATGTATATTCATATATTTGATTGCGGTTTGATTGGGAGATGTAAACACATCATTGTTTTCCCACCCTGCTAGGTATTTCGACTAGCTTTTTATTCAGTCACACTAACTTCTATGCATGCTCATGGTATATGCCCAAGAGTTCATGCCACCATACCAAACTAACCTTCAGTGTAAGGGTTGTCGAGCTATGCTCTAACACCTAGTGCTTGCAGTAGTTGTCTCTAAAATGTCAAGACGGGTCTGATATGCGCAACTAACTGACGCCTCATGACTCCAAGTTATTTTTCTCCGGGATGAATTCGTTCCTTAGGTACCTTGTAGGTCCTCTTTTGTTGGTGTGAACTCGTATCCCTCGTGTGCGGGTACTTTACTACACACACATATGGTTCATCCCTACTCTCAATTAGGGGAATCCATTAGTTTATCTGATCTTCCACGTTCTACTTCTCACCACATAATTTGGTTAACAGCTATTATAATGGTTGCTTTGTTGCGCACCATGTACCAGACGATTAGACGGTTATCCGCTACTGCGGTTTGCATGGAGTATCTAATCTCCAGCTTAGAGTATCTCTTATAATGCTCGCCTTTGCCCTTCGTCTGTTGTAAACATACATACGACTGTGGGTTTTAACTTGGCATTCGTTTTCTGTTCAACCCTAATTGGTACTAACTTTTATGGCTTGAGCATGTGTTATTGTTATTTAATGCGACATCATCGCCGCGCCTTCAGCGCATGATATAACTCTTCCTGTGCCCCCCTTTTAGGTACCATCTATGATATTACAAAGTTTTCTCTAATACAACTTCCTAAGATACCACACTTCATCTTCTCATTCATGGGTTCTCCTTGTCATTACCATTAAATTGGCCTTGGCTTCCTCGTTTACTAAAATCCCAAAACTTGTGTTCTAACTTATCCACTGTGGAGTTGTGACCTTATGTCGTTTTATTATCAAGCTATTCTTGATTTCCCCAACCTTGTTGGTTTGACTAAGATCTCTCTCGTCAATTCATGGTTTACCTAGTCAGGATTCCAATCTCTGACTTAGACACAGAGTTGATTACCTCCTGGGTCCTTACACTACTCGTTTACATACATGGGGTACCATACTGATACATTACTACTTACCCAACTAACTTAAAGTAAGTTTCGTCAGGCCCACAAGCTCCTAGGAGTGTGGTCGTCCCATGTCTCGTTTAGTGCACTCGTAGTGTTCGTACCCGGTGGTTATTGCACTCTTAGTCCTGGTAATTTATGTTGAAGTAACTAGGCTGCCTATTCTTAACCTTTAGTGTTAGTGTAACAACCCTACCACTAATACTGTCATTACCGTCCAATCTCCTTACACATTCATACTACTCACGCACTGATACATACTTGCACAACGGCGGGTGATACAATGCCGTTAGCCACCCACGTGACTAACAAGGCTACTACTACATACAGCATCGGTCTGATGGACCGGAATATCCGAGTACTACACAATTACAATACTTACTACAATTACAACCAAGTACTACAACTTCCCTCTCAATACAATACTCCATAAGTTCAATACAATATAGTATACCGAGTTCACTAAGATCCGTATACAAATACAATACCTCTTTCTTCATACATACTCATTAAGAGTATACACTACCCATTCCTCACAAGCTACTTACTTCCTAAGTACAAGGAGTACCTCCTTGGTACACTACTACCACAAGGCTACAAGCCTTATGCAATTCACTACTATCTACACTTCACTCCTAGCTATCCAAATTTAGCTGTCGGTCTCTTACTGTGATCATGTCTGCTTCGGGTACCTGCACACTAAAAACGTTGCCCCTAGGGGCTCAGCTTTCGCTGCATATGACTTCCACATACCCCGCGTACTAGCGAGGGTACGCCGACCACTTGGTCTAATACATGCAATTCATTTTACAAGTACATACATACATACATGCTTCATACATCATACTACAATGCTACACAAGGTATACATCCATACGCACAGTACATTACACACAAGGAAGACAACACAAGTCAACCAATACTTACTTATTTTCTCCCGAAATACACATACACATTACATACCCAATACGCAATACTTGTTAGCTCCATTTGTCCACCCGGGTTAATCGGGTGGAGATAACTCTTTTACTCGGGGTCAAGACTTACACCAGCCAAGACCATTACACATACAATACTTTACTTACTTACTACATACTCAAGTCAAGTCGTTGGGACCTCCAGCCCGGGGACTACTCTGTCCCACCACCGGGATTTACTTGTTCACTAATCCAAGATGCTACCCATTTAAGGGGTTTGGGCCGTGGACAAGTTTAAGAACCAGGAATCGGATCCAACCTCTTGTGTCTCCTCATCCTCACGCGTGGCCGAAACTATATCGGACTTCTACTCATTCCAATTTACTCATTATTTACGTTAGGAGTTAGGTAGTTAGGAATTAGTAGAAGTCACACATCCAAGCCACACAACAATTCAATACTTCATACACAAACATACAAGGTATAATACATTACGCAAATACACTACAAGGTACATACACACTTCTTCATCATCCATTCATTTCATGAATTATACAAACTAGTGTTCAAGACAATATATATCAAGAACAACCTAGAGCAAGCACAAGTAAGTGCAATATAGTCCGATTTATGCATTTATCTTATTTAGGTGATCAAATAAGCACACAAATCGGGGTAACCAGCTTAGGATACAGAGCATGAAGAAATCATACCGTTCACCGTCGTATTCGAACTTCGACTTCCTTCGGGGTTCAACTATCCAAGTCCTATTCATACATAGGGTTGATTGGTTAATAATCTATTATTGACCTGACTTATCCTTACTTTACTACTTCCTTTACACACTTACTAGTTCTTTACTTTCCATACTTATTTAAAGATCATCCTTTACTCATCACTTCTTGAACTTATTTTCTTACTTATATAATTACTTTCTTACCATTATTGTTCCATTAATGGTGTATTACTAAAACCCCATATTATGCACATATCTATATATATACATACATATGATTACTATATTATTATTTATTATTATTTATTTTAAGTTAGGGCCGACCGACCCACCGACCGACCCAACCTCTTGGGCCGGTCCATTCCAGTAAGTTTTCCGTCCTCCAGACTTACCCGACTGACCCACCGACCGACCCAACCTCTGGGTCGGTCGAAGTCAGAACATTCGACGTTCAAGAATTTTGCCCGACCGACCCACGACCGACTCACGGCCTCTGGGTCGGTCCATTACAGAAAGTTTCGTTCCAGTTGTTTATGCTCCGACCGGCCCACGACCGGTCCAACCTCTGGGTCGGTCGGTAGCAGATTTTGCCTACAGATTTTGTTTTCACTTCTTTTTCTTACCCATATCTTCCCCAATCTTCCTACATGTAATCCCTCATGTTTTAGTACCATTTAGGCTTCCTAAAATACCTTAGTTCATCCACAAACTCATTACTAAATTCATTTCCCATCCTTACATTGATTTACACAATTTCCTCATTTCTATTCCAGCACTCATACTAATTTTCTCTCTCCAATGCTACAGATTTTTGTTCTAACCTCTACCATTCAATACTCCTTCTACCAATGTTTCTCCTAGCATCCCAAATCAATTACTTTACATCCTAGACATATACACTACCTATACCCAAGTCCAACATTCATTTTACCAAGTCTTGCACATAAGTTCTCCTAGTTTCTCCAATACATTCCAACACTTCTTGCTACAGATTTTGCACTCTTATATCCTCATACCACAACTACCATTCCATGGTTACTAAATCATCTCTACTCAATCCAATACATACCTTGGTTCTCCCATTCACCAAGTCATCCAATAATGCACAATTCCTACCAAAATTTTGCCATAGATCACCTACAATTCTCACTTATCCACACATATCCATTATCACCAAAATCATTCCTATTCTAGCCACACCCATACAAGGGTCCTACCAGCACTCAAATCAATTCCAATACATCATTACTTCCGCAAACCACAATATCAATACACATACACAATTCTTTGGCTCTAAGGCCTACAATCCACATACTTGCTCACAAATACTTAAACTTCCACAAATACAATACTAATACAATATTTTGGGTTCTTTAATTGGTTTTACCCATTCCCATTACTCTAATGCATTAAATTTAGCATTCAAGAAAGAGCTCTTACCTTGAGCTTTTAATTCCTTCAATTCTCTTCCATTTCTCCTCCTCTCTTTCTTGCACAAATCGGTCACATGGGAAATGGAGTTGCCAAACTCCATTCCCATCACCCAAAAACACACAACAATAATTTTAATTAACATACTAACCCTTAGATTAATGCTTGTTCATTGAAATGCTTAAAACACAATTTATAGGGTTTACCTTTGGAGTGTTTTAGGAGGGGTTTTAGCCCTTGGTTCAAGAAGGTGATTCCACCACCATTGCAAGGTTGAATTGATGCTCAAAGGATAGGGAAAAATAGAGTATTACAATGGGCAAAAATCGGCTACAAAAGGAGATGAAGAAAACATGAAGTTTTCATGGAGATTTTTACCTTAATGGAGAGAGGAGACTCCAAGCTACCCATTGATGCTTTTTTTCTCTTTGAATGGGGAAAACCCATGGAGATGAACTTCCTCATTTTTAAATTTTGAAAAGAGATAAGTGTAGAGGATGATTAGGGGAGTAAGAATATGTAATTATTTTTACATTTGGAGCTCACATGGAGGTAGAGCATGGAAGTAAAGTGGAGAAGCCATTGTTGTTGTTGGGAGCTCCAAAATCGCAGGAAGAAGGGAGGAGGAAGATATAGAGTACTGAAATACCCCGAACTTAAATATAGGGATTAAAATTAATCTAATACGTATTTAAGGGCCTAATGACGCCTAAGTAATATTGGTAAGGAAAAATAAATCCAAAAGAAATGAAGAAATGCTTAAAAAGCGAAAAAACGCTAAATAAGCGTTAAATAACCATAAGAGGTATGAGACCTCGGTTAGCATATTATATGGATTATAAGGGCTTAATAAGACCTAAGTAGAATATGGGAACAACTCCCGAAGGAAACGGATCCTTAAAATGGATTAAAAACACTAACGAACATTAAAGCGCGTTTTTCGAGGTAACCGGGAAAACGACTTTAAGCGGGTCAAATAGACTCGTAATAATTTTGGTCAACCAAATAGTCACTAATAAACATTAGTGAAGGTCTAGAGCCAATAAAATCAAAAACGAGAAAATAGTAAAAACTATCAAAAACGGGAAGTTGTGGGGTAATAGTGTAAATAAAATAAATTAGTGTGTCCACTATTGCAATAACATTTTAAAAACCCATGTGAGGGAGTGTGTGAGCCGGCTGCCTCTTGTTCCCCTCTCTCACTTTAAGTGTTTCTAATTTGCTAAAGGACAAAGCCTTAAAGTAAGTCAAAAAGCAAATTACTCTCTCTCTCTCTATTTTCCCCACACTCCACGTACTGCACCTCTCGCATTTTCTTTCTTCTGCAAGCGATTCCAGTAATGGCGATTGAGAACCCACTCTCAACAGCCCACTTCCTCCTCATCTTTGAAACCCCAAATCACCTCCAAATGCTACGAAAATTATACCGTTGAATTCGTCTAGTTAAGGAGATCGTTCTACACCCTTCAAAAATCAAAAACCTCCAACTTCATTTTTGAGGGTATAATCGTTTTGGAGTCTAAGGAGCACCATTTGGAGATCCACCCTCTTCTTCATGTTCTAAGGTAAGAAAGGAACCAAAGCTCCTCTCTTTTCCAGCTTTCCTTTGTAAAATCAAAAACTCACGTGAGCACACTATTCCATTGTTCAGTCGATTTTGGTACTCCACCGTGAGAACTGGGCATTTCCATTTCACTACCCAAAACTCCATTTAGAAGCTCAAGGTAAGGCTTCCTAAAAGTTATAAATTATTTCTCACAAGCTAGGGTTTAATACGTATGTTAGAAACTTACTAGTATTCGGTATGGGTGTGTGTCTTGTACGTGGCTGTAGTTTGGCCTAAATAAATCAAGGAAACAAAGAAGGGAAGAGGAGGAAGAAAGGAGAAAGAGAGAAAGGAAAACGAATCAAGAGCTCAAGGTAAGGAAGAGCCTCTGTACATTTTTGATGTTGGTATATGTATAAATGCATTGTTGTAGCAATGGTTTAGAAATCACCGTAACAGTAGGAAGAGTATGGGTATATTAATGTGGATGGTATTTGTAGTTTGAAGCTTTTGAAAATAAGTAAATAAATTGTTAAGTGTGAGTAGCAAGTATATTGAAGTATAATGAGGAAGAGAATGTGACAGTTTTGGAGGTTTTAAAAGATGTTTAAAAGCTTGAGAAAACATTGGATAATGAGTATGTTTGTGCAGGGAATGTATGTGTGAGATAGTGTTATTTGATGTTGGTACTGATATGGGAATTGGAATGAATGTGTGGGCTGAGAATATATGTGGGCAACGTTAAAAATATAGGGGAACCTCTGCCCAAATTTGTATGGAAATAGGAGGACTTAGTTGTGTAAGAGGAGAAAACTACCTAGGTAATAACTAGGTGTAATTGGAGAGTTAAGTGAGTAGTTTAGTACTTTGTAACAGATTTAGAAGAGGATTTAAGTAATGGGATGGAACTTGGGTTGAGTAAAATGCAAATGAGGCAATGAAAGAGCCATAGGAGTAGTGGGAAGAAGAAAGGAAAAATCTGTAGCATTTGAAGAAGAACAAAAACTGTAACAGGAGGAAACTGTAGTGGGAAAATCTGTAAGAAAACATATATTGACAGAGGAATTTAGAGAGTGGATTAGGCTAATTTAAAGTGCTTAATCACTGCTAAAATATGCTAGATTATGTGTAGGAATATTGGGGAAGAAGTTGGTAGAAGTTTGAAGTTGAAACAAAGCTTTAAAACTAGAAATTTGCAACAAATTGGATTTGTCCTGTTTGCAAACCAGTACGCAAACCAGGACCACCTCTTAAACTAGGCAGAATGCTTTCTCGCTGGAATGGTCCTGGTTTACAAACCAGTACGCAAACCAGGACCACCTCAAAAACTTGACAGAAAGTAACGCTGAAGGATGGTCCGGTTTGCAAACAAGTACACAAACCCGGACCACCTTAAAAATACGACAGAAAGTTTTCTAAAGTGATGGTCCGGGTTTGTAAACCAGGACACAAACCCGGACCACCATAAAAACTTGACAGAAACGTCTCTGAAGAGATGGTCCGGGTTTGTAAACCAGGACACAACCCAGGACCACCCCATTTTCTTCACAGAATCCATTTTAAAGCTAATCTAAGGTAGGGTAATGAAGGGTAATGATATTACAAGACAATTAAGACATAATTAATGATGTTTAAAGGTCATTAAGGCCATGAACAAGCCTAGAGAGTAATTTTAAGTAACATAAGTAAATGTATTTGAATAATAAGGAATTAGTAAGTAAACACTGGGAGACTTTAGCAAAGTAATAAGTAAGGTTAATTATAGATGATTAACCACCCAACTGTATGTATATGCTAGGATTCGAATAGTTGAACACCGAAGAGGAGTCGGTGAGTCCAAATCAATGGTGCAAGGTATGATTTCTTCATGCCCTGTATCCTAATCTGGTTACCCCGATTTGTGTGCTTATTTGATCACCTAAATAAGATAAATGCATGAATCGGACTATATTGCACTTCCTGTGCTTGACTTATGTTGTTCTCGATGTTTATTGTCTTGAACACTAGTTTGTATAATTCATGAAATATATGAATGATGATGAAGTGTAATTGTATCCCGTAGTGTACTTGTATATTGTATTGTATTTTGTATGGATGTGTATATGAATAATGTATTTGTGTATGTGGCTTGGATGTTGACTTCTACTAATTCCTAACTACCTAACTCCTAACATAAGTGTGAGTAAATTGGAATGAGTAGAAGTCCGATATAGCTTCGGCCACGCGTGAGGATGAGGAGACACAAGAGGTTGGATCCGATTCCTGACTCTTAAACTGGTCCGCGGCCCAAACCCCTTAAATGGGTAGCATCCCGGATTGGTGAGTCAAGTAAATCCCGGTGGTGGGACGGAGTAGTCCCCGGGCCGGAGGTCCCGACGACTTAACATGAGTAAGAGTAAGTAAGTATATGTATGAGTATGAGTATGTATGCGTAAGTACTGTGGAACGAGTAAAAGAGTAATCTCCACCCGATTAACCCGGGTAGACCAACATGAGCTAACAAGTATGGTGGATTGTGTATGTATTGCGTATGTATTGTACATGTATTGTGTATTGTGGATTTCGGAAAGGTAAGTATATATCTGATGGCTTGTATGATTTACCATGTATGTATTGAAGAGTATGTATTGAAGTGTATGTATGTATTCCTTGCGTAATGTATTGTAATATTATGTATAAGAGCATGTATGCATGTATGTTTGAATGAAATCAATCGCATGTATTCGACCAAGTGGTCGGCGTACCCTCACTAGTACGCGGGGTATGTGGTTATCATATGCAGCGAAAGCTGACCCCCTAGGGGGAACGTTTTTAGTGTGCAGGTACCCGAAGCGGATATGGTCAAGGTAAGAGACCGGTGGCTACATTCGGATAGTAGAAGGAGAATGTAGAGGTGTACTAAGTGGTACACCCTTGTACTTAGGAAGTAAGTAGTTTGTGAGGAATGGGTAGTTGTAGATATGAATTTGGAAGAGGTATTATATTTGTATAAGGATCTTAGTAAACTCGGTGTATAGTATTGTAATGTATCGAACTTATGGAGCATTGTATGAAATGGAGTATTGTAATGAATGGGAAGTTCTAGTATCTGATTTGGTAATTGGAGTATGTATCGTAAGTGTGTAGTACTCGGATATTCCGGTCCATCAGACCGATGCTGTATGTAGCAGTAGTAGTAGCCTTGTTAGTCACGTGGGTGGCTAACGGCATTGTATCACCCACTGTGTGTATGTAAGTATCCGCTGCGTGAGTCTGGATTGTATAAGGAGATTGGACGGTAATGACAGTATTAGCAGTAGGGGTGTTACAAAAAGTGGTATCAGAGCGAAGTATCGCTCTGATGACTGAAATACCGAGTTTAGGAATGCCGAGTTAGGAATTAGAAGCTTAGGGCTAAGGGCTGAGTGTTAGCATTAGAGATATGCTAGTTAGGAACTACCGGTGAGTACCGGATACCTACAATACCAGACCCGCCCTCCACTAACCCTATTGTATAACTTGGGGAAGTACACCAGAGAGAAGGAAAGACCTCTCATACTCGGGAAAACCCGATCTGGCAGTAGTGAGATAATCCTACAAGAGGAAAGGACTTGACACACAGTCGATTCCAAAAATTGGAAGTCCCGGAAATGGATTCCGGTTGAACAACAGTACCCGCACTTAATGGCGGTAGGATGAGCACTCCAACCATAAGGAGGCTACAACTTACAACAACATGGGGCGACATGCTTAGCAGTCGCGGAATCTGGTTAACCAACCAGCAGCAAGAAAAGAAGCAGTAAGCGCAACGGAGCGGAAAAAGGAACAGTAACAAAACCCGAGACACAAGTCTACGGGACAGTAATAGCTAAATAGCACCACCAACGGTATGCTAGCTGACTAAGGACATAGTCAGGAGTGATTAACTCCAAAACTACAACGCCAAAAGATTACAATACCTGGCCGACATAGCTTACACAGCTACAAGGATATCCAAGGGATATGAACCGATAGGACTACGAGAGTAGTGCCTAAACAAGCTAAGGCTCAATAACCACGGTAAACCAGTGGGAACGAGCAACAAGGAAAAACATAAAACTAAATAAATGGTTACCTCCAAGGATTGGAGAAGTACCCCGACCAAGACAACCATGTCAAGATCAATGGGAAGCTACTTAAAAGGATCGAGTACCCCAAACATAGATCAATATGATCTAGGGAAGAGTCAACAAGACTATTAAAAACAAGTGGGAACCATACCAACCGGTATAGGTCTAACCAAAAACCAACAGTACCACGCACTTGCCACGGCAAGTGCAGTAAGAACAGGAACATGTAGAGGAACTTTAACACACCACAGGTACATAGTAATGTACCGTGACAGCAGTGGAACAACTATAGGATCACAAATCCTGGAAGCTAGAGGAATCAAACCTTGGAAAGGCCTGACGGCCTGACCATTGTATTAAGAACATACCAGTCAGCGGGAAGCTGGACTTGGTCAAGACCACAAACATGGCTATGCCATGTAGAACTTCTTTTAACACCGCACCATTGTTCCAAAACCCAAAATTCTTCTTTCAAAACCACAACATTTCTTTTAAACCTTAGATTTTTAAACAAAATCAACAGAATTACGGTGAGTATCATAGATTGATACAAGAGGAGTTGACAATAGAATACTTCGCCTAGGCGTGTGACGAACACTACGAGTGTACCCAATTACGGGATGTGGGACAACCGCACTCCGAAGGAGCTTGCGGGCCTGACACATAGTTAGGTAAGTGGTAACGTATCAACATGGTACCCCACGTATGTATACATGTGTGTACACCAGTCAACTCTGTTCTACGGACCATGAGTAAATGCAAAGCAGAACAGTTGGACACCTCAGGCGATCAAGGAGAAGGAACTCCGCTAAGTAACAAGTATCAAGAACTCAGAGAATCCATCTGAAGATAAGGAATGAGGATTAAGAAGCGCAAAGAGCGCCGACTAGTAAGCATAGACATTGGATATGTCTGAAAGACATCAAGTAAATACACGACAGCTGGAAAGCATACCCAGCCTAACGTGAACACCACAACGATCAACAAACGGGACAAAGTTCCCAAGAACAACTACAAAACTACCAAAGAACATAATCCATCATTGAAGAGGATATTAAACCTAGTCTTAAACACTAGAGGAAGGTATAAACGGGCTACCCAAGAATGGGAGACGTTGCAACCCTAAGAGGGATAACTCAAACTACAATACCACAAGGCGGTATAGTAGACATAGCATATCATATACATTAGCCGGATGTAACGGCATAACTTAACAACACCCTGGAGCAATCCTTGAAGGATGAATGGATTAACAACAGTCAAACAAAGCGTTAAGATAAGAATACAGGAGCTGGAACGAACACCCGGTTAGAACACCGAAAGGATTTCACTTAATAGGAAATACCCTAAATTACAAAAAGGCACTGATTAACACCAGAATGCCTAAAGGACCTCCTATGAACGGAAGCGTGATGTCACGACTTACCATGGAGCCCAGTAATACCTCCAACCTATGGGGTATACAAGGAGTGGAAACATGTATAGGCAGCTTGCAAAGAGCATAGCTCGTAGCAATTCGGCTTAAAAGCCATAAACCGACTACGTTATGTAACTTGAACGGTTGCAAAACCCACACCATTTAATAACAAGACTTGCAAGAGATATTGTCTCATACGACGAAGAAATCAACAACTGGACCATCAATTCAAACCCAACATCCTGAGTGGCTTGTAGTAATGGCCAACTCAGTGTCACTGTCACTAGAGCATCAGTCTAGTATACAGTTGACAAGCTTTTAATTACCTTCATGCCTTCTGTAGCAATGGTAGCATAGAGGCATAAGAATCATGATAATGCCAACATTGGCCTAGTCTACACTTGGACACTACGAGAAACCCAAGGGAAGGTACCCCTCGTTAGCCAAAGACCACCAATGTGGTGAAGATGTGAACCCTTAGAAAGGCTTCCATCTATTATAACAGAGAAGCCTACGCATATAGATATTGTCAAGGGGCGATGGAATAAGTAAATGAGATTTCCAAACCATTATGACTTAAGGAGTAAGCATACTCCGTATGCACCCAAGCATGTGGTGAACCATTGTATAAACACCAACATGGTAAACCTTGTCATGAGATCTATGAGTGGAAACAAGCCTCTCAACAAGAACTTCATTTATCAATGAGAGAACGGGACTAGAAAACCCTTGAAGTTTCTTGGGATGTCCCGGTGATGTACATACAGGTAGAACTACACAGCTAGAGCCTATAACCAATGCTCAACACTGAAAGACAATAATTGTCAAAACAATCAACGGGAATGCACACTGCATACCATGAATGACCAACGTTCGAGAGAGCTTATAACCTGATGAATTACCTCATCCTTGGTCAACCAAGATACTTGGTAAATTATATCATAAATGATGATAGAATGTGAGGTAAGCTAACCTACACATAAAACGTAAACTGAAATAAGACATCTCCACATTGGGAAGATAATAAGATTGCGGTATGCTACGACAACCGTCATACACACGAACACAGGAAACTCCTGGTGTATTTACACCATAAGGAAGCGGTGCCAATGACAATGACAATGGCAATAAGTAAAGAGGAACTACCATAGTGACAGAAACAGTAAAAACAATGTTGTACAATGAGTAAGAATACGGTGCGCAACGAGCGACCGCTATGAGGATGACAGGCATAAATATTCTTTCCTATCACATAAGTGACTTACTGTCAAGCGTTTACGCCTCTGCACTCTATATGACTGAGTGTTTTGGTATTGCACTTGTGCAGCTAATGATCTAATGGGATGGCTAGGGATATGGAGAATGTAAACCGTAGTAAACCTTTCTTTTCACCAACGAACATGGCACTAGCCATTTAAGCAAGTTTAGCAACAAAACGTGCGGCCTAAGGCCAAAGAAGCACGAAGTGCGTAAAGCACACTAACCATCACAGCTAATTTGTGAAGTATTCTGTTGTCGATCTCCTCTTTCATCATTCCATGATAACGCACATGTCGTTCTTCTTGAACTTAATCAAGGAATATCCATCTACTGGGTTCATAACTACATTTTACCTTCTGTATTTAGTACGGACTCGATCCTTTAGTAATTTGAGGTCTCTTTCCTTAGAGCTTCTTATCTCATTTCTCATGTCGATCTACTAGGAATGCACTTCCAGCTCCTTACGGAATGGACAGTGTGCTTCCTGTGAAACCTTTCATCACATGGTCCAGACTACTGGCGTTACTGCACAGTCTGTCTCCCATTTCATCACCTTACTTACATCGGGTTTTAATTCATAAATCTAATTGCTTTCGTGTCAATACTTGATGGTTTACATATGTAATGGTCACCTTGCTGCGCACCATAACTTAATCAACTTAACAGGTATTATTCTCATGGCCTCCACTACCGAAGTAGCTTTAGCTTTCTTATATTGCCCATTGATGGCACAATTCTTCAATCGTTTTACTTCAACGTCTCGTTTTATTTTCAATCTCTTTCATGGTGTAAACACACTGGCAGTTCCCCAGGTTTAATGTAAGGCGGTTGTCGCATCATACTGTAAGATTGTTATCATTCAGCTTGAAGATAATTGCTTCAAATTTCAGGTTTATTTGTAGGTTGTATTCTATCTCTAATAAGTGAAAGCCCATTTCGAGGGGTTTATTCTCACTCAAGGCCTCACAACAAGGAGAGGTATCCCCACCATAAAAGGAGTGGTTCGTTCTCCCCTCCGTCATTGTATCTCCTCTCTATTCTAATTGGTGCCCTTTTCTGGCAATTCCTCCTCAATTTAGTATAGGTTTTCATAACCACTCGTATGTACGAGTTGCAGTTCATTCATGGCCTAGATGAGCCTTTTATGCTTTCCTGCGCCTCGAGCTCTGATGTATTTAACATCCTTGGCTCGTAGGCCCTTAATGCTTGATTAGTCTCAAGTGAGAGCCGGTGTTCGGTTCACTGTTGTATTCTTAATCATCTGTAGGTTATCCACGTAATTCTCTTGTTCTCTGAACAACTGTCAATGTTGGGTCACATCATTGGATGTACTATTGGGTTTAACAGTAAGTTGTTGTATCTCGCTTCCTGCTGTGGAAGTTTGCTTAGGTAATCTGATGTTAATCAGTGTCTGTGACAATACCTTCGCTCTCATAGACTTGCGTCTTTTAGCGATTAAGGATTAGTTTTCATTAGGCCTCTACCTTCAGGTGTCTAAGTCGGATATTTTCCCTGGCTATCATGTGCTGCCATGTCAATACTTTGCTCAACTTTCGTTGACTACACCACCCGTTAATGACTAATCATACTTGGGTGTTAATGAGTTAGGCAAGCAATACTAACCATTGTTTATGGGTCTCTTTCTGCTCAACTATACCAACTCTATGGTGTAGTCCTTTTGAGGTTCTCTCTTTTGTGATTGCACGTCTTTGATCCTAGGTAGGTCATTGCTTAAATTTGTTTTCTCTGATTCCGTTTCTGGGGTTTATCAACATCTTCAATGAAAAGTGTTGTTAATGGTATTATTCTGGGAGTTCATCCCGTTTTTATTGAAAGTTGTTATGTCCTCCATCTTCATTGTATGTCATAATACCTTCCTTGTGGATTATTACTTACATCCGGTCCTCTCACATTGTTGAGTAATCTCTTTGGTTCTTCCATTCAAGGTTAGGCTTGGTTTTGGGTTGCTGTTCTTACCTGTAGTGTCGGTTGTCTATTGCTGATGCTCACGTCGTTTAGTTTCCTGACCAAGTCCAGCTCCCTGCTGACTGGTGTATTGATTTAGTTGTCATGGTCAGGCCGTCAGGCCCTCCCGATGTTTCGCTCTTCAGTCTTAAGGATTTGTAATCCGGTGTTAATATGTATTATATCCGTGGTTTTTACCATTTGGTCTTCACCACTTCCTGTAAAGCTTCATTATGCAAGATGGGCTATCAAACTGTGTACGTCGGCAATAGTACATTCTCCTAAACTCCATGTAGGTGGTAGTCCATGGGACTCCTTCGTTGCCCTTTTTGGCTTTGGTTAATTGATTATTGGGCAGCTTCCTGACTGCTTTTGATTGTATAGTTACTTATCAGGGTATTCCTCTTTCTGAGGGAACCCTTTTTCTTTTGCTTTCGCCATGGTTCTCACTCTCATTTCCACACCTTCGTCGAGGTTATCGAGTATTGACTCTGCTTAGGCACTATGTCGTAGTCCTATCTTGGAGTATGACTTGCCATATGCATTCGTAGTCGTCTATGCTATTGCTTAGGTCTTTGCACCCCTTGTTTTGTTGGTACCAATTGTTATTCGATCGTATTCTCTCCATAATTTTATTTTGTATGATTTTATATCAACGTAAACTGTTAGTCACGAGTTTCCTTATTTAATATCTTATTGCTTATTATTGCTAGTTGTTTTTAACTGTAAACTGCAGTTTTGTTTGTCTTGACTGTAATTAATTGTGGCAGCTAGTGAAGAGTTTAGGAGTCATCCGACCCTGGTGTGATCAGCACAGTGTTAACTAACCTTCCACCCCAATTTGTGGATGGTTTCCCTTGATCCCCGGGAATCAGTTTTACCTTCCACTTCCAATTCATCCATTAAATGTTTGATAATTAAATTATGTTATCTTGGCTCTTAAGCCAGTGTCATTTAACTCATTTTTTTTGTAGTTACAATCTGTTATGGGCTGGTGTGCCCTTTTTATTGTGTTAGTCGGGCTCGTCGGGTCCTTCAGAGGTTGTAGGCCTCGTATCTTAGCGGTTTATTGCAACATTGTAGTTCTGTAGTTCATATTAGAGTTGTACAATTGTTTGGTGATTCTGGTAGCCATGGGTTGTACCACTGGTCTACACAGTTTATAGAATTTGTTTGTAACGATAAGCAGTGGTAACTGCAGTCGTAGTTGTTTGCAGCACTTGCAGTAGCAAGTGCACGGGGTAGATGGAATTGTTGGTACATTATTTAAATCAGCGCTTGCAGTGGCAAGCGCGCCATGGAAGTAGAGTTGTCGGTTTACGATTGTTTGTCTTACCACCGCATTGGTTGCTTAAATACCGTTAGAATGATTGTTCATGAAAAAGACGTATTTTGGATTGGAAAGTTTTCCTAACTATATTGTCATTAGAATAACCAAGTCCTCCCTCACATTAGATTCATAATAGTATAAACGCTCAGAGTTTGTTTCTCCACAGGTGTCATCACGACAAGGTTCTAGCGTCACGGTATTGTGTGTACACAAGATTAGGATTGGAATTTGAACATAACCGGACGGTATACTTACAAAATTTTTCCCACGTTCTCACTATAATCCCTTTTTACTGTTTGGTTTTACGATACAATGGTATGGTGGTTAAAGGTCCCCATTCGGGCGACGGTCCCACGGAGCTCAAGGTGCTCCCGATCTGCTTGCCCTGATGTCTTGGGTGTTTCATTCCACGACGTTAGGTAGTAGTGGCGCTCGACTCTGGCGGTGTCTATTGTTACAACGCTTGGTTGTTAAGGTAGGTATGGTATTGAGTTTTTATTCATTTACAGGAGTAGGAATTATTCGTTCGGTGGAGAGAGCGTTTAGACGGTCTGTTGGGCTTGGTGGCCCTCCTCCTTATATTCGGGGTTTATATTTCTCAGTTGTATTATACTCATTGGGTTGTGGCGGGAGGGGTACGGTTGGCGGTAGTCCATACTGGACTCCCACATGAAAGTGGACGGTGGCCAAAGTACTCATGACGTTTGTGTCTCCTCCTGGCTGAGCTCTCAGCTGGTCCGTAACGGGGATAATATTCCCGGGCCTTTATGCCCTTGGCTAGATTCGTGGCTCACACCACCACTAGACTTGGTATTACCGTTCGTCTTCCCGATACCACATCATATCACAGTCAACTCGTTTGTGCGCCTCAAGGGCTAACACTTGCAAGCCAAAGGCTTTGCTAACACATAATTCTATTAAAGCAAAGACGTTTTGTACCTCACAACGTTTCCCAAGTCTTAATCTCACTGTCTTAACCTAGTATCTCGTCATCAGAGCGGAGACCACTTTTGTAACACCCCTCTTAAATAAACGCGTAAATGTCACTCGCGTTAACAGAAAAATAAAACGTCTTACAGCGGAAGAATAAACAACAACATTAAAACTCACTCGGGTGTTGTTGGGCAAAATAGTAGTTAAACTATCCTGCTAACTATGGGCAGTGAACCCAATCTTTGTAGTACAACAAGGTCGTATCCACAGAGACTCCGCAACTATCTAATTAATTATCCAGTTTAGTAAATGTACAAAAAGATAAACAAAAGTGCATAAATAATAAATTGGGGTTTAGCCGGAGGCAAGCTTGAATTAGGATTAGTACAGAAATAATAAAAACAGTAAAATAAAGTAAATGAATGGAAAAAGGTATCCTAGGATATCGGGGGAATTTCCTAAACTACTTAAACAATTTTAAATCCTGTCTCAAATATTTATTGTCTATTAGAGTTAATAATTGTCAGTTACGAACTCCTATTAATAGCCTTAGTATTTTCCTGCTCAATCCGGAGTGTAAATACCAAGATTAATTCCTTTGTGGTACTTTAACTATCTCAAAATCATATATTGATAGCTACCAAATAAATGCAGTATTTTGTCAGAATAAGCATTTAACAATAATTGCTGAAAGGAATTAAAACAAGTTTAATAAGTGAAACAGGTGATAAATATTTATTTAAGTACAGACAATAATTATAATCCTAATTTGCTCTTATTTGTCTGTTAAGAATTTATCTTGTGACCTTTCTAAATCATAGATAAGGACAGCTCTTAATTAATTCATTAAACTTCTTACAATCAGAAAAAGTCTAAAATCATTAATTAGCTTTAAGTGAGAATTCTTTTATAACAGCGATGGATTTTATCTGCTAATCAAGGAGTATAAATCTAACGTTTATCTCTCTTTGTGGTCTATTCTCAGATTTACAAAATCATTGAAATAAGAGAAACCTAAATGCATAAAAATGATCAGTTATTAAGCATTTAATAATTTAGAGAGACAAAACAAATATTTATAAGCAAACTTGGTATTAATAATAAGTCTGAATTATTTAGGAACAAACCCACATCCTAGGATACGAATAAAATCACTCAGACATTAACAGTAATAAAAAGGAACAGAAATAGCCATTAATTTGGAGACTGTCGGCGGAGACTGGACTGCGATTCGCTTCTGCTCCAGCTCCCTTTTCTTCTGTTCTTTTTATCGTGTTTCTGCTTCGTGGGGAATGTTGAAAATAAAATGGAGAAGTGGAGGATTAGAGGATGGAATGGAACGTAGGTGTGGAAACTGTGGTCTAATAATAACAAATAACAAATAACAACTAACAATTTGGATTCGGAGGAAGGGAGTTATTTATTTGCAGAAGGGCGTGGGTTTATATAGAAGTTTGGATCCGTACGATTGCAGATGAAGAAGAACGACGCGTGAAGGGATTGAGCTCATTGATTGCTCACTGATTGAAGCATTGATTGCAGGGGACAGAGCTCACGCGTGAGTGAAATATGGTAGGCGGCGGCGGGGTAGATAGATAAGGCGAGTTGCGCAAATTGCAGACGAAGAAGAAGACGGGCGAAGAAGATAAGCTCGCGTCCGTGTACCGCCTGTTTAAGTGGCGGTTCCCTCCTAGACCGACCGCTCAAAATATAGGCGGTACTCTCTGTGGTTGTCCGCCTGTTAAGGAGGCGTTCCGCTGTCTCTTGTCCGCCTCATATTTAGGCGGTACCTTGTGTCTTGACCGCCTCTATTTCGGGCGGTTGCCTCATAGAGAGGACCGCCTCAATTATGGGCGGTAGCCCTCAGAGAAGGCCGCCTCAATTATGGGCGGTAGTGAGTACTCCGCGTTTCAGAGGCGGTAGCCTCTGTTTGTGTCCGTTATATTATACATATATAACAATCTTCAACCGGCTCTACATTCTTCGTTATAAGTCCGTTTTCTGAGCCGTTTGCGTCTATATGTTCGTCTCTTTATCTACTTCACTTCCGGCTTGGTGTTTCCTCATGTTTAAACCAATAAATTTGTGAGATAAACAATAAAACATAAACCAGAGGAAAACTAACCAAAGTGGAGAAATGAGCAAGAAAAGTGCTAATATTATATATGAAATACACCTATAAATCATGCTCATTTGGACACTTATCACACCCCCACACTTATCTTTTTGCTTGTCCTCAAGCAAAACTACGTACCCAAGTAGGGAATGCTCAATACTAACAAATATTATTATGAAGGGTAGGATAAACATGATCTTTTTAACTTATTGAGGAGTGTGAAAAATTAACTGCTGGTGGCATAGGTGTGCTCAGGGTAAAATAAAATATAGAGTTTCGGGGTATGATCTAAGGTACTTCAATGTTTCTTTTTAGGTGACTGAGAACTTTTACCATGGCCAACTTCTCTCAAGAATGGGCATTGAGGAGAAAACAAAAGGAAAAATAGATTTATGCATTTGTTTCACTTTTGCATAAGAGATGAGAAAATATAGGCATCACGCCTTTGTATTTAAGAACACTCAACTCTCTTGTTGGTTACCAATGGTGTCTCGAAAGTCCCTTATTATTTTTTTTCTCTTCTTTTTTAACAGAAAGTACCCCTTAGCAATCCCTAAGAGAGAAGACAGAAAGAAACCCTGAGCAATAAAATCCAACCATTTGCAGATTATTTGGTCACACCGCATATAAAATGCTCCTCAAAAGTAATCAAAATTTTAAAATTTGTACATTTATCCCACAATTCATAACAATATTTATTCTTAAAGAGAACAACCCACAATAAAGGGTCCATAATTTGAATTGGACAAACGAAAAATAGGAGAGAGATTAAACATTTAAGCACAAAATGTCACCGAAAAGGGCACACTCCCCCACACTTAAATTGAACAATGTCCTCATTGTTCTCCAGAAAAACAAGGGAAGCTTTCAGAAGACCTTTTCGGTTAAGTAGACGAAACAGAGATAACACAAAGCACAAATAAACAGTTAAGCAATAAACGTCCTCTGCAATTTTTATTTAAATAAAAGCAAAATTAAAGAAACTGGTACTCCCCTGATTTTATTTTTGCTAGCGTGTATTGAACTTCCCCCACACTTGAGCTTCAGCCTCAAGTAGCGTAGCTTGGTTGCGGTAGATATGAATTGCACCTGCATAAGACACTAGAAGCAACCATACTAAAAACGGGGTTAAAAGTTAGCAAAAATAAAATTTAAAGAGAACCTGAAAATTAAAAGAACATAAAGGCAAAATAAATAAAAGTACACCCGGGTTGCCTCCCAGGAAGCTGCCCTTCTTTAACGTCTTTGGCTAGACGCTTTGTCGTTATCCTGGATCAAAACAAAACGTTACCTCGGCATATAAAATAATAAAATTAATACTCCACAAAATCTGGTGTTTGAGGAGGTACTGCCGGGAACGTAGTTCTAACAGAAGACCCGGGTGATGACTTTTCTTCCTCAAATTGGAGGATGTAAATCCTCCTCTTGTAGGTGAGGCTTGTAGAAAACGCTTGATATCATCTTCAGAGAGAACTGATTCTTTGAAAGTGATAGTGGCGTTTTGTTTGGATATTTTGGTGGGAGGTGGTGGCAATTCCTTCTCTTCATTTTCGAGGATATAAATACCCTCATCTTCTGGATAGAGCACAGAGAAGGAGGGGAAATAGTAGTTGACTTCAGAGGGAGGAAACTCCATGAAGTCTATGGAGAAACTCTCTTCTGAGGGGTTGTCTTCATAATCAAGCTGATAGTTGTTTGGTGATGGATTCTCTAATTCGAATAGGGGAGGAGGGGGAAAGTAGCTTATGTCCTCAGCAGGTTGTTCTTCCTCGTGAACCACTTCATTCAGTTGTTGAAACGGTTGATCCATGCGTTCTCTGATCTAGCGTTCTTTGCCGGATCATTTCAACGGTTGAGGTAAAATTTGCCATCATTTCCCGTAAAATGGCGTTGTCTCTTTCTATTGCAACCATAGGACAATAGGAACTTTCATGGTCTCCTCCACACTCTTGGCAGACACTCCATTGACTGTAGTCCTCTGCGCTAGGGGTAACCATACCAATCTTCTGCTTGATCGTAGTGACTATCCATCAGAATTAAGTACCTTTAAAAAAAACAAAAATTTATACACAAAAGTACAAATAACGAAAATAAAAGAAAAACTAAACAGATAATAACAGATAGTTGGACCGAAGTCCCCGGCAACGGCGCCAAAAACTTGTTGGGCAAAATAGTAGTTAAACTATCCTGCTAACTATGGGCAGTGAACCCAATCTTTGTAGTACAACAAGGTCGTATCCACAGAGACTCCGCAACTATCTAATTAATTATCCAGTTTAGTAAATGTACAAAAAGATAAACAAAAGTGCATAAATAATAAATTGGGGTTTAGCCGGAGGCAAGCTTGGATTAGGATTAGTACAGAAATAATAAAAACAGTAAAATAAAGTAAATGAATGGAAAAAGGTATCCTAGGATATCGGGGGAATTTCCTAAACTACTTAAACAATTTTATAATCCTGTCTCAAATATTTATTGTCTATTAGAGTTAATAATTGTCAGTTACTAACTCCTATTAATAGCCTTAGTATTTTCCTGCTCAATCCGGAGTGTAAATACCAAGATTAATTCCTTTGTGGTACTTTAACTATCTCAAAATCATATATTGATAGCTACCAAATAAATGCAGTATTTTGTCAGAATAAGCATTTAACAATAATTGCTGAAAGGAATTAAAACAAGTTTAATAAGTGAAACAGGTGATAAATATTTATTTAAGTACAGACAATAATTATAATCCTAATTTGCTCTTATTTCTGTTAAGAATTTATCTTGTGACCTTTCTAAATCATAGATAAGGACAGCTCTTAATTAATTCATTAAACTTCTTACAATCAGAAAAAGTCTAAAATCATTAATTAGCTTTAAGTGAGAATTCTTTTAATAACAGCGATGGATTTTATCTGCTAATCAAGGAGTATAATATCTAACGTTTATCTCTCTTTGTGGTCTATTCTCAGATTTACAAAATCATTGAAATAAGAGAAACCTTAAATGCATAAAAATGATCAGTTATTAAGCATTTAATAATTTAGAGAGACAAAACAAATATTTATAAGCAAACTTGGTATTAATAATAAGTCTGAATTATTTAGGAACAAACCCACATCCTAGGATACGAATAAAATCACTCAGACATTAACAGTAATAAAAAGGGAACAGAAATAGCCATTAATTTGGAGACTGTCGGCGGAGACTGGACTGCGATTCGCTTCTGCTCCAGCTCCCTTTTCTTCTGTTCTTTTTATCGTGTTTCTGCTTCGTGGGAAATGTAGAAAATAAAATGGAGAAGTGGAGGATTAGAGGATGGAATGGAACGTAGGTGTGGAAACTGTGGTCTAATAATAACAATAACACTAATAAATAACAACTAACAACTAACAATTTGGATTCGGAGGAAGGGAGTTAGTTTATTTGCAGAAGGGCGTGGGTTTATATAGAAGTTTGGATCCGTACGATTGCAGATGAAGAAGAACGACGCGTGAAGGGATTGAGCTCATTGATTGCTCACTGATTGAAGCATTGATTGAGGGGACAGAGCTCACGCGTGAGTGAAATATGGTAGGCGGCGGCGGGGTAGATAGATAAGGCGAGTTGCGCAAATTGCAGACGAAGAAGAAGACGGGCGAAGAAGATAAGCTCGCGTCCGTGTACCGCCTGTTTAAGTGGCGGTTCCCTCCTAGACCGACCGCTCAAAATATAGGCGGTACTCTCTGTGGTTGTCCGCCTGTAAGGAGGCGTTCCGCTGTCTCTTGTCCGCCTCATATTTAGGCGGTACCTTGTGTCTTGACCGCCTCTATTTCGGGCGGTTGCCTCATAGAGAGGACCGCCTCAATTATGGGCGGTAGCCCTCAGAGAAGCCGCCTCAATTATGGGCGGTAGTGAGTACTCCGCGTTTCAGAGGCGGTAGCCTCTGTTTGTGTCCGTTATATTATCATATATAACAATCTTCAACCGGCTCTACATTCTTCGTTATAAGTCTGTTTTCTGAGCCGTTTGCGTCTATATGTTCGTCTCTTTATCTACTTCACTTCCGGCTTGGGTTTCCTCATGTTTAAACCAATAAATTTGTGAGATAAACAATAAAACATAAACCAGAGGAAAACTAACCAAAGTGGAGAAATGAGCAGAAAAGTGCTAATATTATATATGAAATACACCTATAAATCATGCTCATTTGGACACTTATCAGGTGTCACCTGCCATTACTCGCCCATGCGAATACCGAAGCAGAAACTAAATCCAACACTAAAACAACAACACTACTATACCGCTGTGACAACGAGATATCTCCTATACATCATACTGAGTCCACATCCATAACAGTCGACAAGTGAGCATCTACCCAAATCCTAAATAAATACAACCGTACGTCATACATCCACAACTGATACTGTTATACAAATAAATTCCATGTACAGTAACTAAAGTAAACCCTCACTACCCGGTACCCGCACTTCGGCTTCAACGTTAATCAGCAACCTGCACAATGAGTATAGTCTCAGCGATAGACGCTGAGTATGCCGGGCCTGGACCCTATTGGTCACTTGTCATTTTTAGCCATCTTGGTATTAGGTTGATTTCATGCTTTACCATTTTACAGATATAATAAATACTGTAATAAGCATGCATAAACACATGACCATCCATCTAATCCAAACAATCATTATAAATATACGCAGCACAGTCACACATCATACAATACAATAGCATTGATAACTCATACGTCATATAACATCATCACGTATTACAACATTCGGCCCCCGGGCCCTCACATATCATTTGATTTCATTAGCACTGTCGGGCGTCAATTAGGACAACCCGAAATATACTCACTTGGACAAGTCCCACATACACACAAGGTGCTCACTGCCCTGATCATCCGAAGACTCCGGGACTATTCACTTTGCCTTTGTAAAGGCGTCCATTTAGGTGGCCAAAGGCCTGGTGCCAACGATAGCACACTCCGCCTGACGATCTATCTAGGTTCGTTCAGGATTAACTAGGAAAAACCCGATACGGGATAACCCAAGAGATCTCTAAGCGCGACCAGCAGCCGGTGACTGTCTGGAATAAGGTACACATCACTTTCATTCACACTCCACTGTTAACCTCGTTAGTTAGTAATTCAGTTACAGTTTAATTATGGAGAACATCACTTATTTTGTTGGCTGCCCTGTGGGTCTTACGCATGCCTAGAATGATTCTAGGTAGTATTTATGTTCGAGTCGAAGCTCTAGGGACCGACAATGTCGTGTCCCGTTCCTAAGTGTTTTACTTAGGTTATAACTACATACTTGTAATACTTACAGCTTGTTTGGTTGAAGGTTTTATCTAAGCAATCTCACTTTAAGATTGGATTAAATGGATAAGACTTTATTTGGTAGACACTTAGCTATTCCTGGGAATAATAAAAATTGGGAATAAAGGAGTATTTAATCCCATCAAAATGTGGGTATTGAGATAACACCACTTATTTCTCCGTGTCTCCTATTTCTTTATTCCAAAAATATCCCTATCTTTCTCTGAAAATCAATCCATATCCCTTTCTTTTCGGAACAAAATCCATGTGACCTGCCCATTTTCCTTCATTCACTCCTCTAGGCTCTACTGAATCCTTCTATTTCGGTAACTATCTCTATCTATCTCATTATTTAAAAGCTAGTTACTCTGCCATCAATACAGTCTCCACACCAACAAATCCATCAACTACGGAAGCCTACTCTATACCTTTTTTTTGAAAAGTGAAGCCTACTACTTTTGCTGGATTTTAAATTACCAAAAGTACAACCTTCCCATTTAACTTTTTACTTTTATATATCACTAGAGTGCACACACATCTCCATAGCTGGGTTCCAAGAAGAATAGTACGGTATCACTGATCATCACCCAGACCCACCAAGGTAAGAAATGACGCGGTAAAACAGTAGCTTTCATAGTACATGTATATATTATATTGTTTGGTCTTCTAGCGTAGAAACTTCAACAATGGAATAGAATAGAGAGATTTTTGCTTTCTTTTATTGATTTCTTTCCAGAATCTTGAACTAAAAGCTCTATATATTTACATACGTTTTTTCTTTCTTTATTAATTTAGTTTCCCTATTCCATATATTTTTAAGAGAATCATGAACTAACAAACCCTATATATATACCGACAATGACATACTCCTAACACTAGTATTTCTTTTCATTTTTGTCCACTAATTGCTAAGTCTACAAACTACACCCTTCTCCCATCTATTTTTTTTCATTGCCGTTTTTAATTTCCTTTGCTTATTTATCCTAGCCACGTTATTACCTTGAAATTACACATTTCTACTACATTGTTTGTGAATTTAAAAGAAAGCTAATTTTTAAACCTTCATTTATGTCTATGTTTGTGTGTGTATATTATCTTAGAAGGAAAGGAATAATAAGTCATTTTTATTTGTTGTTTTTGTTTAGCTGGTTGATATATATGTATTGATATTAATACCGTCATATATTCTTCATTTTGATGCTTTAATGGGTTGGTGTCTTACAACCATATTTATAAGTTAGTAGCACAATCTAATTAATTTATCACGATTTATCAATCCATATTTAATCAATTTAGATATAGCAGACACTATTCTAGTTGATTTTGAAACCTTATATCTCTAGGTTATAAAATCACTAACTATATAACATAAAAGTGTAGGATTAAATTGGAAAATTGTATTTTATGTTTTACCGTAAAGAAATTATTGTTTTTGAGGTCCACTATTATACTACTATTATAAGTTATTTATGTTTTTGTTATGTCTTCATTGTATATTTTTGCAGTTATGGATGGTGTTGTTAATCCCCGTACAAAAATTGTTCGAAGAAAAAGATGATACAAAAAATCTGGATGAATTGTTGTTGTGTTATGGCTCAATGGATATTTTATATGACTCTACATGTGCATCAGCGTACATTAAAATCTTATGAGTTGAACTTTTATGCAAACAGAGTCTATATAAATAGACTAGTTCATGGTGATGATCTAACATGCATAGAGCAATTAAGAATGAACAAATGGGCATTTTTTAAATTATGTGAGATGCTAGAGGGCATAAGTGGATTGAAGGCAACAAAAAATATGCTTGTAGATGAACAAGTTGCCATGTTCTTGCACATATTGGCTCACCATGTCAAAAATAGAGTTATCAAGTACAACTTTAGAAGGTCTGGGGAAACAATAAGTCGTCATTTTCATCGAGTTCTAAATGCAATCATTCTGTTGGAAAGCCACTTATTAAAGAAACCTGAACCAATTCCTGAAGATTGTGTCGATGATCCATGGAAATACTTTAAGGTATGAAAGTAACTTTTTATGTAAATTTTTGGTAGTAATTATCTAATAAGACATTTCAATAGTGTTTTGTTGCTGTAGAATTGCCTAGGTGCTTTGGATGGGACACACATAGCATTCGCCCAACTCAAGATAAGCCTAGATATAGGACTCGTAAGAACGATAGCAACCAATGTTTCTAGGGGTATGTACTAGGGACATGGATTCATATATGGTTATCTTCTGGTTGGGAAGGTTCTGCTGCTGATAGTAGAATCCTGCGGATGCACTTTGTAGAAGAAATGGACTCAAAGTTCCACGCGGTGAGAATTCTTTTGTATCTTCATATATTAAATATCAATACATGCATGAGTTTCAAAAGTTATAATAAAAGTAACATAATTATGTAGGTTGTTATTATCTCGTGGATGGTGGTTATCCAAACTCCGAGGGATTTCTTGCACCTTTTAGGAAACAAACATATCATTTGAGGGATTGGAGAAGTCGTCAGCAACCCAGAAATGCGGAAGAATTCTTCAATTTTAAACATGCTTCAGCTCGAAATGTAATCGAGAGATGCTTTGGATTGCTAAAATGAGATGGGCAATTCTTAGAAGTCCATCATATTATCCCGTTAAAACTCATAATCGGATTATACTTGCTTGTTGTCTTCTTCACAATTTCATAAGGATGGAAATGCATACTGATCCATTAGAAGATGAAGTGCCCAATGTCGTTAATGTGGACGAATGGTGGATATGAAGACCAATCTCTACAATTGGTAGTAATGATGCTAGTAGTACATGGAGGTCACAACTGGCTAATGAAATGTTCAACGAGTGGAGAGTAGCTTGATTTTGGTTTAATCTAGACCTTCTAAAATTTTTCATTACGATAGCTAGATAAGTATGTGCATCTTCCTTTTAAGCCTCAAAGTCATTTGTTTATTCCCTTGAGTTGCTTATTTATTTGATGGCATTTTGTGGTGTGCAACAGTAGAGTATAAATTTGCTTTTGAATTATCTTATATAATATATATGTTATATTTTGTATCGTCACAATTGTAGATATGGCAAGTGTTGAATCATCCCAATCAAAAAGTACAAGTACAAGAAAATGGACACGAGAAGGATAACAAACTGGTTGCAGCTATGGTGGAGTTTAGAGATTGTGGAAGTTTCAATGCTGACACTGGATTTAGAAATGGTTACCTTATTGAACTTGAGAATGCCTTAAAAAAGGTATTACCAAACAGTGGGCTAAAAGCAATCCCATATTAGGTCTCGTTTAAGACATTGAAAAAGGAATGGAGCATAGTTCATGACATGGTCTGCGGAAACAGACACGGTGTAAGTGGTTTTTGGTTGGGATTCAACTCGAAACATGATAACTGCCGAAAAGATGTTTGGGATGCTTATGTGAAGGTGAGTTTTCTGGGCTTTTCAACCACAAAAGTTAATTAATTTATTATGACTATATATAAGTACATTTTACAATTCAATATTAACATCTTTAGTTGTAATGCTTCCTTATTTGTTGGTAAATTTATAACCGAATTTCAAAATTTTTCAGAGTAACCCATTAGCTGAGCCGTGGAGAACCAAAAGTTTTCTTTACTATGATGAATTCACAAAAATTTATGCAAAAGATCGTGCCCATGGAAACAATGCGCAAGGTTCAGCTGACATGAGGGAGGAAATACAATCGCAAATGGAAGTGGAACTTGATAACGAAGTTGAAGTGCCTGAAAATCCAGATGATGAAGATGATAGATCTCCAAGTCCGCCCATGCCTCAATCTACTCAAAAGAAAAAAAAGAACAAGAGTAAAATGGCAGACTCTTCACACTCTGAGATGATTTCAATTATGAAAGATTTCACTAATGATATTAAGGACATGAAGAAATATTTGAGCGGCGAAGATGAAGAAGAGAAAAGAAATAAGTTCTGCGAGGAAATTAGGGAAATGGAAAGCTTAACCCAAATGGAAAAGATCCGGGCTTTCAGAAAATTTGCTGCAACACCTGAAAATGTGACTATGTTTCAAAGTCTCAAACCAGAGGAGCGACCAAGTTTTGTGAAAGATGTCATAGGAAGTAGTTAGTACAACACTTGATTTGATATACTATTTTTCAGTTTCACTAAGATTTAAGTTTAGCATATTAAGTTTATGGGCACGTGTAGGATTTATAGATGATTGTTTAGATGTTATAATAATTTAGTATTGAGTATTTCTTTTAATGATTTTATTGTGAAAATTTACTTCTATATTTTTTTATTATTTTAAACACCGGGTCACTTAGTTAATATTTAGATATTTATCATTTAAATTATGAAGATATCTACAAAGCAATTTCATGTAATTAAATAAACATTATATCTTAATTTAGTTTATACATTTTTATTATTTTTGTTTATTTTTGAACTTTCTTGTTGAATTAATGTAAGATTATATTATTTTGAGTTTAGTAGGATAAATAGTTCTAAACATATGTTGTTTGAATTGTTGTCATTTGATATTCTTTATCTTATTAAATATAGAAGTTAACTAATTATAGTACTATATTTTTTTGACTAATTAATGACATGCAGGTATTTTAGTATTTCTATGATTAAGCAAGATTTATTCCAGGGACTATTACAATCAACCAAACAAAGAAATACTTATTCCTATTCCACCCAACCAAACAAAATATTTATTTTTCTAGGTTTATTCCCAGCATAAGCTATTCCCTGACTAAACTTAATCATTCCAACTTTATGCTGACCCACGAACCAAACAAGCTCTTAGTGTATTAGGTCAGACAACGGTAATCACAGTCACACACTCGTTATGTAGTTTTATATAAGTCGATCTATAGTCGACGTAGTATTAGTCCCGTAGGACGTTTGTGCATAAATAAATAATGCAGTAAACATATATCCATCACACACATAGTCACACATGTTATCAAACAAATCCGCGCGAGCCCGAGGAATTCCTCAGGACAACCCGGATCAAACCCTTTACATACCATACACCTTAGACCAGGATGCGCAGTGTAGACCACTAAGCTTTCTCGAGCGCGCACGTCTGACAGGCGATCTAACAATGCGAAGAACGCTAAGTGTCAATCCACATGACAATACGATTCGGTATTTCGAATAACGTCAGTAACCCCGGTATAACATCCCCGGATTTCAACTGTTAATAGTTAAGGTATCGTTCCTTAGAAACTCTTTACTCGTAGTATGTATTAATATTCAGTTTAACAAAGACGTCGGTTTTCATACGAACGTCGTAGTTAACGTTTTCAAACGTAGGAATTACAGTTTCCAACCGTGGTATTTATTAAGCGTTATGCTTTACAGAAGTTCGTTCATTCTCGTATATTTTAATTCAACCGTTATATCGCATGCATAGGTATTGTTATAACCTATAGTTGCATGCATGGTTATATTTTATAACCTATGGTTGCATGCAGTCCATGCAACGTTAGTTTATACTACATAGTATATTACTATTCTTTAATATACCTTATATCATGCAACTTCTCACTTACGAAACAACTTGTATTTATTTAAAACCTTATGACTTTATAATATGTAATTATACCCATGAGTTAACATTATTATTTACTATTATATGGTTTAAACCAAATATATATGCATATCATTACGCCAGCAATATAGATATGTACACACATTAATTCCTAATGAAATAAGAAAACTTTATATCATGTACACATTATTCCTCATTCAAGGTTTTTTAACCATTCCAAAATCATACTAACCATAGTATTTATGTCATTGTATACTATAGTTATATCCTCTCCTTTTTTTTATACATATGTATACATATGCATGCGCTAGTTAGATAGTTTTAAGAAACTATACTTTTAACCACACAATATTATCTAGTGTTACACTTATTGTAACACCCCATCCACAACGTCGCACTTTATAACCATCTGCAGCGGAAACATAAACCATCACATTACTTAATCCGTTGGTGTTACACGCCGTTAACCACCCACGTGGCTAACAAGGCTAATACATACATATTATATCGGTCTGATGGACTAGATCCCCGAGCAACTACACCATACAATCCTGATTCCATTTCCAACAATATACATAACATCCCCCACTGTACCGAGTATTCATTAACCAATGCCGATAACAAATTCGGTCTTACTACACCTATAATACATACACCATTAAAGGGCTACCAATGTACAAACATCTACCCCGTCCTACTCTCGAACGGCTTCCAGCTCCTTGTACCTGAAATAGAAAAAAGGAGAAAAGGGTGGCCCCCAAGGGGGTCAGCACCTTTGCTGGTATGGTAATCCCGCAGCCCGCATGCTACCGGGCCACGCACAACTAATTGTCGTCTTAGCATGCTGTTGATTATATTTAAATCCTGCATGTAAACCATAAACACACAACACATGCATACGCCCAGCTATAGGGCTTAACAAACACCCACACACATCCACACATCCACACATAACAAATCAACATTGTTTCCTTTAACCCTAGAGTGACTCTCCTCTTAATGGAGTTACTTCCTTAACAGACGACATTTACCCATTAATCGGGTTATCCTTAAACGCTTCTTATTATAAACCTGAATTCATAACCATAATCCACATATCCACCACATATAACTTCACACCGAATAGGAATTGCAATACATCCATAACACATAATACAACGGGTACGGTTCTCTTAAGGAACCAACCCAACCATAATTAGTTCACTTTAGAGCCTAGAGAATGTTGCCAAACTCATGATAAGCTCGTTCCATAACTTGCTACCGTTTCTTTAAATGAACAGATAACTTAACACTAAGGTGCGTTGGGTACAGTAAACCAAGCACACCGAACAACCATTGTATGCCCCAGAAAACCGACGTGAGTCAGTAACATAGCTTTGGCTAAGCTAAAGGGAAGATTGGAAACCCAATGAGTAAACAACCTAACATACACCAAGAGAGTCGAACCGGGTATGACATCGACTCCCGTCCATCACACGCGTGGCCGGAACATGACCGGACTCCTCACCCCCCATTAGTACACATATACTTATAGTTAAGTAGTTAAGGCTCCATTATGGAACCTATCACATCCACACACCATTCGGTATCACAACCGTGTTAAGCATGTAAGGGAGGTTCACACACCAAACAATAACCATACACTACTAACGCATAGCCGTGGTTAGAACGTCCCAAGGTTTGGGTCGTTAACTCCGAATACCGATCTCTCATGTGTTCCTAGTTTCTAGTTAGCTAAGGTTTAACACTTTTGAGGTTAAACGGTATCGGACCAGATTCGCCACATAAATGAATTACTATAAACTCATTCATGTTTTATCTTACAAGGTGGCAAACACACAGAAAAACACATTGGCATACAAGCCGGTGTAATCCGGTAGGACACAGGTTGCAAGAAAACCATACCTGTCGCCGGAGTCCACTCTACCATGTCCATTTAGGTTCCTCGAACAATTCTCGAACAACTGGTACATTAAAGTTACCTTCATTAACATTGGGGTAACATGTTTGTGTAACGTCGAATGACTATAGTTAACTCTCGTTAGCTAGTTAAATATCTTTACATTTTTTTAACTTATTTTACTCTCACATTTTATTCCAACTTCTCACCCACCAAACTGTCATTATAACTCGCCAAACATGTCCTTAACAACCTACAACTCAACTCATTATCCATCAATCCCCATCATTAGGCATCATTTTCCAACCTTTAACAACATTTTTAGAGTGGTCCGGGACTTGGTCCTTACCCTAAGTCCCGGACCAACACTTGTAAAACTATCGGCGTATTTCAGCAGGGTGGTCCGGGTCCTTGTACCCATCCCAAGTCCCGGACCACAACCTTATTCCACTCTCGGCCATTTTAAACAAGTTGGTCCGGGTCCTTGTACAAGAGCCAAGGCCCGGACCTAAAGCCAAATGAAAACTCACGGTATTATTTTAGGGGTTGGTCCGGGCCCTTACATATGGCCTAAGTCCCGGACCTATTACAATGTGAACTCTCGACTTATTTTGCACCATGGTCCGGGACATTACCCATGGCCTAGGTCCCGGACCAACCTACAGAATTCGACGTACTGCAATTTTTTCAAGTCCTGCTACGTATGTTATTTACACCCCATCATAAGTATATCTTCCCAAATAATTTTACGTGCACTCTTATACTCAAAACTTCATCAAATATACACCACATAACAACATAGTGCACAATTTAAATTGCTTAGCTCTTAGGCTCTTAAAATGCAATAATCTTAAACACTGAATTTCCCACAATATATTTGCCTTTCACCTGCAAATACAAACAGCAGTTCGTATGTTTTTTACTAGTCTTTTGAGAACATTTTTCTATGTCATAACCATTGGCTCTTTAGGTAGTTTGAATACACAACGTACGTTCATTTTCCAAAGGAATTTTAAGCTACCTTTGGTTAACATAAAACGTAGAGGAAACACCATTTTCTTTGAGTTTCCATACCTTGAAGCAAAGGAGAATAATACTACGTAAAAGATGAACTCAAGCTCCTTCCATGGAGATTCCTCTTGGCACCAAAGTGGAGCTCTTGAAGATTTGAAAGGACTAAGAAGAGCTTGCTCCAACTAGAAGAACGGTGGTCTCGAAATCGAATTTGGACCATGGAGCTAGGAGTTACATGTGGTCAAAGCTTGAAGATGCTGCTGGAGCTGTAGCATAACCGATGGAAAAGAAGAAGAAGATAGAAGAGAGGATGCAGCCGTGTGAAATGAATGAGGGAAGGAGAAATGAAGATAGAATTTGCTTTTGGGGATATTTAATACATAAAGCAAATAGTGCTTTTCACTACTCACTTATTTGCTCACTGATTTGTTCAATCAGCTAGCAAGGTGACGTTTCACCATATGCAAAACCGGCCCCCATTAAATAAGGGGTTATGTAGTCTTTATAGCTCAATTAAATTACATATGTTAACATATGTTACAAACTAGCTTATTTTAGTTACTATTCACTATAACAAAACACATAAAGTGAAATATTTATTTCTTATTAATTTAAACTTCCAAATGTGATACTAAATAGTACACATATTAATTAAAGAGTAATAATGGACATTTAGCCATTTAAAACTCATTTACACGACAGTTACTCAAAAACGTGCTTTTAAGGCTCCTCAAAGCACATTTTGTATTTTAACTTGTTTTCAAGCTCGGTTTTCTTTGGTAACTGATTTAATAAATTCATTAATATACATATAAGGTCTTGGTAAGTTTATTAAGTCTTAACCAAGGTTATTCCAAGCTTAGAGCATATTTCGCCCTTTATTGCCTTTTAGACAATTTATTGTATTTACTATTTATTAAATTGTTTATTAATGTTTCTAAGACTCTTTTTAGTCTTAATATTTATTATTTAATTTTAAACAACATACCAAGGTTTGGGGTATTTCAGTCTACCCCCCTTAAAAGAACTTCGTCCCCGAAGTTCACACTTCCCACATATCATTGGTTTAGAATACGGGAATTACTTATATAATAAAACTTCCATAACCAACACACCTTACACCACAACCTCGGACTTGAAGGTCCGGGTTCACATACACATCCATCCATAACGTATCATTCTCACATGATTACCTCGGACTCAATGGTCCGGGTACCTTAATAGTATTGTACTCACATAACAACCCTCAGACTCTCAGGTCTGGGTAACATGACCACCTTTGGACTCATAGGCCCAAGTAACATAATCAATTCAGAACCCACATCAAGACTCATGGTCAAGTAAATTTATTACACATACACACAACATGCCTTAGAACGTATAACAATAGAAATACCTTTTCCATCTCTTCATGGGCTCGAGTCCCACGTTGAGTACATATACACTGTGATCCCCGCAGAACCCGGTCGCGATGGACACCTGCTGGTCCCCGTTCCTTTGGGAGATCAAAACATTCACTTAATTTTTAACATATGTACTTCTCATGTCACCGGTCCGAAGACAAAGGCTCATACGTCCTCAGCTCGTGAGCAAGTACTACAAAAATATCTTTACCAGGTTAAGTAAACAGAGAATCCTTTATTCAAAATATCAATCCACTGTTTTGGAAATACCAATTAAAACCTTTTGAAAATTCAATACAACTCCAAGTCCAACTTATGCTCTTTGCATCCTTTCTTAATGGTGTTATTTGTGACCACTTATAGGGAGCTTCAAGAGTCATCCAACCCTGATGTGATCAGCATCAGTGTTGAACTATCCTTCCACCCCAATTTGTGTTCGGCTTCCCTTGATCGCATGCAAATCAAGTTCCACCTCCCACTTCATTTTCAACAACCAACAATTAATTCAAGCATATTCCACTTTCTATCTTTTGATCCTTCTAGTCATAATCATTACATCTCCCAGGGATAGAACTTAGTCTATCAATTACCTCCATTCGCTTTTAATCAAGTTACCTAGGAATCTAATTCTTACTAGTTCCATGTCAGTTTCATACCCTTCGTAAATCACCACACTATATATATACATGTTTTTAATCAAAATACAATACATCGTGTTACATTTGGTATTATGCTAACACACACCATTGGGGCTTTAGTTCCCCAGGAGTTTATTTACTCCTTAGTACTTGTACTTACCCACAACCATTACCAAGGTAGTCACACCTACCACAATAGTATTTCGCATCTTCTGTGCGCAATTACCACCATTTAACCATGCCCAACCACCATAACAAATTATTAATCATGCCAACCATCATAACAATTTATTTTTGTGCTATGCACAACATAGTTCACGTACACTTGTACGGTAAAACACACTAAGCGGTTTTACGCTCTACCCCCCTTAAAAGAGATTACGCCCACGTAATCAACCACTGAACATAGTGTTAAAAATGTTCTACCGTCGTGAGTGTTTTAACTTCCACGCGGTCCGTTAAAGGATCTTGACCATATTAGCGGTTTAGTTCCTAACCAAGGATTCTCATTGGAGTTTATCTAACTCATTACCGGTTTCGTTCCTGGCCTATAAGGCTTCTAGGCATTGATTACTAGCCACTTATTCATATTCACAAAATATATTCATTATTCGATGCATGGGCTTGCTGGCCTCTGTTGCACAACTCTGGTACTCATAGAGCTAGTTTTCCCCACTCTTTACTGTTACTGTACTGTACACCTCTTATGTATTACCCTTATCCTGGTAACCATGGTTTCTCAACCGAAGCGTGGTATCTCTTACCGTGAGCGAATTCGGTGAGTTACAAACCTTTCATCTACCTCCATGACAATTTACAGTGTATACTGCTATGTATTTCTCAATTATTGCCTCAATTCCTTTCGACTTACTGCCGGTTGAGGTTGAGCTACTACCTGATGTGTAGTGCTCTTTCAGTTATTTCCTACACCTGAGGTATATTTCATACCGATATTTGATACTTAGTGCTACTGTAGTCACTTATTGCCAGTCCTGCTTCCATATTTAGTTCTGTACCAGTATCATTTCATTGATATGACCTTGCATTTCATATGCCTCGGTCTTATAGTGTTATAATTCTCTTTGTTCGCCTTCCACAATTATCATCTTCCAAATCCTAGCTATCCCACTCGATCGTTATTGCGCAAACGCAATACCAAAACACTCAGTCATACAGAGTGCAGAGGCGTAACTCTTGGCAGTAAATCTCTCATGCGATTGCAATAGGAATTCACACTGTGTTTTACTGAGATTCTTATCTCATAATACCGGCTACTGGCTTACTGTCCAGCTTATTCGTTATAACTTACTGTTGTATCTCCACTGGGTTTAACTCACAACTCTGCTTAATTGTCATACCATCCCTTAATAATATTTATACAACGGTCGCTTAGTACACACCGTATCCTCTTTCATTATACAACATCAACTTACACTGCATCCGTTATTATATTCGGCCACCCGTTTGGCTGATTTCTGCATACACTATTTCTCGAGCCTTTATTTTCTAAGCGTTGTTCGCTACACATTTAACATCACACACCTATGGTGGTTGCTACCAGACTTAGTACTCTTCCTGTCTACACCACTGTTACAAACACTTTCTTTTCTTTGTATTATTTTATTCAAATCATCCTGGGGTAATAACAACATGGTTCATCCTCCACATATTTCCTAAACTTGATCCACACTCTACCGCTCTCGCGGTTTCACACATATCTAGAGGTATCCCCACTCTTTAAACAGTGGTTCGTTCTCCGCTTTATTTTCCTGTACAACATAAACTTCTATAATTGATTCAATTACATGACCTATCTCGCTTGTGGCTTATAAGCCACTGCCTCGAGCTCTGCTCACTAAAGGCTATTACCACATTTACCTTTCTGTACGACATTACATGGTTTAAAAGGTCGTCACATCTCGATTCCTTCCAAGTTGTCTCTTTGGCAACTTAGGGTCCTACTGTTAAGTGGGTTCCCTTCTTACGTTTCTGTTACGTTGCCCCATCCAACAATGTTTGATCCCAAACACCCTTCAAGGATTACTCCTGGGTGTTACTAAGGTATGCCATTACATTTAACTTTCACCTATGAGTACATTCAGTAGACTATGCCTTCTTACTTCCTTAGCTGGGTATTCATTCCAGCTACCATGTCTCATTCCTTCAACTTTCTAAGACATACGTGATGTCTCTACATAACCATCCGTGCTCTTCGCACTTCTTGACCCTATACATTCTCTTGGACGTATTTACCAATTCCTTTAATCTTCTCAACTGGGTTCCTTCACTTCGACCATTCGTGGTAATCCTTAGCTCTTACTTGACTTTTACTGCTGACCGTAGTGTGGAGTCGACTACTTCCCGTGTTTCGGACTCTTCTCGTATACATATATGGGGTATCATACTGATACATTACTACTTACCCGACTAACCCATAAGTAGGTCTGTCAGGCCCACATGCTCCTATCGGAGTGCGGTCGTCCCACACGCAGTTGGTACACTCGTAGTGTCCGTCACACGCCTAGGTGAAGTATTCTGTTGTCAACTCCCTTATATTGTCCTCTGACAATATACATTCCGTGTTCCGGCTCATCCAGGGAAGGTTTACCTATCATTATATTATTCTGAACTCCATCCATACCGTCGGGTGCTAACCCTCGGGTTCACCCCGTTCCGTCCAGTTCTTCCAAAGGTAATCTGGTTTGCAGAAGGGTAAAAGGAGTACTGGTTTAAAAGAGAATTTGGTTTTGAAAGAAAAGAGGTTTGAAATATATCTGAGTTTGAAAGAAAATTTTCTCCTGGTTTCACAACACCTTCTTGTCTTAACCAAGTCTAGCTTCTTGCTGACTGGTATTTCCCATTTACAAAGGTTAGCTGTTAAGCCCTTCCACGGTTACGATGATCACATTTAATTTCTAGGTATTTACTAAGTAGTTTGTAGTTGTCCTTTTTTTTTTCTTCGACCGCCCTGTTATAGCTGCACTTGCCACGGCAAGTGCCCCTGTTAACTGCTGTCGTTCAACATGTACCGTCTGCGGCACTGTTTTTGTCTGCACCGTATTCAGTGGCCTCATGGGCCCTTACTTGGATACTCTAATTGATAACTAATCTCCTGCAAAGCTTCTCATTGTCCTCCTCTAATAAACATTCCCTAGGGTGTTTCCCCTTCTGGGAGACCCCTTTTTAGTTATTATTGTTTCTTCTTCGTAGCCCATTCCACGCATTCGTCATGGTTACTGAGACTTGTCTCTTGTTTGGGTACTACGTTGTAGTTCTTTGTCGGTTGGTATACCGTTGGTGCCATCACCTAACACTTGCCATCCCGTAGACTCTCGTCTCGGGTTTCATTATTTCACTTCTTGCCCGTTGCACAGTTGGTGTGTTGCAAGTTGGCTGTTCTCGACTGTTCAGCATGTCGACCCAGGTTACCGGAAATTTCATTCTCCTATACACAAAATTCTTCATTCCTTGCTATCCAGTGCGGTTACAGTCGTTCACCTGGGAGCCGTCTCCGGGATTTCTACTTTTCAGAATCTACCGTATGACAGGTTCCCCATACTTACAAGATAGTTAATAACAGCCAGACCGGGTCTTCCCGGGTAAGAGAGGGCTTTCATCTCTCTGGCGTTCTTTCCCAAGTCATAAAATAGGGGTTGTGGAGGGCGGGATAGATATAGTAGGTTTCCAGTATATACTGGTAGTTCCTAACTAGCGTACCTCTCACGCTATTACCCAACCCTTAACCCAAAGTACTAAAATTTTAACTCGGTACTTCCTAAGCTCGGTAATTCAGTCATCAGAGCGATACTTCGCTCTGATACCACTTTTTGTAACACCCCATCCACAACGTCGCACTTTATAACCATCTGCAGCGGAAACATAAACCATCACATTACTTAATCCGTTGGTGTTACACGCCGTTAACCACCCACGTGGCTAACAAGGCTAATACATACATATTATATCGGTCTGATGGACTAGATCCCCGAGCAACTACACCATACAATCCTGACTCCATTTCCAACAACTATATACATAACCATCCCCCACTGTACCGAGTATTCATTAACCAATGCCGATAACAAATTCGGTCTTACTACACCTATAATACATACACCATTAAAGGGCTACCAATGTGCAAACATCTACCCCGTCCTACTCTCGAACGGCTTCCAGCTCCTTGTACCTGAAATAAAAAAAAGGAGAAAAGGGTGGCCCCCAAGGGGGTCAGCACCTTTGCTGGTATGGTAATCCCGCAGCCCGCATGCTACCGGGCCACGCACAACTAATTGTCGTCTTAGCATGCTGTTGATTATATTTAAATCCTGCATGTAAACCATAAACACACAACACAATGCATACGCCCAGCTATAGGGCTTATCAAACACCCAGCACATCCACACATCCACACATAACAAATCAACATTGTTTCTTTTAACCCTAGAGTGACTCTCCTCTTAATGGAGTTACTTCCTTAACAGACGACATTTACCATTAACCGGGTTATCCTTAAACGCTTCTTATTATAAACCTGAATTCATAACCATAATCCACATATCCACAATCTACCACATATAACTTCACACCGAATAGGAATTGCAATACATCCATAACACATAATACAACGGGTACGGTTCTCTTAAGGAACCAACCCAACCATAATTAGTTCACTTTAGAGCCTAGAGAATGTTGCCAAACTCATGATAAGCTCGTTCCATAACTTGCTACCGTTTCTTTAGATGAACAGATAACTTAACACTAAGGTGCGTTGGGTACGGTAAACCAAGCACACTGAACAACCATTGTATGCCCCAGAAAACCGACGTGAGTCAGTAACATAGCTTTGGCTAAGCTAAAGGGAAGATTGGAAACCCAATGAGTAATCAACCTAACATACACCAAGAGAGTCGAACCGGGTATGACATCGACTCCCGTCCATCACACGCGTGGCCGGAACATGACGGACCTACCCCCCATTAGTACACATATACTTATAGTTAAGTAGTTAAGGCTCCATTATGGAACCTATCACATCCACACACCATTCGGTATCACAACCGTGTTAAGCATGTAAGGGAGGTTCACACACCAATAAACAATAACCATACACAACTAACTCACGCATAGCCGTGGTTAGAACGTCCCCAAGGTTTGGGTCGTTAACTCCGAATACCGATCTCTCATGTGTTCCTAGTTCTAGTTAGCTAAGGTTTAACACTTGTTGAGATTAAACGGTATCGGGACCAATTGCGCCACATAAATGAATTACTATAAACTCATTCCATGTTTTATCTTACAAGGTGGCAAACACACAGAAAAACACATTGGCATACAAGCCGGTGTAATCCGGTAGGACACAGGTTGCAAGAAAACCATACCTGTCACCGGAGTCCACTCTACCATGTCCATTTAGGTTCCTCGAACAATTCTCGAACAACTGGTACATTAAAGTTACCTTCATTAACATTGGGGTAACATGTTTGTGTAACGTCGAATGACTATAGTTAACTCCGTTAGCTAGTTAAATATCTTTACATTTTTTTAACTTATTTTACTCTCACATTTTATTCCAACTTCTCACCCACCAAACTGTCATTATAACTCGCCAAACATGTCCTTAACAACCTTACAACCTCATTATCCATCAATCCCCATCATTAGGCATCATTTTCCAACCTTTAACAACATTTTTAGAGTGGTCCGGGACTTGGTCCTTACCCTAAGTCCCGGACCAACACTTGTAAAAACTATCGGCGTATTTCAGCAGGGTGGTCCGGGTCCTTGTACCCATCCCAAGTCCCGGACCACAACCTTATTCCACTCTCGGCCATTTTAAACAAGTTGGTCGGGTCCTTGTACAAGAGCCAAGGCCCGGACCTAAAGCCAAATGAAAACTCACGGTATTATTTTAGGGATTGGTCCGGGCCCTTACATATGGCCTAAGTCCCGGACCTATTACAATGTGAACTCTCGACTTATTTTGCACCATGGTCCGGGACATTACCCATGGCCTAGGTCCCGGACCAACCTACAGAATTCGACGTACTGCAATTTTTTTCAAGTCCTGCTACGTATGTTATTTACACCCATCATAAGTATATCTTCCCAAATAATTTTACGTGCACTCTTATACTCAAAACTTCATCAAATATACACCACATAACAACATAGTGCACAATTTAAATTGCTTAGCTCTTAGGCTCTTAAAATGCAATAATCTTAAACACTGAATTTCCCACAATATATTTGCCTTTCACCTGCAAATACAAACAGCAGTTCGTATGTTTTTACTAGTCTTTTGAGAACATTTTTCTATGTCATAACCATTGGCTCTTTAGGTAGTTTGAATACAAACGTACGTTCATTTTCCAAAGGAATTTTAAGCTACCTTTGGTTAACATAAACGTAGAGGAAACACCACTCTCTTTGAGTTTCCATACCTTGAAGCAAAGGAGAATAATACTACGTAAAAAGATGAACTCAAGCTCCTTCCATGGAGATTCCTCTTGGCACCAAAGTGGAGCTCTTGAAGATTTGAAAGGACTAAGTTGAAGAGCTTGCTCCAACTAGAAGAACGGTGGTCTCGAAATCGAATTTGGACCATGGAGCTAGGAGTTACATGTGGTCAAAGCTTGAAGATGCTGCTGGAGCTGTAGCATAACCGATGGAAAAGAAGAAGAAGATAGAAGAGAGGATGCAGCCGTGTGAAATGAATGAGGGAAGGAGAAATGAAGATAGAATTTGCTTTTGGGGATATTTAATACATAAAGCAAATAGTGCTTTTCACTACTCACTTATTTGCTCACTGATTTGTTCAATCAGCTAGCAAGGTGACGTTTCACCATATGCAAAACCGGCCCCCAATTAAATATAAGGGGTTATGTAGTCTTTATAGCTCAATTAAATTACATATGTTAACATATGTTACAAACTAGCTTATTTTAGTTACTATTCACTATAACAAAACACATAAAAGCGAAGTATTTATTTCTTATTAATTTAAACTTCCAATGTGATACTAAATAGTACACATATTAATTAAAGAGTAATAATGGACATTTAGCCATTTAAAACTCATTTACACGACAGTTACTCAAAAACGTGCTTTTAAGGCTCCTCAAAGCACACTTTGTATTTTAACTTGTTTTCAAGCTCGGTTTTCTTTGGTAACTGATTTAATAAATTCATTAATATACATATAAGGTCTTGGTAAGTTTATTAAGTCTTAACCAAGGTTATTCCAAGCATAGAGCATATTTCGCCCTTTATTGCCTTTTAGACAATTTATTGTATTTACTATTTATTAAATTGTTTATTAATGTTTCTAAGACTCTAATTAGTCTTAACAATTTATTATTTAATGTTTAAACAACATACCAAGGTTTGGGGTATTTCACTTATATCATGTTATCATATAGTGTGATATTTTATATGTCATTAACTTATAACATATAGTTTTAGTACTTACATTTATGTACCGAAAATGACATATACTTATAATACACTTATACTTCTTTATTTACATAATTCTCATTTATTACAATATAGTCACATAACTTATACCATGTTACAAATACCTTATTTTATATCATCAAAACATTGTAATAGGATATAACCTATAGTTTTGTAATATTTCCCCTTAGTTGCCGAATAGGCATATATTTAATATTTCATCTCCTTTCAAACCCCACACTTTATTATTATTACAATTTCACCACAATTTTTATAACATACTTAACTTACCATATATTATAGCATTTGAATCATATAGTATGTATACTATATAGTTTCAATATTTCCGAAAAATACAAACAAACCCTTTGGTTCTTTTTTTTTTTTGTTCTAACCTTTAACTTCCCATATTTATACTTTTACCACAACTCTTATAATATTTTTACATATCATATGTTATATCATTCCAAACATTATAATATTTATAACATATAGTTTTTATATGTTATTTCCTTAATATTACCGAACAACCCATAGCTGTTTGGTATATTTCTTTCCAGCCACTATCTTTTCCTTATTTACAAAGTAACCACATATATTATAACAAGTTATACATATAGGTATATTATATGGTTTTAATATTTATTATCCATATAACCCATTGTTTTTATGTTACTATATCCCAAACAGCCCCCTTCTGTTTTGAAATCCTCTTTCCGCCCACATTTTTTTTCCTTATTTACGTTTTGACTCCAATTTATATTATATACTTCCACATGTCACAAAAACCATATATTATACTCTTTTATCAATATACCCACTTGTATAACTCCGAAAATTCCCAAATTTTATACTTAGGATATAAATCACTATATTAACCAAACCAATCCATTACTTTCGGTATTTACATTCTACACCCCAAAATTTCATAAACTTGACATTTAATCTCTAATGTTACCTTAAGTTCATAAATTAATTATTTATGTTATAAATTTTGGTCAAGGCTTTTATTTTGGTCAATGTTGACCCAATATGCACTAGTTTGACATAGATTTATGTATTTGCGTTTGACCACAATTTCTCAAAAATTACAATTTGACGCCCATATTTTATAAAACATAATAAAATTAATAAGATAACTTTTTTAACATATAGTTTTCGGTTTTATTTATTTTCAGCCTTTAAAATTTACTTAAATTGCAAATCAGCCCCAAACTATTTCGATAATATTTATTTTTGTTCTAAATTCTGTTTAAATCCATTTTTAACTTAATATAGCAATTAAATTAAATGGCCTAAAATGCTTGGCCTTGTTACATTAATTAACATTGGCTAAAATTGCACATAAATGTTATAAAAACTATATTGATTACGGTTTATCATATGGTTTTTCTTAAATGTTTCCTAAAATCATTGAATTAATTCCTATGACATTATATGTCATCTAAACTTTATATTATCAACTAAAAATGACATAAAACATTATTATACATAGTTTAGTCATTTAAGACCATGTTTGGTCTCGGCTTCCATTTCCCATGCCCCCATATATTTTATAAATTATGTTCTTGACCCATAATTAATTTCCTTGACCCTATAGGTCACTAATACACCAACTAACTAACCAAAAATGTTATTAAACATTTTAATACACAATTAAGTTATAAAATCTCCATAACACCCCACGGTTGATATGTCCATGTAATAAAATTTCATAAAAACCATATTATAAGATAAGGTAAGTATTTTCTCACCTTGCTTTTGATTTCCAAGCTACTAAGCACTCCAAAACTCTTCCTTAGGCTCTCGTCCTATTTTTTTTTACAAAGCTTAATTAGCTTTTGAAGTGTTATTGACATTAGCTTCATATATACATCATTAGAGTATTAATACTTACTTTGTATGTTTAGCTCTTGGATCTGTTTTTTTTTTCTCACGGTTGTGCATGGAGTTTCCATGGGTTTTCCAGCAGCATCTCATGCAAGAACAAGGTCATATATTAGCCGTTTAAGCAAGGTTATTATGGGTTGATTTATGCTTGTAAAGTACATAGTATTTACCTTATTTGAAGCTGGGTTCAAGGCTCTTGCGCCTGGTTTTTGTGAGCAAAAAAATGTTAAAACTGGTGCTTAAAACTAGTACATACTCTCGGTAATACATGGAGGAATAAGGCATGTCTTAAGCTAGAAAACACATGTTATTTACCTTACTATGGAGCAGGTTATTATGGCTGTGTACGCCTGGTTTTTTTTTTTTTTTTTGAGTGGCAACAGAGGTGTTAACATACATTCACTCCAGTACATATTACCGGTAAAACAGAGAGGAAGTGGGCAGGGTTTTTCCTTACCGTGGGCATGGTCAGACAAGGGTGTTTGTTTGGCTCTTTTGTTCCTTCACAAGCTGGTTAATTCCTACTGGTATTTACGTGAAGAGAAGCAGAGGAAAGAGCTCAGTACAAGCTGGTATATTACAGGTAGAACAAGGTAGGTAAGGTAAGTTTTTTTTTCTTACTGAAAGTGATTGAACCGAAGTGGTTCTGCTTGGGTCTTGTTACCGCATGGATCATGGAGGTTTCCCTCTGATTTTTACATGGAAAGAGCAAGGTTTAGCTAGGAAAAACTGGTAGCATGTTACCGGAAATAAAGAGAAGAGTTTAGGCTAGTTTCCATGCTTGTTTATTACCTTGAGAAGTGAGTTAGTTGCTTCCCTTTATTATCAGCCGAGAGAAAGCACTACTCCAAGCCCAACACAGCCATGGAAGAAGGGAGTATACTCACGGTCAAGTAGCAGCAAAAGAGAGTTGCATGCGTTCTGTTCCTTCACAAGGTGCTGGGTATTTTTTCCTGGTTTCCCACGTAAAGAAAGCAGAGAAAGGAGTTTAAAAGGGCTGGGGACATCTACTGGTTATTACGTGAAGAAAAGCAAAGGAAAGAGCTCAGCACTTCCTCTGTTTGTACGTGGAGAAATCGGAAGAAGAAGCTCATATGAAGCTGGGAATATTCTACTGGTTAGTACGTGAGGAAAGGAATAAGCTAGTTTTTGCACTTACCTACTGCTCAACGGTTTGTCTTTGTAGCTGGGTAAAGTCCTCAGTTCCATCTTGGAGCAGCAACCATGGAAGCTGGGAGATACTCTCGGTTATGGGAAAACAAAAGAATAGTTTGAGAGACTGGTTTACGATGGAGGAAGGGGATGTGTGGAAAAAGAAAGGAAATCGGTTAACAAGAGTAGGTATGGGTTGGTCAAAGTTGAGACAATTTCAGCTGTATTGGGAAGCTTCCCATGTCTTAAATAATCTCTTGAGCAGGAGCTGTCGGACATGATGGGTAGAAGTAGTAAAATAGAGGAAGTTGATTGATTGTTATATTGTAATATGTATATATATGTCATAATGCTCATCTCTGTTGTATGGTGTTCGGTGGTTTGCAGGTCCCTCAAGTAGGTAAGGTGGGCTACAGATTTAAATAGGCAGTGGCAATGATGTGTACAAGGTGGGCGAGATAGGTAGCTTAGCTTAGTTATTATATGATAAATATGTACATGTCATAAAGCTATGTGTTTTTTTGTGACATTCGGTGGTCTTGCACGTTGTTCAGAGTTAATAATAGATGGGATGACATAACAAGGCAGGCGGAAGTGATATACCAAGGTAGATAGGTGTGTTTAATTGGTTAATATTGAGAAGTAATAAAATCGTTACTTAATGAAGGTAAAGATGATGACTCGCCATTACTTGCAAATGGGGATGGTAATGAGCTGGGAGATTGGCCTTAAACTGGCGGAACATATTAACCAAGGTCAAGGGAACATATTTTCCATAGACATGATTAAGTGATTAAATGTTATTTTTGCACTATTTGGTCACTATTCACAAAACAATGCACATATATTTTCTTTTTAGTTTTTTTATAACTTTGATTTAAGCATTTTAATGTGGCACATTATGTCACATTAATATATTTAAGGGTGTTCAAGACCCTAAAATTAAATAGAACTCATTTTGGAGACAATCTCACAAAAATGTGCTTTAAGGAAGCTTAATGCACATTTTTGTGTTCCAATGAATTCCTGAGCTTGGTTTCCCTTGGAAACGGTTTTAATGTGTTCATTTATGAGTTATAATGCTCAGGTTAAAATTTTAGGTCAAACGGAGTTCGTTTGGATATTTAATCACCCTAAAAGGTCAACGGGTGTATTTCTTGCTTTCTGTTAAACTTTGTTGTGTTTAACTTATTTTTAGCATGTTTAGGCCTTAATTTAATTGATTATATGTTTAATCAATATTAAATTAATTAGGGGTATTTCAATCTACCCCCCTTAAAAAGACTTCGTCCCGAAGTCGCTTTATTTAAATAGGTGTAATAATAACTACCCATATAATCCCATAATGTATATCTATACGATATATCATTTACACACATCGAGTTGTGCTAATACCGCACATAGCCCTCAATTGTGGCGTTAGTTTAAACATATGGATGTAGGCGATCCATCAGCACCATCATTTCTAACAGTTCTACCAACCACCATCATTTTGTATCAGTTCTACCAACCCTAACAACCTCCCCGAGGTGTCTATAACATACCATCATTCCACATTCCATATCTAATGATTCATTTCGTGTTTAGGCGATACCATATGGAATCAATCTACAAGGTAATACAATTATATATATATCATAAATCATAAAGAAAAGTACTACACACATGGATGTAAACACATCATTCAAAACCGGTACCACATAGGATACATACATACAAGTGCACATCACACACAAACAAACCAACAACGTACGCCCCGCGTACCAAACAACACCAACAAACTACTGTATGCCCCGCATACGAAACAACAAAATTCTGTGTAAACATGTGCACAGCCAAGAGGCTCTACCTCCCTTAAAAAGGGTTACATCCCCGTACCCAAACAAGTATACAACAGCCGCTCAACAAGGAGCTCTGGGTACTTGGCTCTCATAGAGTTCTCTAACTCTCATGTGGCATTTTCCACCTTTGGAGTAGATTATTCTCGTATCAGAGAGACGGGAATGGCTCTAGCCCTCCCAGGCTCCAAATATTTAAAGGGTGAGGCACTTGTTTATGCTCTCTCCCGAATTCGTTCTAATGGGCCCACTCGCTCCGTACAGAGGTGCAGACCCAAGGACATAGGTTCAGTTTGCCTCTTTTCTTTTGTTGTATATCCCATCGTTTAGATTACTAGCATACATGCGTGTATCTTCTCTTACTGATTCTCAGCTTGAGGTGTCGTATGACTTAGTGCTCTTTGCACCTATCTTTCTAATACTGAGACGTACTAGCCCTCATATTCACCTAGATACAGTTTGTCATCCGTGTCTCTTGGTGGTTTTGTTCCGGAGTAACACACTGTTGTGGTTCTTTGATACTTAATTCGTGTTGATATGTGTTATATCTTCCCGTGTGTCGGGTTAGCATCAATGTTCGTATGGTTCTTCCTGCTTTCTGCCAGGGAAATCTATATGTTGTGCTCGTATAAGAGTTCTACAACTTCATCTTCTATTTCACATTATTCTCTGTGAATTTTACTTGTTTAGGTTTGTCCACGTATTCTTTATTGATGATTGTCCCTGTTGGTCGCTTCCGCGCGCACCGTGTCTCAGTCGATTTGACGGCTGTTAGTTATCATAACGTTTGTTTATTGTTTAATGCATCTGCTAGTTTGTTTTTCATCATCACGTAATCATGTATGTAGGTTCACATCATTTGGTAGATTCATCTGGATTGCAAGAATTTGCTCGATCCTTATGAGGGTTCTACATATTATTTGTTCTGACAATGGGTCTCCTATTTCTGTCATCATTGTCGTCATCTTCGAAAGGTCTCCTTGTCTTCACTGTGTACTGTCTACTACTCTGTGTTGAAGTTTCTTGGTTCCTCTAGCCCGTTGGTTTAACTGCGGCTCTTCTCGTCCATCTTCAAGGTGATCTGCATCACTGTCCGTAGCATGGATGATAAGTGCGAAATATATCTACTTTTAGGGTTATAATTCTTCCTATATTCACAACAATTCTTGCCATATTTCTCACTTATCATATGTTTTCCCTTTAATTTATGTTTTGATGTGAACTGATATATTTTATATGTCAAATGCAGGAAAAAATCTTATATGTCAATATATACCTATATATATAGGTGAATCTCGACTGGACGTTATTAACATTTGAAGAAAAGATAATTATTAAAGCCGGTTGCTTTATAAACGATTAAAGATTTTGATCGAGGAATATTATATATCACACTGATAACATCATCATCATGGGCTCATCATGATAGTTACTTGTTATTCACGATCAAATACATATACAATATGTTGCTGCATGTTTTTTACTCGTGGCAGCATGTATCATCATTAACAAATGATTACGTGGCAATTTAATTCGCTCACGATGGGAAAGCGGCACATCATTGACAAGATTATCACTGGAGATAAAGATTTTGATTTATCAAAGCGAACTCATGAGGCTGCTATATAAGATGAGAGTTAGGGTTGGAATCGGACATGCTCGAACACGCCTGCACAGAGGCCTGTGCCTCCCTTCCTGAGTTCGTAACACCATCGCCACATCATCCACCGCATCACCACACCACACATTGTTCACCACCACTTCCACATATTATTTTTGTTGTGTTTGTTATTTTTATAATTATGTTTGAGTAGTTAGTTTAGCTCCCCAGGTTGGGGTAGCAAACCGAATCTTTATGTTTATTTTGTAATTTTTTTCTGATTATAATTGCAGTAGTTTAATTTCTGTTCTTCATGCGCTTTAATTTTCTAGCTAATTATTAAAGCAATATTTGTAGTTTTCTAATCAAAATACGGCGCTGAGATTAGTTAACAAGACATAGGAAGTTAAACCGGATTAACGACTAGAAGCATGGTTTGCCTATAGGTTAATCTGTCTCCAATAGGAATTGTGTTTAATGCTATTAACTTGATAACTTGGGCATGGTTTGCGGCTGGTTATTTCAGTTAGTTAGGGTTCGTTGTACAGGGACCGGTCAACGAACTATTTGTAATTCCTGAGTTTATTACAGAATTAGGGAAGAGTTTATTGATAGATTAATAAAGTGAAGGTTTGTAGAACAATCTGGGGTGCTTCTTTAGATTCAATCTTTATTTCTTTATTTGGTTTATTTTTATCTTTTTACTGTTTCATTATTTTATGTTAGTTTGTTTAGTCCTTCTTTTTATTAAATTAAGTAAAACCTGAAAAAGTGACGTTTCCTGTTTTCTTAGTTTAGTTTCTCAATTGGTAAATAAATTGTCAATTAATTGAACAAGGTCCCTGAGATCGACAACCCCCACTCAATTCACTATTCCGTAAAACGATAGGTACACTGCCTAGGTAGAAGTATAGTAACATATATTTCTACTAACAAGTTTTTGGCGCCGTTGTCGGGGACCTCTGACACGGTTAATTGACATTTTTATTTATTTGATTGAGACTTTATTTTAGTTTTGTTTCTCTCCTCTTTTTATTTTCATATTAATTCTATTTAATTTGAATTCGATTCGATTAGTTTAGATTAGCTCGATTGCAGTTGTAGTTAATAGTACGTGTTCTCTTGATTTTTTTTACGTGCGATTTTGTTTGTTCCGATTACTTTTCCTTGTTTTGATTTTGTCTTTTCCTTTTATTTTACTTTTTTTTTACTTGATTCGACTTCGTTATTTTATTACTTGATTTGATTTCATTCAATTACAGTACGTAAGTTTCCAACTTGTTTTTTTCCTTTCGTTTTAAATTTTTACTTGTCGTTAATGTTATTCTCAATTAGACTTTCAATTAGGATACGGTAGTTAGGTTTTAGGAATACGTGAGTTTAGGTTAGATTAATTCAATTCTTCTATTACCGGTTTCCGTGTCTAATCACTTACGTTTTCATTTATTTTAATTACTGTTCTTGTGTTTACATTCTAGTTTTAGGAATTATTTTATTTGATTTTTATTTGTTTAGTATTCTTCTCTTATAGACGCTAATTCATGTTTTTACGTCGAACTCGATCTGCAGGTGATCCACTAGCTGATTTCGAACCGGAAATTGAGAGATATTTCCATAGCCGACGACAGTTGTAGTTTTCCATGGCAGCCAGACCGACTTTGGGTGAATATCAGCAACCGCTAGTCGAAGGGAGGCCTTCTGCTATCGTCCTCCCCCAGGTGACGCAAGCTGAATTAGATGCATGGCAGTTCAAGACGAGTTTCATCACCACGTTGTATCATCAAGGACAATTCAGCGGGCTCGACTCGGATGACGCTTCACACCACATCTCTACATTCCAGGACTTCTGCAATACTTTCAACAAGACAGGAAACCTGAATGAGCGTATCCGGTCGCAGTTGTTCCCGTATTCTCTGAAGGATGGGGCAGCTAGGTGGCTACGAAGTCTGCAGCCCAGTAGCATCCATACTTGGGCGGATTTGGCGAACAAGTTCCTGGCGAAGTACTACCCTCCATCGAAGACAAGGGAGAAGATCGCAGAGATCATGAATTTTTGCCAGGAGCCAGGAGAATCTTTGTATGACTCATGGGACAGATTCAAGGAGCTGTAGATCCTTTGCCCGCACCACGGTATGAGCAGCGAAGAGTTAGTGTTGTCATTCTTCAAGGGTCTGAACGATTCGAACAAGATGTTGCTGAGTTCCTCATCTGGGGGAAATTTCATGGCGAGAACTGAAGATGAAGCAATGGAGCTTCTGGATACCATGACTGCTAGCACAAGACAGTGGTGCAAGAACAAGGGGAGAGGTGAGCAAAAGAGAGATGCTGGTATGTATAGTCTTCCCCCGCAGGATCATGTATCTGCTCAATTAGCTGCTCTCACTAAGGTTGTAGAAAAGCTAGCCCTAAATCAGACACAGCAGCAAACAGTGAAGGCAGCTACTTCTTCCCAATACCTGACACCTTGTTGTGATATTTGTGGAGGAGCCCATGAGACTTACAATTGTGAGGGACCTGGGTACGTCGGTAATCCAGAAGAGGTAAATTCTATAAACAACCGGTCAGGTAACTCTTTTCCTAATGCTTATGGTCAAAATAGTTGGAGAAATAATCAACAGTCTCAGTGGCGAGGTAATGATCAGTTTATGGGCAATAATTCTTATAATCAGAATAATAGACAATCTCATTTTAATAGACAGCGGGATCAAGCTCAAAATTCACAGGAAAGTAACAGCAAGATCAAGAGTATGTTTGCAGAGTTGCTGAAACAGGGCCAAGCTACTAATTCTAGAATTGCAGACTTAGAGGCCAAATTTGCTGATCATGCAACCATAAATCAGAATGTGGAGAGGCAGCTCAGTCAACTTTCACAGCAGCTAGCACAGAGACCTGTAGGGACACTACCTGGTCAGACCGATCCTAACCCAAGAGAGCAGATGAAAGTAGTAACATTAAGGAGTGGTAAGGAGTTGGTTTCTGATGTTCCTGCAGTAGAGGAAGAGACTGACAAAGTAGAAGAATCTCCACCTGAAGAGGAAGTGGTAGCTCCCAAGGAGAAGGAGTCTCCTGAATCTCTTGTTGTTAGACCTTCTCCGCTTTCTTATGTTCCTCCTATTCCATATCCTGATAGACTTAAGAAAAAGAATTTGGATGAACAATTTGGAAAGTTTCTTATTATTTTTAAGAAATTGACAATCAATATTCCTTTTTCTGATGCTCTTACTCAGATGCCTATTTATGCTAAGTTTATGAAAGATATCTTGTCTAATAGGAGATCTTTGCAGGAAACTGACACGGTGAGACTTACAGAGAAGGTTTCTGCTGTTCTGTTGAAGAAGCTACCGCCAAAGCTAGGAGATCCTGGACTTCCGATCATTCCTTGTTCCATCGAAGAGGTAGATTGTGGTAATGGTTTGTGTGATTTAGGAGCTAGTGTGAACTTAATGCCATTATCTAGTTTTAAGAAATTGGGTCTTGGTTAGTGTTCTCCTACTTCTGTGCAATTACAGTTAGCTGATCGATCTATAATTCATCTAACAGGGAAGATAGAGGATTTAGTGGTAAATGTAGGTAAATTTATTTTCCCTACCGATTTTATTGTAATTGACATGGAAGAGGATAAGGATGTTCCATTGATTTTAGGGAGACCGTTCATGCGCACAGCTCATACTTTGATTGATGTAGAGGGGGGTAAAATTATCTTACGTTTTCATGATGAGCATGTTGTTTTTGATATGACTAGGAATTTGAAACGTCCTGCAGGTGCTCAGTCTTGTTTTTCTATAGATGTTATTGACTCTCTAGTGCAGGAAACAACTCTTAGCAGAGAAGAAGAGGAGATTCTGGAGAGATGTTTAATGGCATCTTGTGAGGATGATGATAAGGATCCAGATATCGCTCTCATGGCAGAAGAGCTAAACAAGAGACGACCACACTTCCCCGCTTACAAGGAGAGATTTGAAAGAGTAGAAAGAAGTGCTGATAGGCCACGAACTTCAATTGAAAAACCTCCTGCAGTGGAGATGAAGCCTCTACCCCCTCATCTTAAATATGTTTTTCTGAAGGAACCTTCTGACTTACCTGTGATTGTGTCTTCTGAATTAACAGGTGCTCAAGAGAAGCAACTTCTGGAGGTGCTGCTCAAGCATACAGCAGCTATTGGTTGGTCGATAGCAAGCATTCGTGGAATCAGCCCTCAGTTGTGTTCTCATTGAATTTACATGGAGGATGACTATAGACCATTGGCGCAGCCTCAGAGACGTCTCAACCCTGTTCTGAAAGAGGTAGTAAAGAAAGAGGTAATTAAATTGTTAGACGCTGGAATTATTTATCCTATTTCAGACAGTCAGGGGTGAGTCCAGTTCAGGTTACCAAAGAAGGGGGGAATTACAGTGGTACCAAATGAGAAAGGTGAGCTGATCCCACAGCGCACCACTACAGGGTGGAGAGTTTGTATTGACTATCGTAAGTTAAATAATGCCACTCGCAAGGATCATTTTTCCTTCCTTTTATTGATCAGATGCTTGAAAGATTAGCAGGACAGGATTATTATTGTTTTCTAGATGGTTATTCAGGTTATTTCCAAATTCCAATTGCTCCTGAGGACCAGGAAAAGACTACTTTTACTTGTCCATATGGTACTTTTGCTTATAGGAGAATGCCGTTTGGTTTATGTAATTCTCCTGCTACTTTTCAGAGATGCATGATGGCAATATTTTATGATTATATTGAAAAGTGCATTGAGGTTTTCATGGATGATTTCTCTATTTTTGGACTAACCTTTGAATCATGTTTGGAGAACCTCGATTGTATTCTAGCCAGGTGCGAGGAAGCAAATTTGGTACTGAACAGGGAGAAGTGCCACTTTATGGTCCGAGAAGGAATCGTGTTAGGACATAAAGTTTCATCTAAAGGTATTGAGGTGGATCGTGCTAAAATTGAGGTAATCGAGAAACTTCCACCTCCTTCTTCTGTCAAGGACGTTCGTAGTATTCTTGGTCATGCAGGTTTTTATAGGAGATTCATTAAGGATTTTTCCAAGATTACTAAACCTCTCTGTGATTTACTTGATAATGATGTTAAATTTCATTTTTCTAAAGAATGTTTAGCAGCTTTTAATTTGTTAAAAGAGAAGCTTATTTCTGCACCAGTTGTTGTGTCACCTGATTGGACTTTGCCATTTGAAATTATGTGTGATGCAAGTGATTATGCTGTGGGGGTTGCTTTATGCCAGAAATTTGATAAGATTCTGAGAGTGATTTATTATGCTAGTCGTACATTAAATGATGCTCAGAAAAATTATGCTACCACAGAAAAAGAATTAATTGCAGTTGTCTTTGCTTTAGATAAATTTTGTCAGTACTTGTTAGGTAGCAAAGTTATTATGCATACTGATCATTCTGCTCTTAAGTACTTGTTTGCTAAGGCAGATGCAAAGCCTAGGTTAATCAGGTGGATCCTTCTTCTTCAAGAATTCGATGTCGAAATCAGAGATAAGAAAGGTACACAAAATGGGGTGGCAGATCATTTGTCCAGAATGGAGGTGCCTGATGATGGGGATATCATCAATGAGTCTTTCCCTGATGAGGCCATATACACGGTTGAGACAGTCGTGGGTCCTTGGTTCACTGACATTGCTAATTATTTAGCAAGGAAGATCATCCCCGCTGATATGACTTATCAACAGAGGAAGCGTTTCTTTTCTGTAGTTAAGCACTACTTTTGGGATGATCCTTATCTTTTCAAAATTTGTGCAGATGGAATCATTCGTAGGTGCATCCCATAGATGGAAGTAAGAGACATTCTCCTTCATTGCCATTCCAGAGAAGCCGGTGGACATCATGGTGCTACTCGTACAGGTGCAAAGGTACTCGAATCAGGTTTCTACTGGAACACCCTTCATAAAGATTGTCATGCGTTTGTTGCTACATGTGATCGGTGTCAAAGGCAAGGTAACTTATCTCGTCAAATGAATTTCCTTTGACAAACATGTTAGAAGTTGAGTTGTTCGACGTTTGGGGTATTGATTTCATGGGTCCTTTTCCCAATTCATTTTTACATCTTAGTAGTTGTTGATTATGTTTCTAAGTGGGCAGAGGCCCTTGCTTGCTCTACTAATGAAGCTAAAGTTGTTGTGAAGTTCCTTAAGAAGAATATCTTCACTAGATTTGGTGTTCCTCGAGCTATTATTAGTGATGGTGGCTCCCACTTCTGCAATCGTCAGTTCGATGCTCTTCTGAAGAAATATGGAGTCCGTCACAAGGTGGCTTTACCTTACCACCCTCAGACAAATGGACAGGCCGAGGTGACAAACCGAGAGCTCAAATGGATTCTACAGAAGACAGTGAATTCTTCTAGAAAGGATTGGTCTCTCAAGCTGGATGACGCGCTCTTGGCTTATCGAACCGCTTTCAAGACACCCATTGGCATGTCCCCGTACAAGCTGATTTTTGGGAAGGCATGCCACTTGCCCGTGGAGCTAGAGTACAAATCATATTGGGCATTGAAGGCGCTGAACTTTGATTTGCAGAAAGCCAGTGAGAAGCGCAAGTTTCAGCTGACGGAGTTAGAGGAGCTTAGAGATGAATCATATGAGAATTCCGTCATCTATAAGGAGAGGACCAAGCGTTGGCATGACAAGATGATTGCCAAGCGGGACTTCAAGGCGGGAGATCAGGTACTTCTTTTCAATTCCAGACTTAAGCTCTTTCCAGGTAAGTTGAAATCTTTTTGGTCTGGACCTTTTTTGAATTATAAGTGTCTCTCCGTTTGGAGCTGTGGAATTAGATAATGGAAAAGGCGGTTCATTCAAAGTTAATGGTTCTCGTATTAAGCCGTTTTTGGGTACTTCGTTAGATAGAGAGGATGTATCTGAGCTCACTCTTAAGGACCCCGTTAAAGCTTAGTTACTTTCTGTCTAGCCAAAGACAATAAAGAAGGGCGGCTGAATGGGAGGCAACCCAGTGGTATTTTTAGTTTAATTTTTACTTTTAGTGTTATTTATTTTCGAATAAATCCATGTTTTATGTTTCCTTTATTTTCTAGTACTTTTTAGATAGTTTCATCCAGTTTATTCACTCCGAGGTTCTAATGCCCATGCGTTTAATGAGAAGCTTTTAGCGTCAATTCTTGTTGTTTTTTTTAGATTGCTTACAGGTGTGGTGATCATAGACACTCCATAGGCTGGACACTTGCTCCACCGCAAGTGTGAGGAAGATTCTTACCCCGGTAAAGGACTTAAGTGTGAGGAAGGTACCCTTCCTTAATCTGAAGATTTCTACCCGGTGAAGGACCTAAGTGTGAGGAAAGGCACCTTCCTCAATCTGAAGATATCAGGGGAGTTTTCGTGTCCTTTCACTCTTATTTAAAGTCCAGCTTACGCTTTGAATGCATCAAGTCCATGCGATCTTTAGTTAACTTTTGATGAATTTGCACTATTTAGAAAGTCCTCTTCTTGGTTTGATTCTGTGAACAATGAGGACATTGCTCCTCTTCAGTGTGAGGAAGTAGGAGTACTTTCTAAATATTGACAATTGCACTTAATGCCACACTCGTTTTTGTTTGTCCTCTTATTTTGGAAGAATTGTTTCTTTTAAGCGCCAATAAATATTGAATCTTCAGGTGAAAATTTTTGTTGAGGTTTTGAAAACAAGCCTGATGGCCACCTCAAGAATCTTTCTACTTTTGGCTGTTTGTATGTATAGTTTTATCCAAATTGAATCCGTTTTCATTGAAATTCGGTGGATTAGCTGATTATGAAAACTGAATAAGTCTAGTTTGGGATTTTAGGAATGATAAGAAAGTTTGGTATGAAAGGATAAGGCAAGGTACTCCGCTGATCTGAATTGAAATTTATTTCTGAACCAAAAAAGGCCTCTTCATTCGGTTATTAAGTCCTTGGGGTGCTTTATTACCCATCTACCTAAGGTCTTGTGATTTGGGATAGAAGGCGCAAAACCGCTAAAGGGTGAAGAGAAAAGTCTGAGGGGATGAATTAAATATACAAATGGCAGAATAGAATGTTAAGGAAAAAGGAACTTTGAAAAGTTAAATGTATAATTCGATTTTGCTTATTCTGATCATGAGTATGTGGTGAAATACCCCAAACTTGGGTATGTTGTGTAAATGTTAAACTATGGTATTTAAAGGCTAAAAAGTGCCTTAGAAACATAAATGAAACATTTAAACCATGGTAAAACACAATAAAACACTAAGACACGGTTTGAGCAAAAACATGCTCTAAGCTTGGAGTGAACTTGGCTAGGACCCAAAGAGCCTACCAAGACTTGATAATGTTTAATTATGACTTTATAAGGCTAATTAAGTCCTTAGGAAACTTTGGTAGACAATGAAACCAAACAAACACAAATAAATACCTTAAGGTCAATATGGGCTAAATGTGCTCTAAGCTTGGGATAAATGTGTATAAGACCTAATGGTCATACCTATGCCTTATTTATATGTTAAGGAACATTTAAATCAATTACTAAAGAAAACCAAGCTTGAAAACAAGTTAAAACGCAAAATGTGCTTTAAGGAGTCTTAAAGCACGTTTTTGAAAAATTGTCTTGTAAATGAGTTTTGAATGGCTAAATGTCCATCATTACTCTTTAATTAACATGTGTACTATATAGTATCACATTTGGGTGGCTATATCAATGGGAAATCAAAAATTTCACTTCGATGTGCCTTGTTTTATGAATAGTAACTTTTATAAGCTAGTTTGTAACATATAATGTTATAAGTGATTAAGTTGGTCAACAAAGACCAAAACACCCTTCTAACTAAATGGTGGCCGGTTTTTGAAGGTGAGTCACCACATGTAAAAAGCAATTAAGGAAAGGAAGGGTAGGAAGGTAAAAAGGAAAAGTTACCTTTTAATACAAATATCTTGTTAAAGCAAGTTCTATCTTCATTTCTCCTTTCCTCCTTCATTTCACACGTCCCCAGCCTCCCTTCTTGCTCTCTTTTACGAGCTGATACAGCAACACCAACACCACCATTGTTTTCCATCTTTGAATGCTTGTAACTCCTAGCTCCATGGTCCAAATTCAATTCCAAGACCACCATTCTTCTAGTTGGAGCAAGCTCTACACTTCTACCTTTTCAAATCCTCAAGAACTCAGTTTTGGTGCCAAGGATATTCACCATTGATGGAGCTTGAGCTCACCTTTTCACATATTATTGTTCTCCTTTGCTTCTAGGTAAGGAATCTCAAAGAAAAATCAAGTTTCCTCTCCTTTTAGTACATGGCCGAAAATGCACCTTGTAATGGTGTCTTCTCTTGTCTTGTTTTAGCTTCATTTAAATCTTCCAAGGGCTAGGAGGAGTCCTCTCTTGATACTCATTCAAGCTCTCTTCCATTCAAAGGTAAAACAATTACCTTGATGTGTTAAAACAATATATGTAACTAGGGTTTACAATGAGATGAAGCTTAAAGCTTATATACTCATTTCAATGTTGGTATATTGTTTAGAAGTTGACAAGGAATGAAATGCCCTATCGGTTTTAAGAGGAACAAGAAAGAAATTTGGGAGGAAAAGAGGTAAATATGCTATCTTAATGTGGTTTAGCCTTAGGAGAAATAAGCTTATAATGCTTGTTAAAACTACCTAAAGAGCAAATGGTGAATGACCTAGTAAAGTGTTCTCAAGGAGACTAGTAAAAGAACATATGTATTGGTGTATGTATTTGCAGGTCAAAGGCATTATTTATGTGGGAATTCAGTGTTTAAGGTTTATGCAATTTAAGGGCCTAAGAGCCATGTTGTTTAAGGGCCTAAGTGCCAAGCAATTTAAGTTATGCACTATATTGTGATGTAGTGCTAAATGTGTGAAGTCTTGTGTATGAAAATGTGTTTGATGGATTTTAGGTGTTCTTGAATGAAATAAGGTAAAAACCTAAGTGTCTGGGTGTGAGAGTTTACAAGAGAAGCTATGGCGAAATTTGTAAAATGTATAAGGAATTCTAGGTGCTTAAATGAACTTGGGTGAACTAGGAATTGTTAGGAATGGATACATGCCTCACTAAGGAAGAAAACTTGCATTAAGGTGTTCTAAGGTGCTATAAGGATTTAGGCATTGTCTTGGAAGTTCTAGAAATCCAATGAGTGTTTTGAGAATGTATTAAAGTCTTGAAGAAGTTTGTTTAAGGTTTAGGTTATGTGATGTGCAAGGTAGGAACAATGTATAGATAAGGTTTTGAGAAAGGAACTTTAAGGTGTTGTGAAAGAGAAGATTTGGTTAGTAAGAGAAGATGCTTGGGAGATTATGTTATGATGGTGAAGAAACACTTTGGTATAGAGGTTATTAAGGATGAAACACCACTTGAAAAACTAGGAGAAAACATTGTAAGTGTTAGAAATTTTGTGAAGAGATAAGTAAAGGTTTTAGGAATTAGAAAAAGAGTTTTGTGAGTGTTTAAGGATATCTTAAGGGGTGGTTGAAGTGCCCAATGAGGTTAGGGTATACTAGGATATATGGGGTGAAGTTTGGAGTTGAATGTAAAAAGGAAAACAAAGATTTGGGGCAGACCGGACTTGCGACCGGACTTGCAAGTTCGGTCGGGCCCAGTTTACCATGTGGGAATTAGTTTCTGGAATGGACCGGACATAGGACCGGACTTACAAGTCCGGTCGGAGTAGAAAATTTTTGGCGGAAATGTGTTCTGGAATCGACCGGACATGGACAAGTCCGGTCGGACCAAAAATATGGTTTAAGGTTATGAAATGATATGTAATGATGGGGATTGATAGGTAATGATGTTATAAGGTTGTTAAGGACATGTTAGGTGAGTTTTAGATGGCAATTAAGTGGGTGAAAAGTTGTATCAAAATGTGAAAGTAAAACAAGTTAAAATGTAAAGTTATGTAACTAAGTTAACGGGGAAAGTAAAGCATTAGACATTAAATAATCAAGCAAACCCCGATGTTAATAAAAACACATGTGATGTTAACAGTTGTTCGAGAATCGCTCGAGGAACATAAGTGGACGTGGTAAAGTGGACTCCTGTGACAGGTATGGTTTTCTTGCAACCTGTGTCCTACCGGATTACACCGGCTTGTATGCCAATATGTTTTTCTGAGTGTTTGCCACCTTGTAAGATTAAAGCATGTAATGAGTTTATAGTAATTCATTTATGTGGCGAATTTGGCCTCCGATACCATTTAACCTCAAGTATGTGTTAAACCTTAGCTAACCAAAACTAGGAACACATGAGTGATCGGTATACGGAGTTGACGGCCCAAACCTTGGGAACGTGCTAACCACGGCTATGTGTGAGTTAGTTGGATATTGTTGTTGTATGCAAGTGTGTGAACCTCCCTTGTGTGCTTAACTCGGTTATGATACCGTATGGGTGTGGATTGGTAGGCTCCAAATGGATCTCTAGCTACTATTTGTAAGTGTATATGTACTAATGGGGGTGAGGAGTCCGGTTGTCCGGCACGCGTGTGATGGACGGAGTCGATATATATCCGGGTTCGACTCTTGGTGTATGTATAGGTGTATTCCAATTTGGTTTCTACCTTCCCTTAGCTTATCCAAGCTAGTTACTGACTCACGTCGGGCCACAGGGGCATACGTATGTTATTTCGGTGTGCTTGGGATTACTATCCGACACACTGGGTATAAGTTAACCGTTCTATTAACCGGACTGTAACGAGGTTGTAACGAGCTTAACATGGGATGGTAATAATCTCTAGGCTCACTTTGTATACTAACTATGGTGGAAGGTTCCTTGTGAGAACCGATTTACGGTTATGTATGGTGTTGTGCTATGCAAATTCCCTTGCTATGCTACGATAAGTATACGTTAGGTGTTTAGAATGATGGTGATGTTGTCATGTGTACGTCGAAATAAGAAAGGTTTTGTTATGTTTTGTTATGTGTGGAATGAGTTATGTTGTAGGATATGGAATGAGTTATGTTGTAGGATATGGAATGTGTGGATCATGGAAATGAATCCCATTTGTGACAAGAGGCGTTTGAGGATAACCCGATTAATGGGTACATGTCGTTCGTTAAGGAAGTAGCTCCGTTTTAGAGGAGAGCCACTCTAGGGTTTAAGGAATCATTGAATGGTTGGTTAAGTGTGGATGTGATGGTTATAGGTTGAGCCCATTGAGGCGAAATGTTAAGTGTTGTATGTTTATGGCTTGTATGCATGATTTAAATATAATCAACTGCATGCTAAGACGACAATTAGTTGTGCGTGGCCCGGTAGTATGTGGGCTGCGGGATTACCATACCAGCAAAGGTGCTGAGCCCCTTGGGGGCCACCCTTTCTCTCCTTTTCTATTTCAGGTACAAGGAGCTGGAAGCCGTTCGAGAGTAGGACGGGGTAGATGTTTATACATGGGTAGCCATCTAAATGGCGTAAGCATTGTAAGCGTAGTAAGACCGAAATTGTTATCGGCATTAGTTTGTAAATACTCGGTACAGTGGGAATGTAAGTATATAATAAATGTTGAAAATGGAATGAGGTTTGTAATGTGTAGTTGCTCGGGAATCTAGTCCATCAGACCGATACAAATGTATATGTATTAGCCTTGTTAGCCACGTGGGTGGTTAACGGCGTGTAACACCATTGAATTAAGTAATGTGATGAGTTGAGATTTCCGCTGCATATTGATGTTAAGTGTACGGTGGTGGTTGGGGTGTTACATGTGGTGTTGAAAGGTATCACGGAATAAAGAAGTACTTCACACCCCTTGTCATCCAAAGGATAGAGGAAAGAAATGGTGGAAGACACTACTACAAAAAATGCTATTGACAACTGTTAAAAAAGCCAAAGACAACTGTTATTAACAGTTGTAACAGAACCAGTTGTCTTAGGTATACTTGACATAAGACAACTGTTATTTAACAGTTGTCTTATGGCGCCAATTAACTACTGTTAATGTACCTACTACAACTGTTATTAACGGTTGTAGTAGATATACATAAGAGGACTGTTAATAACAGTTGTAATAGGCCTTACTTATTTCTCACTTTCGACACCAATCACAACTGTTTTTAACAGTTGTCTTTGATACTTTTTTTCCAGATTTTCCTTTTTTTTTTACAACATTTTAAAACAAATTTTCCTATCTTTCAACAACTGTTCTTTAACAGTTATCTTTGGTCATTTTAGAAGTTTTTTACCATACACAACTGTTATGTTACCAGTTGTCTTAAACAACTGCTATGATATTCATCTATTTGTCACATGTTAATAAATGCATTCATATGCTCACAATAACATTCACAAACCCACATAACAACACTTATAGTTCCAAATCAACATAACATTCATAATTCTCAATCGACATAGCAACATCCATTGTTCCAAATCTGTTTAGCAACATTCATAGCATCAACTCTGTTTAGCAACATAACCCATATAGAACATGATTCAGTACATCCTCATTCTACTCTAGTCATGGAAAATAGCACCATGTGTAGCAAAATCTACTCAAAGTCTGAATCTAACTGCATTTGAACATATGACGCCCACTACTCTCGAATAACATCTATCTCGTCTTGCTTGTATGCTCGGCCGTTGTACCCGCAAAAGTACTACAAAACAGAATACCAAATTCTATTAGTTCATTAGCATATACATGTGTTAAATGCTTCAACTTATAATGAACTTGTGAAAAATAGAATAATGTAGTTTTCTAATCTAAAAACTTCAAGCACATAGCTAAGGGGTCAGGTGAGCAAGTGCAGCAGCAGCGACAAAAAATAGTTCCAATGATTTATCTATACATAGGTGCAAACACACAAGAGAATGAGCATACATCTATAGCAACAAAGAGAAGTAAGTTCCAGTATATTACCAATTCCTGAATGAACTGGTTTTAGTCCCGTTTCAATCAGTTTGAGTGAGATACAGCAGCAACAGACATCAGATTTATCTCTACAGAGGTGCAGACACAAAAGGAGAAGTAAGTTCCAGTGAGTTATCTATTGCAGCAGAGACTAGAAGTAAGTTGAGTATATTATTGATTCCTTAATGATTTCGTTTCAGTCCCATTTTCAATCAATTGAGCGAGATGCAACAACAACAAACAAAAAATCTGGTGATTTATCTATGCATAGGCGAGATACACAACAAGAGATTGAGCATATATATATTGCAGCAGAGAGAAGAAGTTCCAGTATATTACCAAGTCATGAATGAACTGGTTTCAGTCCAGTTTTCAATCAATTGAGCAAGCAGATTTATCTTTGCAGAGGCGCAGACACACAAGAATAAGCAAGTTCCAGTGATTTATCTATGGCTGCAGAGAGAAGAAGTAAGTTGATTATATTACCGAATCCTGAATAAACAGGTTTCAGTTCTGTTTTCAATTAGTTGAACAAGATGCAACAGCAACAAACAGTTCCAGTGATTCATTTAATGCAACAGAGAGCTGGTTATCTCTTTCTTAAAATGCTAGTCTAGTAGGAGTTTCATAATACTGACAAATTTAATTTCAAAGAGAAAATAAACCACATCATCTATTAATTCATCCAATTAGAAAGACTATGCTAAAACCACATTCATTACATATTAAACTGAAAAGGCAGTTGAGAATCATAAATCTATATAGAGGTAGAGGTATCAAAGATTAATTTCAATGTGCACCCCTAAGATGTATAGCAATAAGAATCAATGTCCTTACAACAAAATCGCAAGAGCCAAAACTTATGAAACTCAAGCATAGAAGTTAGCAACATGGTCATTATTTTTGTATGAAATTTTTGTATGAGCCAAAAGTTTCCTCAGTGATTGTCTGCCTACGTCAACATAGTTAGAAAGACTATGTAAAAACCACAAGTTCCATAAACTACATCTAATAGGACCTTGAAAATGTAACAAACAAAAAAGAGGAAGAAGTGGTGCGAAATAATAGTATTCAACGAGAAGAAGTAAACTTAATTTACTATGTTAATCAGATAACAAGAAGAATATAAGTAATTCATAACCTTTTAAGCATTACTGTCAACCGACAAAGGAGAGAGGAAAAAAACATATACAAAATAAGCTGACAAGTATCATGGGAATTAGACAAGTAAAGAACCATAAATCGTATTTACTATCTCAACCATCCAGATTATATATAACAAACATAAAACATTCGATAGCTTTTGAAAGCTTTTCTGGTTTATCTGTAGAGCAGTTTATAGATAAAAGCAGGGATAAAGCTTACTGATATATATATATATATATATATCAATAGAAAATACAAGTTCATATCATTGTAACATAGAGAAGGTAAAACACATATACACTGCATTAGTGTTTTATGTTCAGGAATGTTAAAAGTAGTTTACAGTTTGAAACAAACACACCCTAATCTACTGCATTCTACTAGGCTTCGTAGAAAGCCAACAATATAGAGTTCGATTGCAGGTTACAAAATGTTGTAGTGCTGCTTAGTGATGCAAAACATATAATTACACAATGAAAATAGTGTTTCACCATTGGGAATAGCCACTGAAAACCCAAATTATTTTCGTTACTAAAAAATAACAAATCTCAAATCCTATGTTCATTTTTTACTCCACCAAGCAAAGAGATGAAAGAAAATCTCACCATTATGTATGCAATCGAAGAAAGCAATGGAGTGTTTCTTGTGTGTCAACTATAGACTCCCAAGCCATTCGAACCATAGAGAGATAGCTTTTTTTTCTGGGAGCAAAAAATAACGCAAGTTAGGGTTAGAAATAAAATAGGGATTAGCAATTGGGAAACTGAAAAAACTCAACTTAGCAAGAAAATGAAAACAAGTCTCACCCGTAGCGTTTCTAGAAGATAAGTGAGATGAATTTTCTCTGAGCATCCACAAAATATTTGCAAGACATTATAGGCTACAACTTTTTTTCTGATATCTCTAAGAAAAACAGGAACATCACTTGAAATGATTGTTGCCCATCAAACTTGGATTCCACCACATTTGATAGACCCAAACCATTTAAATTCGTTCTCAACAATGGCAATAGTAGCATTGTATGACAAATTTTTAATATAGACAGAGAATTTTATAATTAGACTGCTATTGTTGTTGATTTTTGATGATGAGTGGGAAAATTAAGAACTGAAGATGAGGAAGTTGATGATGATTACATACCTGTAGCTGATTTGTGTTGGGTTGATTTGAGGAAGCTGAACAACTCACAATGTATGTGATGAGCAGCAAGCCATCTTTTAGCACAAAATGCTAATCCAGGTCAGAACATAAGGTGAATCATGTTGTCATCATATTCAGTATGCTTTATCCATGTCACCCAAGTTTTCTGCACCATTTTGATTGTCATTTGATCAATATAGTCAGTTAGTTCATTACTTTATTAATTTACTGGTGTCATAACTTTGTCGAGTACACCTAATTTCAATCAGATTATGGCAGTTGAAAGATACGTACATAGTCACACATAGTTGCAGGACATGTGAAGTTTAAAACAGTTGATTTATATTTTGGAAGGAATGAGCTGCTACAAATTCTGCAAAATAATAAGCAGTAGAAACCATTTTCATCAAAAAAAATGTGTAGGAGAAACAAAAAAAGAATCATAATCACCCTTACAAGTTTGACCAAGTGAAGAACTTTCTTTAGTTTAGATTAAAATTTAACCATTATCGACTACAAGGAAGCTGCCGTTAATTAAGGACCTGTCCATGTCCATAAGAGAGGCAGCACAACACTGATCACGTTAACTTTTATGAAGATAAGATTATTATGCTAACATTTAATTTAATCAGCAGAACAAAAACCCCCTAATACTACTACTACTGTAACGGTAAAAAAAGAACAAAGCAGAGTGATATTAGAATAGAAATGTCATATGCTTGATTAATTTATGATCCCCGACACTTGCTCGATTAGAATTAGAATTCCAAAGTCTCCTATATTCTTTTCATTATCATGTAGTAGAAGTAGTAGTAAAACAATATACTGGTAAAATAGAAACTGCAAGTGCAACTAGTGCATAATAATGGTAATGGCAGCTAAGATGTGAGATCCAAGCTACAGATTTACTATGTCAATCTCCATGAAACTAGCACCACATCAGACTGTTACTCGTAACAAAAGATGCAAGTAAATTCAAGCCAGACTTTGAATGCCCAAAATCATTATTATATGACTAAAGAAGCATCTTCTCACCTTATTTTACTAACTATATATATATATTAGAGTTAGATATCCTTACTTACTGACAGACAAATCTCATCTCAGGGATTGGAATAGATTACTAGTACTATTTAATTCTTGATCCAATACTGAAACACTCAACTTCAGTAAATAATCATATATTTTGTTTTGTTTTAGTATTTACCTTCTTTTTTTTAAAAAAAAAAAGGTGTTGTGCAGAGCTCCATGGAAACCATGTCCTCTAAATTCAAAATGAGCTAAGTTTATCATCAGTCGGTTCAGTTCACTATACTCATCCATGGTACACACCAATTAAATTGCATAATGGAAAAAAAAAAGATGAGATCTCCATTTCTTAAGGATGTATAGCTAGCAAAGCATCATAGGGTCATTCGTAGCAAGGAATTAAGTTGTATACAAAATAAAAGTGGGGAAAATATAATTTACCAAGAAGTAGCCATTCTTCACATCTTGAATAATAAATCTAGAAGACAGCCTCCTAGACCTCTTTGAAATATCCTGATCACCAGATGAAGGGTGGCCGTCGAGACATCAACCACAACCCGTGTGCCTAGAGTGTTGCTTGCATCTTACTCAGTGTCAAGATTGTAACAGTATTAAACCAAGTTTTATCTAAGCTCCCAAAATTTCAAATGATGAAACAATAGAATAAGTTAACTCAGAGCATTATAGTTTACGATCAGAAGTAGGATATCGGTTTTGAAAACAAAGCACTGTAATAGAATAAAAATATCTTAATGAAAATGACAAGGGGAAGATAAAATAGATAATGGTGATGAGAACTGAAACAAAAATTGAGGAAAGGAAAAATTAGCGCACCATTATCAAGCCACGTCTAACAACCACCAAGCGTTTCCACTACTGTAGAGCATCACTGTCGCCTTGCACTACTGTCGACGCTATTGCCAATAATCGCAGTAGAACACCACCAACTACTTAGGGTTTGCTTCAGTCGCAGCAAGATCTTATGGAAGAGAAAGCAATTTACAGAGGGGTTTGAAATAAAGAAGAAAACAAATTAGTTAACACCTGATATCGGTTTCAGTCCAAAAACCCTAAATCTTCAGTTAATCCAACAATATAATTAGGGAGGATACGAAAGAAATCTCACCGATGACAAACACGAGAAAAAGGGGAAGTCTTGACTGACAAAAACCAACGATTTCCTTGATTAGGGTTGAGAATGTCTAGTAGATCTCGTTGTTGACCAATCCTACATCCATGGCGAGTCTGAAAAATTCCCAGCGTGTATGCCCACAGTGGAGATCAAGGTTTTTTCTTCAGAAATGAAGTATCGCACTAACGCTTTCTCTCCATATCTCTCGCGATGTAATGGTAGATGTGTTCTCTTTTCTTTTATCAGTAGGATTCGAACCTGGGGTGAAATTTTTTTCCCCTCGCTTTACTTAAATTTTGGACGGAGAATGATAATAGACTACTATATATTTGTCCCAGTCGTTTAATGTAACTTATTACCCACTGCACATACTAATTACAACTGAAACTGGATAACAGTTATCTTAGCTCAGTAGTAGAAAGTAAGTTCTGTAGTAGTGAGATCCCAAACTATTCTGTTTCAGTTTCTATAATCTAACTTCTCCATGCTTTTTAACTAACTCTTTTTCACTGTTTGCGAAAACCTATAGCTAGTAGCAGAACTTTTCTTTTGATTGTCATTTTGCTTGTTTTCCATCGGCAGTTGTTTGATCCTGAGTTTCAATACTACGACCCTTAAGAGTAGTAATATTCTGTATTTACTTGAGGACAAGCAAAAGCTAAGTGTGAGGAAGTTTGATAAGTGCGAAATATATCTACTTTTAGGGTTATAATTCTTCCTATATTCACTACAATTCTTGCCATATTTCTCACTTATCATATGTTTTTCCTTTAATTTATGTTTTGATGTGAACTGATATATTTTATGTGTCAAATGCAGGAAAACGTCTTATATGTAAATATATACCTATATATATATAGGTGAATCTCGGCTGGACGTTATTAACATTTGAAGAAAAGATCATTATTAAAGTCGGTTGCTTTATAAACGATTAAAGATTTTGATCGAGGAATATTATATATCACACTGATAACATCATCATCATGGGCACATCATGATAGTTACTTGTTATTCAGGATCAAATACATATACAATATGTTGCTGCATGTTTTTTACTCGTGGCAGCATGTATCATCATTAACAAATGATTACGTGGCAATTTAATTCGCTCACGACGGGAAAGCGGCACATCATTGACAAGATTATCACTAGAGATAAAGATTTTGATTTATCAAATCGAACTCATGAGGCTGCTATATAAGATGAGAGTTAGGGTTGGAATCGGACATGCTCGAACACGCCTCCACAGAGGCCTGTGCCTCCCTTCCTGAGTTCGTAACACCATCACCACATCATCCACCGCATCACCACACCACACCAGACCACACCATTGTTCACCACCACTTCCACATATTATTTTTGTTATGTTTGTTATTTTTATAATTATGTTTGAGTAGTTAGTTTAGCTCCCCGGGTTGGGGTAGCAAACCGAATCTTTATGTTTATTTTATAATTTTTTTTCTGATTATAATTGTAGTAATTTAATTCCTGTTCTTCATGCGCTTTAATTTACTAGCTAATTATTAAAGCAATATTTGTAGTTTTCTAATCAAAATGTGGCGCTGAGATTAGTTAACAAGACATAGGAAATTAAACCGGATTAACGACTAGAAGCATGGTTTGCCTATAGGTTAATCTGTCTCCAATAGGAATTGTGTTTAATGCTATTAACTTGATAACTTGGGCATGGTTTGCGGCTGGTTATTTCAGTTAGTTAGGGTTCGTTGTACAGGGACCGGTCAACGAACTATTTATAATTCCTGAGTTTATTACAGAATTAGGGAAGAGTTTATTGATAGATTAATAAAGTGAAGGTTTGCAGAACAATCTGGGGTGCTTCTTTAGATTCAATCTTTATTTCTTTATTTGGTTTATTTTGTATCTTTTTACTGTTTCATTATTTTATGTTAGTTTGTTTAGTCCTTCTTTTTATTAAATTAAGTAAAACCTGAAAAAGTGACGTTTCCTGTTTTCTTAGTTTAGTTTCTCAGTTAGTAAATAAATTGTCAATTAATTGAACGAGGTCCCTGAGATCGACAACCCCCACTCAATTCACTATTCCGCAAAACGATAGGTACACTGCCTAGGTAAAAGTATAGTAACATATCTTTCTGCTAATAACGGAGTTGACTACTTCTCATGTTCCTAACACTACTTGTCTACATGCATGGGGTACCATACTGATACATTACTACTTACCTGACTAACTTATAAATAAGTCTGTCAGGCCCACATGCTCTTATCGGAGTGCGGTCGTCCCATGTCTCGTTTAGTAAACTGGTAGCATCCGTCACACGTCTATTGTGAAGTATTTTGTTGTCAAGCTCCCTTTTGATGGATGTTTGTTGCAGTTTGATATTAATTGGTTCGCATTGTCGGTTATCTTGTCGTAGGTGTTATTGCCCTAGTGGTATGAATGGTAAGTGGTTGAAGATAATATTTTTGCTCTTTGGACTCACGTCCTTCGAGTAATATATTGCATCTGGCACTCCTTTCTAAATGTAGTACTTCGGTTGTTAATCAGTTAAACATTAAATATTGATTCACCTTTACGCTGCAATCAGTTCATGTAATATTCATGCTGAATTTAGCAACATCGGTCTCATATCGCGAACTCCTTGAGTACTCTACCTATTCTTTTCCTCCAGGTTTAATCATTATCCCATCTCATCTATAATTCCCGATACGGCGTAGGGTAAGTTCTCATATTTGGGTATTCATATTTGTTCCCTCTTCCGTTTAACTGGGTGTATTGTAGATTGCATGACTGCTTGAACAACAACCATTCTCATTGACGGTACTGCATCCACAAAGGGTATGCCATTTCTCACAAGATTATGCTTGTCCATAAGGACTAAACATTTATCACTATTAGTGATTAGCATTGAATGCTGGTATACACTTTTGGTATTCCGCTAGTAAGCGATGTCTTTGTTGTTACTTAGTGTTTAGTGCTAGTTATTTGTAACTGCAGTTCTTTATATTTCAAGTGCGTGATTTGGCGCCTGTTTGTTAATCATCATTGTTATTCACATTGCTTACGGTATGTACCTAGCTCCCTTACTTCATTGTATTAACTTAGACATTGTTATGTTAATAATGTGCCTTGAAAGGTAATCGGAGTCGGTGTTCCCGGTCTCCTGGGCTCATGCCCCTAATTTGTACATTAGGTACTTGTTTACTTGTGCCATTTAGCGTTCGGTTTGAGTGTTTTGTAATATTGATTTAGTTGTTTGTCATTATTTTAATTTACACATTCATTCATCACTAACAGTCGTCACAATAGTATACGACATGTCTTTAACTCATATTGATACTTATCATTTTTTTTACATGGCTGAACGCCAATGGCGGTAGCCATTCTTCTACTAAGAACTTGTCTCATAATCACTATGATCTTGATGGTACACATAAAACTCAATCTTGACGTTTGTTCGTTTTTAATTGAACAGAACCGTACATGGCACTCCTTGGTAAAGGTAGTGCTCAGGGTGGTACTTATTCAAGTGTTCATTGTTGATTCGCGTTCATTATTGCGAGTGATATTGGTAATAGCCGTATTACGGTAGGATTGTTCTTTTCACTTTTGGTCCATCTGTGGACTGATGCGTTTTACTAATTCCCTGGTGTTCATCACAAGTTGGCGTATACTGGTAGCGTGTTTTGTCGGTACCAATTGTTATTTGATCGTATTCTCTCCATAATTTTATTTTGTATGTTTTAATATATACAACGTAAACTGTTAGTCACGAGTTTCCTTATTTAATATCTTATTGCTTAATTGTTGCTAGTTGTTTGTAACTAGTACACTGCAGTTTTGTTTGTCCTGACTGTAATTAAGAGTGGCAACTTGTGAAGAGTTTCAGGAGTCATCCGACCCTGGTGTGATCAGCACCAGTTTTGAACTAACCTTCCACCCCAATTTGTGGTTGGTTTCCCTTGATCCCCGGGAATCAAGTTTTACCTTCCACTTCCAATTCAGAGGTTGTAGGCCTCGTATCTTAGCGGTTTATTGCAACAATTGTAGTTCTGTAGTTCATATTAGAGTTGTACAATTGTTTGGTGATTTTTGGTAGCCATGGCGTTGTACCACTGGTCTACACAGTTTACAGAATTTGTTTGTAACGATAATAGCAGTGGTAACTGCAGTCGTAGTTGTTTGCAGCACTTGCAGTAGCAAGTGCGCGGGGTAGATGGAATTGTTGGTACATTATTTAAATCAGCGCTTGTAGTGGGAAGCGCGCCATAGAAGTAGAGTTGTCGGTTTACGACTTGTTTGTCTTACCGCCGCATTGGTTGCTTAAATACCGTTAGAATGATTGTTCATGAAAAAGACGGTATTTGGATTGGAAAGTTTTCCTAACTATATTGTCATTAGAATAACCAAGTCCTCCCTCACATTAGATTCATAATAGTATAAACGCTCGGAGTTTGTTTCTCCACAGGTGTCATCACGACAAGGTTCTAGCGTCACGGTATTGTGTGTACACAAGATTAGGATTGGAATTTGAACATAACCGGATGGTATACTCACAAAATTTTTCCCATGTTCTCACTATAATCCCTTTTTACTGTTTGGTTTTACGATACAATGGTATGGTGGTTAAAGGTCCCCATTACGGGCGATGGTCTCACGGAGCTCAAGGTGCTCTCGGTCCGCTTGCCCTGATGTCATGGGTGATCCATTCCACGACGTTAGGTAGTAGTGGCGCTCGCCTCTGGCGGTGTCTATTGTTACAACGCTTGGTCGTTACGGTAGGTATGGTATTGAGTTTTTATTCATGTTACAGGAGTAGGAATTATTCGTCCGGTGCGAGAGCGTTTAGACGGCCTATTGGGCTTGGTAGCCCTCCTCCTTATATTCGGGGTTTATATTTCTCAGTTGTATTATACTCATTGGGTTGTGGCGGGAGGGGTACTGTCGGCGGTAGTCCGTACTGGACTTCCACATGAAAGTGGATTGTGGCCAAAGTACTCATGACGTTTGTGTCTCCTCCTGGCTGAGCTCTCAGCTGGTCCGTAACGGGGATAATATTCCCGGGCCTTTATGCCCTTGGCCAGATTCCTGGCTCACACCACCACTAGACTTTGGTATTACTGTTCGTCTTCCCGATATCACATCATATCACAGTCAACTCGTTTGTGCGCCTCAAGGGCTAACACTTGCAAGCCAAAGGATTTGCTAACACATAATTCTATTAAAGCAAAGACGTTTCGTACCTCACAACGTTTCCCAAGTCCTAAGCTCACTGTCTTAACCTAGTATCTCGTCATCAGAGCGGTACTCCGCTCTGATACCACTTTTGTAACACCCCTCTTAAATAAACACGTAAAAGTCACTCACGTTAACAGAAAAATAAGACGTCTTATAGCGGAAGAATAAATAACAACATTAAAACTCACTCGGGTGTCACCTGCCATTACTCGCCCATGCGAGTAACGAAGCAGAAACTAAATCTAACACTAAAACAACAACACTACTATACCGTTGTGACAACTAGATATCTCCTATACATCATACTGAATCCACATCCATAACAGTCGACAAGTGAGCATCTACCCAAATAAATACAACTGTATCGTCATACATCCACGACTGATACTGTTATACAAATAAATTCCATGTACAGTAACTAAAGTAACCCTCACTACCCGGTACCCGTACTTCGGCTTCAACGTTGATCAGCAACCTGCACAATGAGTGTAGTCTCAGCGATAGACGTTGAGTATGCTGGGCCTGGACCCTATTGGTCACTTGTCATTTTTAACCATCTTGGTATTAGGTTGATTTCATGCTTTACCATTTTACAGATATAATAAATACTGTAATAAGCATGCATAAACACATGACCATCCATCTAATTCAAACAATCATTATAAATATATGCAGCACAGTCACACATCATACAATACAATATCATTGATAACTCATACGTCGTATAATAACATCATCATGTATTTCAACATTTGGCCCCCCGAGCCCTCACATATCATTTGATTTGGTTAGCACTGTCGGGCGTCAATTAGGACAACCCGAAATATACTCACTTGGACAGTAGTCCCACGTACACACAAGGTGCTCACTGCCCTGATCATCCGAATACTCCGGACTATTCACTTTGCCTTTGTAAGGGTGTCCATTTAGGTGGCCAAAGGCCTGGTGCCAACGGTAGCACACTCCGTCTGACGATCTATCTAGGTTCGTTCAGGATTAACTAGGGAAAACCCGATACGGGATAACCCAAGAAATCTCTACGTGTGACCAGCAGCCAGTGACTGTCTGGATTAAGGTACACATCACTTTCATTCACATTCCACTGTTAACCTCGTTAGTTAGTAGTTTAGTTACAGTTTTAATTATGGAGAACATCACTTATTTTGTTGGCTGCCCTGTGGGTCTTACGCATGCCTAGAATGATTCTAGGTAGTATTTATGTTCGAGTCGAAGCTCTAGGGACCGACAATGTCGTGTCCCGTTCCTAAGTGTTTTACTTAGGTTATAACTACATACTTGTAATACTTAGTGTATTAGGTCAGACAACGGTGATCATAGTCACACAACTCGTATATGTAGTTTTATATAAGTCGATCTATAGTCGACGTAGTATTAGTCCCGTAGGACGTTCGTGCATAAATAAATAATGCAGTAAACACATATATCCATAACACACATAGTCACACTTGTTATCAAACAAATCCGAGCCCGAGGAATTCCTCAGGACAACCCGGATCAAACCCCTTTACATACCGTAAACCTTAGACCAGGATGCGCAGTGTAGACCACTAAGCTTTCTCGAGCGCGCACGTCTGACAGGCGATCTAACAATACGAAGAACGCTAAGTGTCAATCCACATGACAATACGATTCGGTATTTTCGAATAACGTCAGTAACCCCGGTATTACATCCCTGGATTTCAACTGTTAATAGTTAAGGTATCATTATCCTTAGAAACTCTTTACTCGTAGTATGTATTAATATTCGGTTTAACTAAGACGTCGGTTTTCATACGAACGTCGTAGTTAACGTTTTCAAACGTAGGAATTACAGTTTCCAACCGTGGTATTTATTAAGCGTTATGCTTTACAAAAGTTCATTTGTTCTCGTATATTTTAATTCAACCGTTATATCGCATGCATAGGTATTGTTATAACCTATAGTTGCATGCATGGTTATATTTTATAACCTATGGTTGCATGCAGTCCATGCAACGTTAGTTTATACTACATAGTATATTACTATTCTTTAATATACCTTATATCATGCAACTTCTCACTTACGAAACAACTTGTATTTATTTAAAACCTTATGAATGTATAATATGTAATTATACCCATGAGTTAACATTTATTATTTACTATTATATGGTTTGTAAACCATAATATATATGCATATCATTGCGCCAGCATATATATATATGTATACACATTAATTCCTAATGAAATAAGAAACTTTATATCATGTACACATTATTCCTCATTCAAGGTTTATTTAACCATTCCAAAAATCATATACTAACCATAGTATTTATGTCATTGTATACTATAGTTTATATCCTCTCCTTTTTTTATACATATGTATACATGTGCATGCGCTAGTAAGATAGTTTTAAGAAACTATACTTTTAACCACACAATATTATCTAGTGTTACACTTATATCATGTTATCATATAGTGTGATATTTTATATTTCATTAACTTATAACATATAGTTTTAGTACTTACATTTATGTACCGAAAATGACATATACTTATAATACACTTATACTTCTTTATTTACATAATTCTCATTTATTACAATATAGTCACATAACTTATACCATGTTATAAATACCTTATTTTCTATCATCAAAACATTGTAATAGGATATAACCTATAGTTTTGTAATATTTCCCCTAAATTGCCGAATAGGCATATATTTAATATTTCATCTCCTTTCAAACCCCACACTTTATTATTATTACAATTTCACCACAATTTTTATAACATACTTAACTTACCATTTATTATAGCAATTGAATCATATAGTATGTATACTATATAGTTTCAATATTTCCGAAAAATACAAACAAACCCTTAGGTTCTGTTTTTTTTTTTTTTGTTCTAACCCTTAACTTCCCATATTTATACTTTTACCACAACTCTTATAATATTTTTACATATCATATGTTATATCATTCCAATCATTATATTATTTATAACATATAGTTTTTATATGTTATTTCCTTAATATTACCGAACAACCCATAGTTATTTGTTATATTTCTTTTCCAGCCACTATCTTTTCCTTATTTACAAAGTAACCACATATATTATAACAAGTTATACATATAGGTATATTATATGGTTTTAATATTTATTATCCATATAACCCATAGTTATTATGTTACTATATCCCAAATAGCCCCCTTCTGTTTTGAAATCCTCTTTCCGCCCACATTTTTTTCCCTATTTACGTTTTGACTCCAATTTATATTATATACTTCCATATGTCACAAAAACCATATATTATACTCTTTTATCAATATACCCACTTATATAACTCCAAAAATTCCCAAATTTTATACTTAGGATATAAATCACTATATTAACCAAACCAACCCATTACTTTCAGTATTTACACTCTACACCCCAAAATTTCATAAACTTGACATTTAATCTCTAATGTTACCTTAAGTTCATAAATTAATTATTTATGTTATAAATTTTGGTCAAGGCTTTTATTTTGGTCAATGTTGACCCAATATGCACTAGTTTGACCATAGATTTATGTATTTGCGGTTTGATCACATTTTCTCAAAAATTACAATTTGACCCCCATATTTTATAAAACTTAATAAAATTCATAAGATAACTTTTTGAACATATAGTTTTTGGCTTTATTTATTTTCAGCCTCTAAAATTTACTTAAATTGCAAATCAACCCCAAACTATTTCGGTAATATTTATTTTGTTCTAAATTCATTTTAAATCCATTTTTCACTTAATATAGCAATTAAATTAAATGGCCTAAAATGCTTGGCCTTGTTACATTAATTAACATTGGATAAAATTGCACATAAATGTTATAAAAACTATATTGATTACGGTTTATCATATGTTTTTCTTAAATGTTTCCTAAAATCATTGAATTAATTCCTATGACATTATATGTCATCTAAACTTTATATTATCAACTAAAAATGACATAAACCATTATTATACATAGTTTAGTCATTTAAGACCATGTTTGGTCTCGGTTCCATTTCCCACGCCCCCATATATTTTATAAATTATGTTTTTGACCCATAATTAATTTCCTTGACCCTATAGGTCATTAATACACCAACTAACCAACCAAAAATGTTATTAAACATTTTAATACACAATTAAGTTATAAAATCTCCATAACACCCCACGGCTGATATGTCCATGTAATAAAATTTCATAAAAACCATATTATAACATAAGGTAAGTATTTTCTCACCTTGCTTTTGATTTCCAAGCTACTAAGCACTCCAAAACTCTTCCTTAGGCTCTCGGCCTATTTTTTTTTTTACAAAGCTTAATTAGCTTTTGAAGTGTTAATGACATTAGCTTCATATATACACCATTAGAGTATTAATAGTTACTTTGTATGTTTAGCTCTTGGATCTGTTTTTTTCTCACGGTTGTGCATGGAGTTTCCATGGGTTTTCCAGCAGCATCTCGTGCAAGAACAAGGTCATATATTAGCCATGTAAGCAAGGTTATTATGGGTTGATTTATGCTTGTAAAGTACATAGTATTTACCTTATTAGAAGCTGGGTTCAAGGCTTACTTGCGCCTGGTTTTTGTGAGCAAAAACAATGTTAAAACTGGTGCTTAAAACTAGTACATACTCTCGGTAATTCATGGAGGAATAAGGCATGTCTTAAGCTAGAAAACACATGTTATTTACCTTACTATGGATCTGGTTATTATGGCCTTGTACGCCTGGTTTTTGTTTTGAGTGGCAACAGAGGTGTTAACATACATTCACTCCAGTACATATTACCGGTAAAACAGAGAGGAAGTGGGCAGGGTTTTTTCTTACCGTGAGCATGGTCAGACAAGGGTGTTTGTTTGGCTCTTTTGTTCCTTCACAAGTTGGGTAATTCCTACTGGTATTTACGTGAAGAGAAGCAGAGGAAATATCTCAGTACAAGCTGGTATATTACAGGTAGAACAAGGTAGGTAAGGTAAGTTTTTTTTCTCTTACCGAAAGTGATTGAACCGAAGTGGTTCTGCATGGGTCTTGTTACCGCATGGATCATGGAGGTTTCCCTCTGATTTTTACATGGAAAGAGCAAGGTTTAGTTGGGGAAAAACTGGTAGCATGTTACCAGAAATAAAGAGAAGAGTTTAGGCTAGTTTACAAGCTTGTTTATTACCTTGAGAAGTTAGTTAGTTGCTTCCCTTTCTTCCCTTTATTATCAGCCGAGAGAAAGCACTACTCCAAGCCCAACACAGCCATGGAAGAAGGGAGTATACTCACGGTCAAGTAACAGCAAAAGAGAGTTGCATGCGTTCTATTCCTTCACAAGGTGCTGGGTATTTTTTCCTGGTTTCCCACGTAAAGAAAGCAAAGAAAGGAGTTTAAAAGGGCTGGGGACATCTACTGGTTATTACATGAAGAAAGGCAAAGGAAAGAGCTCAGTACTTCCACTGTTTGTACGTGGATAAATCAGAAGAAGAAGCGCTCATATGAAGCTGGGAATATTCTACTGGTTAGTACGTGAGGAAAGGAATAAGCTAGTTTTTGCACTTACCTACTGCTCAATGGTTTGTCTTTGTAGCTGGGTATAGTCCTCGGTTCTATGTCTTGGAGCAGCAACCATGGAAGCTGGGAGATACTCTTGGTTCTGGGAAAACAAAAGAATAGTTTGAGAGACTGGTTTATGATGAAGGAAGGAGATGTGTGGAAGAAGAAAGGAAATCGGTTAACAAGAGTTGGTATGGGTTGGTCAAAGTCGAGACAATTTCCTAGCTGTATTGGGAAGCTTCCCATGTCTGAAATAATCTCTTGAGCAGGAGCTGTCGGACATGATGGGTAGAAGTAGTAAAATAGAGGAAGTTGATTGATTGTTATTATATTGTAATATGTATATATATGTCATAATGCTCATCTCTGTTGTATGGTGTTCGGTGGTTTGCAGGTCCCAGAAGTATGTAAGGTGGGCTACAGATTTAAATAGGCAGCAGCAATGATGTGTACAAGGTGGGTGAGATAGGTAGCTTAGCTTAGTTATTATATGATAAATATGTACATGTCATAAAGCTATGTGTTTTTTGTGTGACATTCAGTGGTCTTACAGGTTGTTCAGAGTTAATAATAGATGGGATGACATAACAAGGCAGGAGGAAGTGATATATCAAGGTAGATAGGTGTGTTTAATTGGTTAATATTGAGAAGTAATAAAATCGTTACTTAATGAAGGTAAAGATGATGACTCACCATTACTTGCAAATGGGGACGGTAATGAGCTGAGAGATTGGCCTTAAACTGGCGGAACATATTAACCAAGGTCAAGGGAACATATTGACCATAGACATGATTAAGTGATTAAATTTTATTTTTACACTATTTGGTCACTATTCACAAAACAATGCACATATTTTTTTCTTTTTGGTTTTTTTATAACTTTTATTTAAGCATTTTAATGTGGCACATTATGTTACATTAATATATTTAAGGGTGTTCAAGACCCTAAAATTAAATAGAACTCATTTTGGAGACAATCTCATAAAAATGTGCTTTAAGGAAGCTTAGTGCACATTTTTGTGTTCCAATGAATTCCTGAGCTTGGTTTACCTTGGAAATGGTTTTAATGTGTTCATTTATGAGTTATAATGCTCAGGTTAAAATTTCAGGTCAAACGGAGTTCGTTTGGATATTTAATCACCCTAAAAGGTCAACGGGTGTATTTCTTGCTTTCTGTTAAACTTTGTTGTGTTTAACTTATTTTTAAGGCATGTTTGGGCCTTAATTTAATTGATTATATGTTTAATCAAAATTAAATTAATTAGGGGTATTTCATACAACACCTTTGGACCGCCCCTCGGGGTAGGTCGGATGCAGTTCCGACCTCTCTGTACACGATCGCCCCTCTGGACCACCCCACAGGCTAGGTCGAAACCAGTTCTGACTCTTTGTACGTGACCTCCCCGCATGACCGCCCCACAGGGTCGGTCGGGTGAAAAACGTTGAATTTTTTATCTAACATCAAACACTAAGTTTTAAATTTCTTATCCTCTTTACTTGTTTTAACTATGCTTTACACTCTTCACTCTGGAAAAATTTCAGGCAAGCGAAAGAGCTACCCTAACCCACTAGGATTGTAGACTTACTCGTTGCTACTGCTTGAAAATATTAGCTACCATTTCTTATAATGTAGCACAATATCCACTAAAATCTCATTAACATCATTAGTTAGTATCATTTTCATAATTTAAGATAGTAACAATTTTTTTACTTGTTTAAACTACTTGCTTCCATAGCAGAACAACAACTGTGATCAAGTGTCAGTAGCAATTTTATTAACTTAGTTTATCTATTTGGTAGTAACATATATTAAGATAGTATCAATTTAGCTACAAGTTATAATGTTTTTTGCGACTGTTGGTGAATATTAGCACAACAGCTACCATGATTGAATTAGCCACATCCATCAGTAGTGATTCCTTAATTTAGCTACCAATGTTGGTAGCAAAATTGTTCTTACTAAAATAAACAAGATGAAATTCAAAAGTAGCTACTACTGCGATTGTAACACCCAGTGAGGGTTACCTCCCACATCGGTTGGAGAGGAGAACGAAGTGTGCCTTATAGGTGCATGGATACCTCTTCCTTGTGTGACGCGTTTTGGGGCTAGGAAACCCCAGGAACAAATCCGTGCGGCCTGCGTGCCAAAGCGGACAATATCACACATGTGGGCTGATTGGGCTGGGCTGTCACAGATGGTATCAGAGCCAGACCTAGGTCGGTGTGCCAGTGTGGCCCGCGAGAGCGCTGGGCTCCCAAGGGGGGTGGAGTGTAACACCCAGTGACGGTTACCTCCCACATCGGTTGGAGAGGAGAACGAAGTGTGCCTTATAGGTGCATGGATACATATTCCTTGTGTGACGCGTTTTGGGGCTAGGAAACCCCAGGAACAAATCCGTGCGGCCTGCGTGCCAAAGCAGACAATATCACACATGTGGGCTGATTGGGCTGGGCTGTCACAGTGATAGACAGGTACACTTGCTGTAATACCCCGAATTTTTATAACCCTAATGGAAACCATAGTTCCATAGGAATTATTACAGAACACCAGGAAACCCTAGTGGTCGGGGATCAACCAAGAAACCCTGGAGAAACCCTAATTCAGAAAGTTCTGAAAAACACTGAAATTTCAGGGAGTTATTTAGAGGTCAAAAAGCCCTGGTCAACTGTGGTCAAACCTTGGTCAACCTTGGTCTAACCTCAGTCAAATATTGGACAATGGTCAAACCTTGGTCAATGGTCAACTTTGGCCATGATGATGCAGTGATGATGCAGTGATGATGCAGTGGTAATGTAGTGATGATGTAGTGATGATACAGCGATGATGTCGTCATGACATAATGATGATGTAAGCGTCGAGGTGTCAAGAGATGATTAGTTACACATGGTCCAATCAAGAGAAGCCTTGTGCCATCTTCATTAATGACTAAACTCCCTTAGGTGTCACTTTATCGTTCGACAACAGTTGGAACCAATGAGGGTGAAACACGTGTCCTAACCTTATTAATTATTCTTGTCCTTATATAATCATGAAGATGATAAGGCTTATCATCTTAATAATGAGGGGCGGCCACACATGGAGGGTGGAGATTAATCCAAGCAAAATATCTGATCCAAGGGCTGTAAGTGAAGACATCTTTCTTAACCTCATCACTATTCACTATTCTTGTCTTATTCTCATTATTAGCCATGCCACTTGTCTCCTTCATTTAATATGGCCGGTTACACATGGATGGATGGGATTAGAGCTTGGCTAGGTGTCTCTCATCTAAGGGCTCCTTAAGGATAAGGCTTATCTCTTTAATCATTACACTTAGTTAATGAAGTAAAATGAACTCTTTTTGGAGTCCACTCACGCCATCTATAAGAGGGATCTGGGTTCTGATTCCTTGCTTCTTCACCACCCTCACGCCATTAGAGTACCATAGAAGCTCATAGGACACAACACCCACCATTAGAGAAGAGAATTCAAGCTAGAAATCAAGGAAAAAAAAAAGATTTCAAGGAGGGAGAAGCAGCTGGTGACCTTGGGCGAATTGGTGGTGGAAGAAATTGATTCAATTAGCTAAGGAACTTGTAAGGACGTGGCTAAGATGTCAAGGAGGATTCAGGTAACACTTATGCTCACCAAAAAACTCACCTTAAGGCATGTTTTCTCTTTGCTTTCTCTAGATCTGTACACTTCGAACCATAGATGATCTTGAGCTGAAATTTTTCCAGTGTTCTTAGATAGTAGTTACTAGACTAAGCTCAAAAAATCAGGCGAAAATAAATTTAGGAAGTCGGATAATTTCTAGGAAACTTTTAGGAAGGAAAAATGTGTTTCAAGACTCCATGAGTGATTTCGATGGGATTTTGTTGAGTTTGGTGTGTTATTCTACATATATGAACTCATAATAATTGATTATAGGTGGTGGTAATTTGTGGTTAGACATAAAAATGCTAGGTTGAGGTGGGAGGGCTTAAATGGTGCTTTAAGCCTTGAGACTTAGTTAAATAGGTTTCCGAGGTGCATTTGAGCTGAAATTTTAAGTGTAGTCTTATATTATAAATTTAGATCCATGGTCAAAAATTCAGGTCGAAACTCTTTTGGTAAGTCATTCGAATTATTAGGAAGTGATTTGGGTAAAAGGTGTGCTTTAAGCTTGTATAGGTGTAATTGTGTGTTAGTTATTGGATTTAATGGTTTATCTGGTCATTATAGTCCTAATATGACTTGTGGTTTAAGTTTTAAGAGATGGTGAAGTGTAAAATATATAAGAAATTCCTGTAAGGTTATGTTTGTGTGTTAAAACTTGGAAAGAGGGAAAATTGTGTTTAAGTGTGGTTTTGGGTGTTTTGTTGCTTGGTTTAGCCTTGAAAGGTCTGGAATGATATTGGTTTGACTATTTATCAGAAAATATGATGTGGATATCTTAACTCCTTTTCTAAGGATGATTGTGTGTAATATTCTTCTGGATGGTTTTGGAAATGATTTTTGAGTTACCCTTGTGCTGAATGTTGATTTATGACTGATAAGAGATTGAGCTGGTTTCTGGTGGGTAAATGGCATATTCATGGGAGGAGCTTATTATTACATGAATTGTGAAGAATCTATTTAAGAGTTTTACTAATTATGTTGATCATGATTATGAATGTTGGATTGGAAATTGTGTTGTGTGTGATATACTATGTGATGGTGGACTTGTTGATGGGTTGGATGGTGATATTGAGAAAGGCTATGGTTAGCCTCTTTATGGAAAGCTATTTGAGCTACTGAATATTAAGTCATTTTATGGCTTGCCGTATTGGCGACTGATTATTAGACTCCTACTAATGAATTAAGGTCGTCCTATGATCTACTCTTTGAGCTATGGTTAGCCTTAGGGGGTGTGCACACTTAAGGACATAGGGCCAGAGAATTGAGATTTGTGGATTTCACTTTGTGATTCCAGTGGGGTGTTGAGATTTAACCGATTCACGAGGTACGAATGTGATGGTAATCCAAGGGCATGTAAACTCTTCTATGTGATATGCTCTTATTGCATGCCTATGCTTGTGTGATGATGTTGGATGCTTACTTGTTATGTAAAGAGTTTTAAAGAGAATGAATTTTACAGGGTGAGGTAATTGTTACTCAGCTTTGCTGACGTTTTCTGGTTTGTGCCTATGGCCCCTTTGTGTGATTGCTTGCTGGCCATAGATTTGTTGCAGGTGAAGTTAATTCCTTGTGTGATATTGCTCTTGAGCTTGGGACAAGGGAACACGCTGACATAACTAGGAATTTTATTTATTTGTAAGTGGCAAACTCCTTGGAGCATGTTCCGGGAGTTAGGTTGTAGGTGGATTAGCCTTAGCATCCACACTAGTTGGTGTGGGTGTGGCGGTAGCACTCCGGTTTGGCTTAGGTGTTATTTAGTCTTCCGCTGTAAAATATTGTAGAAAGTTGTACAAGTCAAGTAAAAAAAAATAGGGTGTAAAAACCGGGGTGTTACACTTGCCGTTAGGTTTACCCCGTACAGGCACGGATTCTCAAGGTCCAAGATCTTTTTTTACATCTTATTTCCACGCCGTTTTCCCCTAGTTACCTGTATATGACGGTAGTTAAGGTTATAATCTACACCTTAAACTTTATTCTTTTTGGGACAAGCGGATGGACTGGCCTTCCTGTTGAAATTAGGAAGGTCTCTCGGCTTAATGATCTTAGGTTACTATGTTTCTCTTAGTCGTACTCTTCAATTCATTGTAGTATATCGGTTTAGTCTTAATCTTAGTCTAGGTTTTAATGTTTTTAGTATTAGTCATGATGCTCTAGGAGGTTGGGTGATTCGATTGCAGGATAATAAAATGTACTTGATCAACTTCCTTGCTCGTTATCTTTTTTTGTTTGTAGCATCCAGCAAGACATCTAGGTCCATAAGGGTTGGCTCTCATTAGGTTGTTGTATTGCTCCACGTTTCTCGCCTCTTTGATCTAGTTGCAAAAGACGGGATGGAACGGCCATATATACAACGAAGCGCCCGTATCCAGCTGAAATACCCCAAACCTTGATATGTGGTTTAAATATCAAATTATGGTATGTAAAGGCTAAAAAGTGCCTTAGTAACATCAGTGAACAATTTAAACCATAATAAATGCAATAAAGCATTAAGACACAGTTTGAGCAAAAACATGCTCTAAGCTATGAGTGAACTTGGTTAGGACCCAAAGAGCCTACCAAGACTTGATAACATTTAATTATGATTTAATAAGGCTAAATAAGTCCTTAAGAAACTTTGGTGGACAGTTAAACCAAATAAAACATAAGAAATACCTTAAAGTCAATATGAGCAAAAATGTGCTCTAAGCTTGGGATGAATGTGTATAAGACCTAATGGTCATACTATACCTTATTTATATGTTAATGAACATATTAAATCAATTACTAAAGAAAACCAAGCTTGAAAACAAGTTAAAACAAAAATGTGCTTTAAGGAGTCTTAAAGCACGTTTTTGAAAAATTGTCTTGTAAATGAGTTTTGAATGGCTAAATGTCCATCATTACTCTTTAATTAACATGTGTACTATATAGTATCACATTTGGGTGGCCATATTAGTGGGAAATCAAAAATTTCACTTCTATGTGCCTTAGTTTGTGAATAGTAACTTTTATAAGCTAGTTTGTAACATATAATGTTATAAGTAATTAAATTGGTCAACAAAGACTAGTATACCCTCCTAGGCATAATGGTGGCCGGTTTTTGTAGTAGTGAGTCACCAAGTTGTAAAATAAATCAAATAAGTAAAGAAAACTTTAAGTAAAGTACTATTTGCTTTATAAGCACAAATATCTCCAAAACTAGAACTTATCTTCATTCTCTTCTTTCCCTTCTCAATTCCCACGTTTCCATCCTTCCTTCTTGCTCTCTTTTACGAAATGCTACAGCAACACAATACCACCATGGAAGTCCATCTTTGACTACATGTAAAATCTTGCTCACTTGTTCAAATCAAAAACAAACACCACCATTCTCTTCCTCTCATCAAGCTCTTCATTCTTATCTTCTCAAAATTTGAAGATCACCATTTCGGTGCCATGGAGTTCCACCATTGATGGAGCTTGAGTTTGTCTTTCCACATATTATTGACCTCCTTTGCTTATAGGTAAGGAGTCTCAAAGAAAAATCAAGTTTCCTTCATGTTTTGTGTTGTCCGAAAATTCACCTCACCATGGTGTATTTATCTTGCTTGTTTTAGCTTCATTTGAATCTTCCAAGGGCTAGGAGGAGTCCTCTCTTGATACTTGTTCAAGTTCTCTTCCAATTCCAAGGTAAAACAATTACCTTAATGTGTTAAAACAATATGTGTAACTAGGGTTTACAATGAGGAGAAGCATAATGCTTGAATACTCATTCTATTGTTTGTATAATGTTTAATAGTTGAAAAGGGACCAAATGCCCTACCGGTTTTACAAGGAATCAAGAAAGAAATTTGTGAGGAAAAGAGGTAAACAAGCTATCTCAATGTAGTTTAAATGCCTTAGGAAAAATGAGCTTGATTTGCTTAATAAAATACCTAAGGAGCCAATGGCAAGTGACCTAGTAAAGTGTTCTCAAGGAGACTAGTAAAAGAACATATGTATTGGTGTATGTATTTGCAGGTCAAAGGCATTATTTATGTGGAAATTCAGTGTTTAAGGTTATGCAATTTAAGGGCCTAAGAGCCATGTTATTTAAGGGCCTAAGTGCCAAGCAATTTAAGTTATGCACTATATTGTGATGTAGTGCTTAATGTGTGAAGTTGTGTATAAAAGTGTGTTTGATGGATTTTAGGTGTTCTTGAATGAAATAAGGTAAAAACCTAAGTGTTTGGATGTGAGTAAATACAAGAGGAGCTATGGCCAAATTTGGGAAAATGTGTAAGAAGTTCTAAGTGTTTTAGGTGAGTTTTGGTGAACTAGGAAGTGTTAAAGGTGAAAATGTTACTTGAGAAGAAAACATGTGTTAAGGTGATTTGGAGTGATGCAAGGATTTAGGTGTTGTCTTGGAAGTTCTAGGAATTCAATGGGTGTTTTGTGAATGTATTAAAGTCTTGGAGAAATTGTTTAAGGTTTAGGTAAGGTTGGTGTTCAAGGAATAAGTGATGTTTAGGTATGATGTGAAAAAGGAGATTTAGTTAGTAGGAAAAGAAGTCGAGAGGTGATGATAAGGTGTAGAGGAAACACCTTGGTATTGTGGTCATTATAGGTGAAATGCCACCTAGAAATCATAAGGAGAAAACATTGTAAGTGTTAGGAATTTCGTGGAGATATAAGTAAAGGTTTAAGGAATTAGGAAAAATAGTTTTGTGAGTGTTTAAGAATATCTTAAGGGTGTGTTTGAAGTGCCAAATGATGTTAGAACACATTAAGAGGCCTTAGGAGAAGTTTGGTGAAGATTTGGCAAAGTTTGGGTAAGTTTAGAAGGCGACCGACCCAGGGGTCCGACCCAGTTTTGGGTCGGTCGAGCCTCTGTTAGATGTTAGGAATGTGTTCGGTAATGGTCCGACCCAAAAGGTGGGTCGGACATGGGTCGGTCGGTCAAGTCTCAAAGGAAGAAAATGTTCGCACATGGTCCGACCCAGTCGAGTGAGTCGGACGTGGGTCGGACGGGCATGTTTATAAGGAAGTAAAGGGCTCTGTAATGGACCGACCCAGCTGTGGGTCGGTCGGTGGGTCGGTCGGACCAAAAACATGGTTTAAGGTTATGAAATGATATGTGATGATGGGGATTGGTAGGTAATGATGCTATAAGGATGTTAAGGACATGTTAGGGGAGTTTTAATGACACCTAAGTGGGTTAAAGTTGTATTAAAATGTGAGAGTAAAACAAGTTAAAATGTTAAGTTATGTAACTAAGTTAACGGGAAAAAAATTAAGCATTGACATTAAATAATCAAGCAAACCCCGATGTTAATGAAAACACATGTGATGTTAACAGTTGTTCGAGAATTGCTCGAGGTACATAAATGGACGTGATTAAGTGGACTCCGGTGACAGGTATGGTTTTCTTGCAACCTGTGTCCTACCGGATTACACCGGCTTGTATGCCAATGTGTTTTTCTGTATGTTTGCCACGTTATGAGATAAATCATGAAACGAGTTTACAGTCGTTATTGTTATTGTATGTTTACGTGCCGATACCGGTAACCTCGAATGCGCTTGAAGGGCTAGTTAACCACTATTAGGTAAACGTAGGAGAACGGTATCCGGTAACAACGTTTCCGACTTAAGGAATTTCACCACGGCTATGCGTGAGTTGGTTATGTGATGTTGTGTGTGTGTTTGTATGTGAATGTATGACTCTCTCTTCCCTTGTGTATGTCTAACAAGACTTAACCCAATATTTGTGATTGTTTAATAAAGTTCAAAGTTGAACTTCTAATAAGTGCTAACGGGGGAGTGAGGAGTCCGGTCTGTTCCGGCCACGCGTGTGAGTATGGGGTCGTTGTCATAGCAGGTTCGATCCTCTCTGTATGTTATGGTTGTTTTCCAATTTGGTTCCCAACCTTCCCTTTAGCTTAACCAAGGCTATTACTGACTCACGTCGGGCACAGGGGCATACTATTGTTATGTTTGTTTCGGTGTGCTTGGATCACTATATCCGAGACACCTTGTGTTAAGTTAACCGTCCATTTAACGAGACGGTAACGAGTTATGTAACGAGCTTATCATGAGACTGGCAACATTCTCTAGGCTCACCAGTGTGTAAACAATGTTTGGGTCGGTTCCTAAGAGAACCATTCCCGTTATGTTATGTGTTTGTTGTGATGCAATATCCATTGCGGTATTATGTTGTGCACGTGGAAACGTGCAAAGTGTTGTTAGGTGTTGTATGTAGTGTATGTTATATGTTGTATAATACGGAGTGTGTGGATCATGGATATGATTCCCAGTTCGTGATAAGAGGCGTTTAAGGATAACCCGATTTAAGGGTATGTGTCGTCTATTAAGGAAGTAGCTCCATTGGAGGAGAAACACTCTAGGGATGATGGATGCCATGGGTGACTTATTAAGTAGGATGTATTATCCGATTGTTGAGCCCATTGAGGCGAAATGTTAAGTGTTGTGTGGTTATTGTTACATGCATGATTTAAATATAATCAACTGCATGTTAAGACGACAATTAGTTGTGCGTGGCCCGGTAGCATGTGGGCTGCGGGATTACCATACCAGCAAAGGTGCTGAGCCCCTTGGGGGCCACCCTTTCTCGTCTTTTCTTATTTCAGGTACAGAGAGCTGGAAGCCGTCCGAGAGTAAGACGGGGTAGACATTGTACATGGGTATTCATTTAAGTATATATATACAGTAGGTGTAGTAAGACCGATATTGTTGTCGGCACCAGTTATAAATACTCGGTATAGTTGATAAGGTGTATGTTGTTGTTGTCGTTAATGGAAAGGGATAATAATGTATAGTTGCTCGGGAATTTAGCCCATCAGACCGGTACTATGTATGTGGATTAGCCTTGTTAGCCACGTGGGTGGCTAACGGCGTGTAACACCGACGAGTTAAGTAATGTGAAGAGGTTGTATTTCCGCTGCAGTTATTGTAAGTATGTAAATGTTGGATGGGGTGTTACAAAAGTGGTATCAGAGCGAAGTATCGCTCTGATGACTGAATTACCGAGCTTAGGAAGTACCGAGTTAGGATTTAAGTACTTTGGGTTAAGGGTTGAGTGATAGCGTGAGAGATACGCTAGTTAGGAACTACCAGTGGCTACTGGAAACCTACAATATCCTTCCCACCCTCCACAATCCCTGTATATAACTTGGGGAAAAACGCCAGAGAGATGGAAGTCCTCTCTTACGGGGATACCCGATCTGGCTGTTATTAAATACCCTTAGGGTACGGAGAACCTGTCACACGGTAGATCCCGAAAACTGGGAATCCCGGAGACGGTCTCCATCTAAACAATGTTAACCGCATTCCATAGCAAAGAATGAAGGATCTTGTGTATAGAGGAATAGAATTTCCGGCAACCTGGGTCGACATGCAGAGCAGTCGAGAATAATCAGCTTGCAACGCACCTACCGTGCAACAGGCAAGAAATGGATTAATAACACCCGAGACAAGTGTCTACGGAACCACAGTTGATAAATAAAACACCAACGGTATAACCAACCGACAAAGGAACTACAACGTAGTGCCCAACAAGAGACAAGTCTCAGTAACCACGACAAGTGCGTGGAACGGGCTATAAAGAGAATACGACACAAAAAAAGGGGGTCTCCCAGAATGGGAAATACCCTAGTTAATGATTATTACGTGAATACAGTGAGAAGTCACCTAGACAAGTTATCAAGACAGTAAGATCAGTGAGGGCCAACAAGGCCACTGATGACAGTGCGGGTAAAAACAATACCACAACCGGTTGTGTTAAACTGATAGCCAGTTAGCATGGCGCACTTGCCATGGCAAGTGCTGCTATAACAGGGCTGTTCGGGAAATCTATAACCACTACGAAGTACTTGGAAAAGTACAATAAAGTTAAATGTGATTGTCATAACAGTGGAAGGGCCTGTTAGCCTAACCTCTGTAATTGTAAGTACACCAGTCAGCAAGAAGCTAGACTTGGTTAAGGTAAGAAGATGTTGTGAAACCATGAAAATTTTTCTTTCAACCCAGATTTATTCAAACCCTTCTTCTTTTCAAAACCAGATTTTCTTTCAAACCAACACCTCTTTCCAACCTTCTTTTAAACCAAGCCAGTAAAATCAAGGACAGTTGACAAGGATACAACAATGGATAAACTTTCCCTCGATTAAGTTCGGGAAGCAGGGAATAAATATTGTCACGGGACAATATAAGGGAGTTGACAACAGAATACTTCACCTAGGCGTGTGACGGACACTACAAGTGTACCAACTGTGTTGTGGGACGACCGCACTCCGATAGGAGCATGTGGGCCTGACAGACCTACTTATGGGTTAGTTGGGTAAGTAGCAATGTATCAGTAAGATACCCCATATATGTATACGAGTAGAGTCCGAAACACGGGAAGTAGTCGACTCCGTCTACGGTCAGCAGTATAAATCAAACGAGAGCTAAGGATTACAAGGAATAGTTGAAGTTAAGGAATTCAGTTAAGTTAGCAAGACTAAAAGGATTAGTGAACTCCTTTCAAGGAAATGTTTAAGAGTCAGGAAGTGCGAAGAGCACTGACTGTGATGTAAAGACATTGTATATGTCTTAAGGATCCTCAGGGATAAACATGATAGCTGGAACGGGACCCAGCCTGTGCGTGGCAAAGCAAATGCCTAATGTGGACGCATTAATGTGCAATGAACGGGATGAAACTCCCAGAATGAATACCTACACTATCAGGAAATGTTGATCTTCACAGAAGAAGATAATAACCAGTTAAGAGCGCAAACAGCGTGGCTAACTGTATATACCAATAAGTGCGAACCAAATGTAGAGGCATAACTTAACAACACCCAGGAAAAATCCTTGAAGGGTGTTCACATCAACAATTGTTGAATGAAATGCATGACAGAAGCACAAGGGTTGAAACTAACACACAGTTTAGACATAAGTTGTCAGGAGACGGACTGACAAACCTAAGGGGCATCCCATGAAAGGAAACATGATGCAACGACCTTGTAATATTGTACAGAGAAGTACATGTGTGTGGACAGCCTATGATGAGCCCAGCTCAAGGCAAATAAGGCTTATAATCCAAAAGCAGGATATATCATATAAATTCGATTGATGATAGAAGTCTAGGTTGTATAAGCGAATAGAGTGGTAAACAAACCACTGCATTAAGAGTGGGGACACCTCTCGATATTCTGAAACCGCAGGAGCAGTAGTTATGTGAATCAAGTTCAAGAAATATGTTAAGGATGGACGACGTTATTACTGAAAAAGAGCAGTTAGCTTGATAGGATGTGTGTATAAAGTGAAACACCGAGCTGAATAATGCCGGCTTGTGACTGGAATGATCGATGCTCATCCAAATGAGGGATGAACCATAATATGAATAATGTAAATTTATGTGTGGAAGTTAATGTGACAGTAAATACTATGTGAGTTAGTGTTATACAATAAGTGAGAGCACGGTGCGCAGTAAGCGACCGTTGTATAAGTGTTGTTGAATGATAATATGGTAGGTCGAACCAGTTACGAGATAAGAGTCTCAGTGAAGGACAGTGTGAATTCCATGGCGAGTCGCATAAGGGATTTACTGTCGAGAGTTTACGCCTCTGCACTCTGTATGACTGAGTGTTTTGGTATTGCACTTGCGCAGTAATGATCGAGTGGGATAGCTAGGAATTGGAGACATGTTAATTATAGAGGAATAATGTTATAAAGGCCGATGCATAGGAAATGCAAGGCCGCACCAATAAAAGAGTACTTGTACAAAACCGAATGTGAAGACATGATTAACAGTAAGTGACTACAGTAGCACTAACTACCAAATATCGGTATGGAATATACCCCAAATATTGGAAATAGCTGAGAGAGCACTACACACTAGGTAGTAGCTCAATCTCAACCGACAGTAAGTCGGAGGGAAAAAGTCAATCATTGTGAAATACATAGCTGTATACACAGTAAATTATCATGGAAGTGGATGGAAAATTGTGAAACTCACCGAATCCGCTCAGGGTAAAAGATACCGTGCGTCGGTTGAGAAACCATTGTTACCAAGATGAAGGTGACAATTGGGGATGTACAATACAGTAAGAATAACAAAAGGGAGCAATTAAGCTCTACAGTTTGAGTTTCGCAGCAGAAACTAGTGAGCCAGTGATTCAAGTGTTGAATGTACATGGTGAACATGAGTGAATGGCTAATTATTAATGCCTAAAAGCCTCACAGGCCAGGACCGAAACCAATTAAGAGTTTAAACAAACTCCAATGAGAATTCTTGGTTTAGGAACTAAACCGCCAATATGGTTAAGATCCTCTAATCAGAATCCATTGTGTAATAGACCGCGTGGAAGTTAAAATACTTCACGACGGCAGACCATTTAAGCCAATGTTTAGTGATTGATTACGTGGGCGTAATCCCTTTTAAGGGGGGTAGAGCGCAAAACCACTTGGTGTATATTACCGTACAAGTGTACGTAGTGTATGTGACTCATATTGTGCATAGCACAAAATTATGGTTTGTTTTGATGATTGGTGTGTGTGTTACGTAAACATACACATTCATTCATGGATTAATTGTGGTAATTGCGCACAGATGATGCGAATACCATTGTGATAAGTGTGTGTGTTTGTTAACAGTTGTGTGTGATTGTACAAGTGGGGAGTAGATAAACTCCCGGGGGAACAAAAGCCCCGACAGTGTATAATGTAAAACCAGGTGTTGTATTTTGGATAAAACATATGTGTATATATAATATAAGTGATGCATGAAAGGGCATGATACCGACATAGAACCTAGTGAGAATAAGATTCCCTAGGCAACAGGATTAAAAGTGAATGGAGGTAACTGATAGACGGAGTTCTATCCTTTGGAGATGTTGTGATCATGACTAGAATGATTCAAAATAGAAAATTGGAAATGAGTGACTTACTTGGTGCTTGAAAATGAAGTGGGAGGTGGAACTTGATTTGCATGTGATCAAGGGAAGCCGAACACAAATTGGGGTGGAAGGATAGTTCAACACTGATGCTGATCACATCAGGGTTGGATGACTCTTGAAACTCCCTATAAGTGGTCACGAATAACCACGCTAATAAAAGAAGCAAAGAGCTTAAGTTGGACTTGGGGTGTGTGTGTTTTCAAAGGATTTTAAATTGGTATTTATAAAACGTTGATGGATACTTTACGTAATTAAAGTTCTCTTACTTAACCTCACAAAGAAATTTTAAATTTAAGTGATTGTTTTAAACTCCCAAAGGCACGGGACGGAAGGTGTCCATCGCGACCGGGTTCTGCGGGATCACAGTGTATATCAAGGATATTTTTGATTGCTATACATGCTCTGACATGTTGTGTGGTATGTGTAATGAATGTTGTTTTGACTTGGATTTCCTAAAGTGTATACTATCAAGGCCTATGGTCTAAATGTGTGTTACATAGACCTTGTGTCTAAAGACTGTTATGTTACCAGGACCTATGTGTCCAAATGTTGTTATGTTACCCAAGACCAGTGAGTCAAAGGGGTTGTTATGTATGTGTAAGTGTTGTTAAGATACCCGGACCATAGAGTCCGAGGTTATCATTTGGATATGTTATGTTATGTGTGGATGTGAATGTGTTGCCCGGACCATCAAGTCCGAGGTTGTGATGTAAAGTGTGTTGGTAAGGAAGTTTATTCCCAAGTGATTACTGTGTTCTAATCTAATGATATGAAAAGTGTGAACTTCGAGGACGAAGTTCTTTTAAGGGGGTAGATTGAAATACCCCAAACCTTGATATGTGGTTTAATATCAAATTATGGTATGTAAAGGCTAAAAAGTGCCTTAGTAACATCAGTGAACAATTTAAACCTAATAAATGCAATAAGCATTAAGACACAGTTTGAGCAAAAACATGCTCTAAGCTATGAGTGAACTTGGTTAGGACCCAAAGAGCCTACAAGACTTGATAACATTTAATTATGATTTAATAAGGCTAAATAAGTCCTTAAGAAACTTTGGTGGACAGTTAAACCAAATAAAACATAAGAAAATACCTTAAAGTCAATATGAGCAAAAATGTGCTCTAAGCTTGGGATGAATGTGTATAAGACCTAATGGTCATACCTATACCTTTATATGTTAATGAACATATTAAATCAATTACTAAGAAAACCAAGCTTGGAAAACAAGTTAAAACATAAATGTGCTTTAAGGAGTCTTAAAGCACGTTTTTGAAAAATTGTCTTGTAAATGAGTTTTGAATGGCTAAATGTCCATCATTACTCTTTAATTAATGTGTACTATAGTATCACATTTGGGTGGCCATATTAGTGGGAAATCAAAAATTTCACTTCTATGTGCCTTAGTTTGTGAATAGTAACTTTATAAGCTAGTTTGTAACATATAATGTTATAAGTAATTAAATTGGTCAACAAAGACTAGTATAACCCTCCTAGGCATAATGGTGGCCGGTTTTTGTAGTAGTGAGTCACCAAGTTGTAAAATAAATCAATAAGTAAAGTAAAACTTTAAGTAAAGTACTATTTGCTTTATAAGCACAAATATCTCCAAAACTAGAACTTATCTTCATTCTCTTCTTTCCCTTCTCAATTCCCACGTTTCCATCCTTCCTTCTTGCTCTCTTTTACGAAATGCTACAGCAACACAATACCACCATGGAAGTCCATCTTTGACTACATGTAAAATCTTGCTCACTTGTTCAAATCAAAAACAAACACCACCATTCTCTTCCTCTCATCAAGCTCTTCATTCTTATCTTCTCAAAATTTGAAGATCACCATTTCGGTGCCATGGAGTTCCACCATTGATGGAGCTTGAGTTTGTCTTTCCACATATTATTGACCTCCTTTGCTTATAGGTAAGGAGTCTCAAAGAAAAATCAAGTTTCCTTCATGTTTTGTGTTGTCCGAAAATTCACCTCACCATGGTGTAATTATCTTGCTTGTTTTAGCTTCATTTGAATCTTCCAAGGGCTAGGAGGAGTCCTCTCTGATACTTGTTCAAGTTCTCTTCCAATTCCAAGGTAAAACAATTACCTTAATGTGTTAAAACAATATGGTAACTAGGGTTTACAATGAGGAGAAGCATAATGCTTGAATACTCATTCTATTGTTTGTATAATGTTTAATAGTTGAAAAGGGACCAAATGCCCTACCGGTTTTACAAGGAATCAAGAAAGAAATTTGTGAGGAAAAGAGGTAAACAAGCTATCTCAATGTAGTTTAAATGCCTTAGGAAAAATGAGCTTGAATTGCTTAATAAAATACCTAAGGAGCCAATGGCAAGTGACCTAGTAAGTGTTTCTCAAGGAGACTAGTAAAGAACATATGTATTGGTGTATGTATTTGCAGGTCAAAGGCATTATTTATGTGGGAAATTCAGTGTTTAAGGTTATGCAATTTAAGGGCCTAAGAGCCATGTTATTTAAGGGCCTAAGTGCCAAGCAATTTAAGTTATGCACTATATTGTGATGTAGTGCTTAATGTGTGAGGTTGTGTATAAAAGTGTGTTTGATGGATTTTAAGTGTTCTTGAATGAAATAAGGTAAAAACCTAAGTGTTTGGATGTGAGTAAATACAAGAGGAGCTATGGCCAAATTTGGGAAAATGTGTAAGAAGTTCTAAGTGTTTTAGGTGAGTTTTGGTGAACTAGGAAGTGTTAAAGGTGAATAAATGTTTACTTGAGAAGAAAACATGTGTTAAGGTGATTTGGAGTGATGCAAGGATTTAGGTGTTATCTTGGAAGTTCTAGGAATTCAATGGGTGTTTTGTGAATGTATTAAAGTCTTGGAGAAATTGTTTAAGGTTTAGGTAAGGTTGGTGTTCAAGGAATAAGTGATGTTTAGGTATGATGTGAAAAAGGAGATTTAGTTAGTAAGAAAAGAAGTCGAGAGGTGATGATAAGGTGTAGAGGAAACACCTTGGTATTGTGGTCATTATAGGTGAAATGCCACCTAGAAATCATAAGGAGAAAACATTGTAAGTGTTAGGAATTTTGTGGAGATATAAGTAAAGGTTTAAGGAATTAGGAAAAATAGTTTTGTGAGTGTTTAAGAATATCTTAAGGGTGTGTTTGAAGTGCCAAATGATGTTAGAACACATTAAGAGGCCTTAGGAGAAGTTTGGTGAAGATTTGGCAAAGTTTGGGTAAGTTTAGAAGGCGACCGACCCAGGGGTCCGACCCAGTTTTGGGTCGGTCGAGCCTCTGTTAGATGTTAGGAATGTGTTCGGTAATGGTCCGACCCAAAAGGGTGGGTCGGACATGGGTCGGTCGGTCAAGTCTCAAAGGAAGAAAATGTTCGCACATGGTCCGACCCAGTCGAGTGAGTCGGACGTGGGTCGGACGGGCATGTTTATAAGGAAGTAAAAGGGCTCTGTAATGGACCGACCCAGCTGTGGGTCGGTCGGTGGGTCGGTCGGACCAAAAACATGGTTTAAGGTTATGAAATGATATGTGATGATGGGGATTGGTAGGTAATGATGCTATAAGGATGTTAAGGACATGTTAGGGGAGTTTTAATGACACCTAAGTGGGTTAAAAGTTGTATTAAAATGTGAGAGTAAAACAAGTTAAAAATGTTAAGTTATGTAACTAAGTTAACGGGAAAAAATTAAGCATTGACATTAAATAATCAAGCAAACCCCGATGTTAATGAAAACACATGTGATGTTAACAGTTGTTCGAGAATTGCTCGAGGTACATAAATGGACGTGATTAAGTGGACTCCGGTGACAGGTATGGTTTTCTTGCAACCTGTGTCCTACCGGATTACACCGGCTTGTATGCCAATGTGTTTTTCTGTATGTTTGCCACGTTATGAGATAAATCATGAAACGAGTTTACAGTCGTTATTGTTATTGTATGTTTACGTGCCGATACCGGTAACCTCGAATGCGCTTGAAGGGCTAGTTAACCACTATTAGGTAAACGTAGGAGAACGGTATCCGGTAACAACGTTTCCGACTTAAGGAATGTTCTAACCACGGCTATGCGTGAGTTGGTTATGTGATGTTTGTGTGTGATGTTTGTATGTGAATGTATGACTCTCTTCCCTTGTGTATGTCTAACAAGACTTAACCCAATATTTGTGATTGTTTAATAAAGTTCAAAGTTGAACTTCTAATAAGTGCTAAGGGGGAGTGAGGAGTCCGGTCTGTTCCGGCCACGCGTGTGAGTATGGGGGTCGTTGTCATAGCAGGTTCGATCCTCTCTGATGTTATGGTTGTTTTCCAATTTGGTTCCCAACCTTCCCTTTAGCTTAACCAAGGCTATTACTGACTCACGTCGGGCCACAGGGGCATACTATTGTTATGTTTGTTTCGGTGTGCTTGGATCACTATATCCGAGACCTTGTGTTAAGTTAACCGTCCATTTAACGAGACGGTAACGAGTTATGTAACGAGCTTATCATGAGACTGGCAACATTCTCTAGGCTCACCAGTGTGTAAACAATGTTTGGGTCGGTTCCTAAGAGAACCATTCCCGTTAGTTATGTGTTTTGTTGTGATCAATATCCATTGCGGTATTATGTTGTGCACGTGGAAACGTGCAAAGTGTTGTTAGGTGTTGTATGTAGTGTATGTTATATGTTGTATAATACGGAGTGTGTGGATCATGGATATGATTCCCAGTTCGTGATAAGAGGCGTTTAAGGATAACCCGATTTAAGGGTATGTGTCGTCTATTAAGGAAGTAGCTCCATTGGGGAGAAACACTCTAGGGAGATGGATGCCATGGGTGACTTATTAAGTAGGATGTATTATCCGATTGTTGAGCCCATTGAGGCGAAATGTTAAGTGTTGTGTGGTTATTGTTACATGCATGATTTAAATATAATCAACTGCATGTTAAGACGACAATTAGTTGTGCGTGGCCCGGTAGCATGTGGGCTGCGGGATTACCATACCAGCAAAGGTGCTGAGCCCTTGGGGGCCACCCTTTCTCTTCTTTTCTTATTTCAGGTACAGAGAGCTGGAAGCCGTCCGAGAGTAAGACGGGGGTAGACATTGTACATGGGTATTCATTAAGTATATATATACAGTAGGTGTAGTAAGACCGATATTGTTGTCGGCACCAGTTATAAATACTCGGTATAGTTGATAAGGTGTATGTTGTTGTTGTCGTTAATGGAAAGGGATAATAATGTATAGTTGCTCGGGAATTTAGCCCATCAGACCGGTACTATGTATGTGGATTAGCCTTGTTAGCCACGTGGGTGGCTAACGGCGTGTAACACCAACGAGTTAAGTAATGTGAAGAGGTTGTATTTCCGCTGCAGTTATTGTAAGTATGTAAATGTTGGATGGGGTGTTACACCAGCAACAAACGCATCGGCACGGTCACACCGATTCCGTGTGGGTTGGAGTAGTGTTCCAGACCATTATACGGTTGTATATATACGGTGCGCCAAGCGAATTGCCCGTGTTTTGCTTTAGAACAGCATAGCCGCTGCTATGTGACGATTAGAGTTCCTCCCTGGTAAAATTGTTAAATACTAATGTAAAATGGGAAGCGATGTGCGGGAGGGTGGTAACTAAGGATGGTAATTTTAAACGGATACCTACTAATTCGATTCACCTTATTTAAATAAATAGATGAAATTCTGAAATAAACGGATGACAAATTGGGTGACGGATGATCAGGTGACGGGTCAAATCGGGTGACGGATGGAATCCATCATCCGTTTATCACCTGACTCGCCGTTCGTTTAAAGTTGCACCTTATTTTATTTCAAGTAACCAAACAAACCTTAAAGAATTAAACAAAAAAATCTAAAAATATAATTTGTAGAGTTATAATTTATGGTTTATTTTAACTTTCTCATATAACACACAATACCATACTTTGCATGTTTAGTTTCTTAATGATATTGGTGGAATATTTTTATTATGTTGGTGTGAATTTTCATAAAATATAAGGAATTTTACCTTTAGCAATACAAAAAATTATATTATTGCCATAGTAAATAATAATGTTTATGATATAGAAAAAATTTCACCCGATTATCACCCGGTCGGGCCGGTCCACCCGAATCACCGCGGATAGTGGATGGATGAAAAACGGATGAAAAATAAACGGGTTACAGATGGATGGATGATAGATGATATATTTGGGTGACAGATGTAGGTAATACTTCACCCGACCTAAACCCGATCGATTGAGATACCAGTGGTACGTTGTTGCGGGTGACGTCGCCTTTGTTAATCATACAAAACAAAAGTTCCATGTATGCAAAGCCGCTCTGTTTTTTGTCCCAAATAAGGTCTCATGCAGACAGGGGTTGCGTTTCTATTCTTCCCCAAAATTTCTCTACTTTTTCCCAGAAGGTCCGGTTGCGTGTGCTTGCAGAAAAACTTCTACTTCTACTCTTGTTTACTGTTTTTTTCCTCCAAAATAAGGGTCTCAAAGAATAGAGCAGCGAGAGCAAGACATCTACAGTTTGCGGCTATACTATATACGGTAACTTCCATTGTCATTGTCAATTCAAATCAAAAGTATGCCGACGGTAGTAGTAATTAATACTACTAATAGTTGAAGATGTTGAATTTTATTTGTTTAGTGATTATGTTAAATGTTAAATGGTAAAGCAAGTACTTAGGACTTGGAAATATATATTTAATTTGTTTATACTGGATATTGGATACAACCTGCGTGACTTTTAGTATTGTTTATTCCGAAAGATCTGCAAGCATCTAAGTGAAGTTGATTTTTTAGGTACTCATAGTTTTTTTTTTGATAATTGCTGGAATAATCCAGTTACAATGGCAATACTATGGCATAGAGCCTTTCTCGCCGGTTTGACAAATAGGGGCATTTAGCCCAATTGCCATAAGGATAACAGACAAAATGAAATGAAATGAAATGAGAAACCAACATAAGAGCCCATACCTTTCTACCCCTACTAATCTTACTAGCTAAGAGCGACCCTTAAATCTATTTGGTCTTCTTCTTGCCCCGCATGGCCACCTTACTGACTCGTGAAAATTTACTAAAACCGAGGGGCCCTGTCCCACGAGCTCTCGTCCCCTTATTGTTAGCTGTGCTCCTAGAGCATCTGTCAGACTCCTCTATTGACTCATCACTCTCGACTTGCCCTGATCGGCGAAGGCTCGATCTCTGTTTTCGAATGATCTCCTCATAATTGGATAGGGCAAGCTTCTCATTAGGGACAGTGCATCCGAGCGCTTGGCAAAGATGAGAGTTTTTCCTTGCTTCCTCTTTAACAACCGTCTCCTCAGGATTAGCATCGGGTTCATCTTCCTGCTTTGAGGGTTCAGCAGGCTCGAACCCCGGGGGAAACTCCGGCTCTTCGAAGAGGCTCCTAAAGACCAGCATCCTCCAGGTCCTCCTCCAACGCTTGCGGCTGAGGACCGCCAAACTCTGACCCGGGCCGCATCCCTAGGTCATCAAACCCGTTACCATTATGTCTAGGACCGAACCCCACGTCCACGTCATTGCTAAGCTTATCGAAACATTGGGCATCCTCCTCCATCCCTCCCTTCGTTTTATTAATAATTCCTCCATAACTGGATCGGTGCCGAAACCTTACCATTAAATGGCTGGCGAGTGAGACTGGCATCCGAACATCAGTCCCCATTGGCCCTGGCACGGGTTCCTATTGACATCATCATTCGAGTTCTGGACAATGGGAGACACGGGAGGAGGTGGCTGTTGCACACTTGTAGCTTGGTAACAACTCGTACTGGAAAAAAATGGCCATACACCCCATCCCTGTGGTTGGCCCCACCATCCGGGCTGGTCAAAACCAAGCGCCGGGTAACCAACCCAGTAACCAACTAGTGGGTACCATAAACAATATGGCACACTGCTCCATAAACTATTATACGGCCCACCACCAAAACACCTCCATTGATATCGCTGGCACAATTAAAGTTTTCCACTTTTGTAATTGCCTTTTCCTCCTTGGGACATGGTGGAGCTTTTTCCTCCTTGGAACATGGTGAAGGCTTCTCGGGCAGGGAGCATCTCAGGCGGCAGCATCCGACACAAGGAATCCCTTTGGTCGTCACGGTTCCCCGCGCCGGCACTTGCGCACCACCCTCCTCCTCCATGGATGCGCCGCCGACGAGCCCGTCACCGTCATCAGGCATAACCTATCACCTTTCTGTGTCGACATGCTCCTGACCTCGTCTGAGTAGCACTTCTTCTCATACTTTGCTTGACGAGCAAACAGTTTGTAGCCCATAAACACTCTGCCATGGATCTTCTCCACCGCTTGCTTAACATAGGAGGAGCTGGACATCTTCACAATGGCAAACCCAAGTTTGTTGTTAGGCCGTCGTTTCCTGGATATGAATATACGCCTGATATATGTGTCCATGCGGAGAAGCCATCTAATCGCCCGCGTATTTACTGCACTGGAGACGTTATCAATAAACAGGGGTACTCCCTTGTTCATCACTATCAGCGGGTGATTCATTTATCTCGACCTCCGTCTGTCTTCTTCCTTGGCTGCGCAAGTCGCCCACCCTCAGGGCAGGAGATCTTCTCCGCCAGCTTGTCCCGGAAACCGGCCCCTTCGAGCTTCTCTGCCGCCCCGACCTCTGTCTCTCCGACCAGAGTGGCGTCTTCCACCACGAGCAACCACCTCTCCTCGGACTCCTCTGCCGCCTGGAGTAGAAACGCGACCACTCACTGCGTCGCCTTGCCTCGCCGTCTCTCACCCTCTACGCGACCAGTCACCGCTTCGCCTTGCCTCATCGTCTCTCCACCCCCTAACATGCGAGCGGCACCGTCGAGATCCACTGGCTGGTTGGCTTCTCCATGGCCCCTGGCGACTTCGGCTATCTCGCCATCTCTCACTGGCTCTCTCTCTCTCTCATACCCTTTTCAACTCAACTTCATAAGACTTTTTTGGCATGTACTATATCACACGCGATTCCTGATTATGATTTGGCTCATCGTTGGTTGAGTTACCAACACTTTTTTAATTATGCTCTGTTTCTGATGAGAAAACAAAAGGGACGGTACTCACGGAGAGTGTGTCGTGTTGTTGTTCGTATCTTTGCACCTTTTGATGGTGGATTAGTAGTACTAGCAACCTTAGGTACTCATAGTTGAAAATTTATTTCGACATTTTATGGAGTGAAGAAGAAGCAACAATAATAAGCCGAAGAGAAATTAATGTTGTCCACTGATGAGATAGTTTGATGATATAACTATTTCTCCAGCTGGTTGTTCAAATTAGGATTCACGATTGGTGCCATTGGAATCCAATGATAGTAATTTAGGTGTTACCCCAAGAGTAGCTTACTAGGTGCATTAGTATAAAAAAGAACATCTTCTCTATTTCTTTTTGGAAACTCCAATCCTTCATAAGTATAAAAAAGTTTAGAGTGCATCTTACAAAACAAGATCAAACCAAACCTACACAGGCAGCTAGCTATTATTACAACCGAATTCTATGAGATGTTGCGTGAGTAGTTTTAGATGTGGTCAAACTAGAACTTCTTGTAAAATGCAGTACGAATGTCTAATACAGAGTCCTCATAATACGTGATACGAAAGTGTCGGTAGGAATGAAATCGATGTACAAATACATAAGATATATTATACATAAATAATTTGATAATTACCATAAATAGTTCCAAAAAAGAAAATTTTTGACATAATATTTTGGTATGACTGGTTTTTTTAATTTGTCATTTTCAAACCTACATTCGGTTTTATGCCACAATTACCTTTGGGTTGAGTGGCTATCTTGATCACGCAAACGAAATATCATAACAATCATACCCCACCACCACAAGTGTAATCATACAAACAGCCACACGAAAATACCCGCAAATACACGAAAACCAAACCACAAATTCAACACTGCACTACACAAGCACCTTATTGGATTTGGATACAACTTTATTAGTATCTTAGAACTGCACCAAATCATGCGACACCCAAGAATTTCTGCAGCTCGAGGATGAACTCGTACATCTTACGGGAATCAGGCAAGGTTTTTAGCGACGGATTCCCTTTCCATACACCGATTAACCCAGGCGATGATCTTGGGGCAAGAATCCTCCACTTTGAACCCGCCAATAGTCTCCAAACCGTAGAACCAGCAACAGAAAGGGATTAATGCTACATCCAAGAACCCAAATTTACTTCCACCAAAAATAAGGTTATCACCAAGTGCTTTCTCCTCCAGCACCTTTAGAATCTCTAAATATTCTTTCTTCCCAGCTTCCTGCTCCTCACCCTTCTTCATGTATATCTTCTTTGCCGCCTCGTACAACTTAACATGGAAATACAATTAATTAACAAATCCGTACAGTAGAATAATACTATATAGTAGCTTTTTTGAAACGAATCTATTCAAACAGTAGTATGAATAAAGACAAATTAAAGGAGTAAAAAATATCAGATGAGTTAAAAACCTTCTTATCGATGAAGTCAGTCCAGAATCTAGCTTGAGCCCGTTCGTACGGATCAGTTGGGAGAAGCGAAGATTGATCATCGACCTTCCAGACATCATCAATATACTGAACAATGATACCGGATTCACAAATAGGTTTCCCGTTGTGAATAAGAACAGGGATCTTCTTGTGAATAGGGTTCATTTGTAATAGCAGCTCACTCTTGTTACGGAGAATATCTTCTTCCTTGTACTCGTACTTCACACCTTTCTCCTCTAAGGCTATCCTTGGTCGCATGCCGTACATGCTTGGCCAGAAACTCAGTAAAACGACGACGTCATCCTGTTTGCTAGACATTTTCAGATGAAAATTGAGGAGACGGAATGAGAGGTAGTAGTAGTTGTTGTTGTGATAGTTGAGAGGTTTTAGGTCTGTGTGGATGATAAATGAGTGTAATTTATATATATAGTAGTGAGGATTGAGGAATGGAAATGGAATAGACTGTGTGTGTACGTGAGTTTAAATGTGGTCCAGAAAATTGAGTTTTGCTTCTCAGAAAAAAGTGTCCCCACATGGTAAGTAGCTAAGATTATCAAAAGCTGTACGCCTCCATGGAAATATTATTGTGGTGGGTCCGTTGAAGATCACTCTCACTTTATCTAGGTGAGTCTAGGAGAGGCCAATCATGTAGACCCATAAATATTATTCGTTTTATAAAAAAAATAACAATATCTATTTTCATGGCATAACGATAATAGTACTATAAAGTCACTAGTAAAACTAAAATCCAACTCCACCTGCACCTTCATTGCAAATAAATCCACACGGAGTTTTGAAGAGCTTGGACAACTTTTCTTGGTGTACTTCGTTGTTAAGCATCGAACCAAAAAGACGTCGGTCGATACGTCAGCTCTCGAACGAAGACGTCAAAAAATACATCAAGCGGTTCCGCAACGCTTTCACGAAGGTCGATCAACATGAAGACCTCAGTCATCGTCTTCGCTTACCTGCATGGTCTAACGGAAATCAAGTTAGTAAGGGAGTTAATAACCATAGCGACCCCTAAGCCCAGGGGTGTCTCTGTCATTTGAAGGGCCATGTGTTAAATGGTTTAAATGAGGCTCTATATAAATTAATTTTAATATAAAGTATAAAGTATAAAAAATTAGTTTAGTCATGTTACAATTTTATATTTATGAATTGAATTCTATAACAGTGTTAAATCTCAAAAATAAAGATACACTACAACTTCAAATTAAAAAGAGATATACTAGTCACTTTAAAAACTCATTAATTATTAAGTATTTTTTTACCAAATGAAAAACAGTTACATACCCATAAAATAAATTATTTACTTATTCTAAAATGCCAAATAATGTTAAAATATAATTTATTTTGATGATTTGATAGTATATTTTTTCTCTCTAAAATAATTATATAAAATTAAAAAAATAGAAATCCTAAATTATGGGGCCGCTAAAATTTGGGGGCCCTGTTGGTAAATATGATCTTAGTCTTAGCCGCCCCTGCTAAGCCCTATCACGAGTTAATCACCCCGGCCCAAAACGATATCAAGGGAAGAAATATGTTCACATCACTACTAGAAAACAGCGGATTAGAGACGGAATTAACGACGGACAAAATTCCGCCTCTAGTTAGCGGAGGAACAAAGAGTGGATTAACGGCGGAAATGTTAGCGACGCATTGGCGTCAAAATGGCGACGGACTTTGAGCGGAGACGGTGACGCCAAATTTTCAAGTCTCGGTGCCCTATTAGCGACGGAGTGACGACGGTATTTGTGGCAGGGACGACTGTCCGACACTATCTTTAAGATTTAAAAAAAAAAAGAAAAAGAAAAGTTAGTGACGGAACTAGTCTGTTGCCAATTCTATATAGAATGACGTCGTTTTGGCACTACCAGTGTTCACCCGCGGTTTAAGTTTACTAATTAAAACAACATTGTTTTTATTTAATTTAACGGTGGACTAGCGACGGACGTGTCCATCGCTAAAACATGATGGAATGCCGTCGTTTTGGCGCTATCAGACATCGCCCGCGGTTTAAGTTACTAATCAAAACGGCGTCGTTTTTTTTTTAAGTTAGCGACAGACAAGCACAGACGTGCCCGTCGCTAAAAAAAGTAAAATCAGAGCAGCGCCCGGCCCTCCTTTCATTCCCCGATTTCTTCTTCTGCATTTTACGAATTCCACCGAGACCATCTGGCCCATTATTCTCAACTTCAGCCAGTTGTAGAGGATTTTTGGTCACTAAACGCCACCGAATGCCACCAGAAGTGACCACCACACCAGGATGATGTTTCACACCGATTCTGCACAAAGGTAAGTACATACAGCCCTAAAAATCTGATTTCAAAATTAATTTGGGGGAAACCAAAATCTGCTTGTTAATACCGAAACTGTATGTTTTTGTTGCTAATTTGTGCTATAAATTGATAGTAACATATATATTGATGTTGTGTGATAATTATGGTAGTTAATTTTGATTTTTTGATGTTTTGAGTAGATTTAGTTTTACAATGCTATAAACCGAAAATGTATTTGGGGGATTTTGAAAATGTGTTCGTTATACCCGAAATTGTATGTTTTTGGTTGCTAATTTGTGTTATAAATTGCTAGTATCAGAGATATATATATATACATTGATATTGTGTGACAATTACGGTGGTCAAATTTTTGAGTGTTTTGATGTTTGAGTCCATTTGGGGTTACAATGGTATAAAACAACATTTAAAATGTTTAATTAGCTAAATTGATTAAATAATTGTGTTTGTTGCTAATCTGATAATCGATGGAAAGAATCTAGGAGTCGGTGAAAGAAAATTTGCTATTTAGTTAGATAAATTGATTGAGAGAATGTAGGAGTTGATGAAAGACAAATTTGTTATTGATAGAGCTAAAGTGCATAAGTTCTAATCTACAATTGTGTTGATAACCCATTTATTGGTGAACCATGCTTGTGGGGTGCTTATAAATAAGTGGAAACATAAAAAAACAGGGGATACTATGTCAAATTTTTTATAACTTATTAGTTTTAACCAAATTAGTATTCAATTAGTATAGGTATGAGACCTAATAGTGGATGTACGATGAGAGAACCTTTGAGAGAGGTAGAATCTCTACCAAATGGCTAAGAAGATGGATGAGTTTGTCTCTTTTGCACTACAACACCCTGAATGTATGGAAGACGGTAAAATTAAGTGTCCTTGCGACATGAAAAGGTGTAGAAACAGCCAGTATCTCAAGCTTGATGTCGTTAAGGTTCATTTAGCATAGAAAGATTATGTACGGTTACTTTGATTGGATATTCTATGGGGAAGATAACACACCCGTACAAGCTACCTCGAGTAGCACAAAACCTACTAAGGTCAACATGTTGAAATGGTGGAGCAAATGATTGCACATGTTGCTGGTAAGTATCTAGAAGAGTTGGGGGATGCATTTAATTTTATGTCGGAGGTTGAAGAGGAAGTAGAGGATACTCCCAATCCTGAGGCTAGAAATTTTTTGAGTTAATGGAATATGCTAGAAGAAAGTTATTCAGTGGCACTCATCGTAGTGTGCTCTCTATCATCATAATTAATGTCCATTAAGAACGACTTCCAAGCACCTGAAGCATTGATTTTGCAAAACCTACTACGAGCTCCATCTTGAAAACACTAACTGTAACCCCCCAACTACTAACAACGTGATTATCGCTTAAACCTCCATGCCATTATAGTAATATCACAGTGGAATTTCATATTAAGTTGGTGTTGCCGCCGTTAGTCACCCACGTGACTAACTAGGCATATTCAGTCGCAAGTACGGTCTGAATGACCGGATAATTTCCCCTACTATTACACAACATATAACTATACACCTCAAACTATACTGAGTTGAATACAATCCATTAATCTGAATATAAATTAAACTATGAGTGTACAAGCACTACTCATGTAAATAGCAAATAAATCCAAGATACTTCTACGCACTCCTAAACTCAGGGTGAGTCGTCTTCAGTCGAGTACCTGAAAAATAAATGGCAGGCCCCAAGGGGCTCAGCACCTTTGCTGGTATGGAAGATGTGCAGCCCACAAGCTACCGAGGCTACACATGACTAATTGGTCGTATACATGTGATTGATTATTACATGCAATAATAATACAAAATTCAATAACATGTAGCACACCAACAATACATAACTCAATAGATTGAACGTCGTAATGGAAGTCCGTCTGTAAGTGAGTTGGTTTTCTTTTTATTCCAAGACCCGAGAATTGTTTAGTTCTCGTATTCAGCCATAATCATATAATGTCGACCATTCTTTATTTAGAACCGATCATACTTTGTTCTGTTGTTTACCTTTGTCGGGTCATTAGTAACCCTAGCCAGTGAGTTTGAGCTACACTAGTTAAGTAAACAAATATTCTTAAGTTAGTTTGGGAATGTAGGTGAGATCCCCCCGCACCATACTAGCTTCCCACCTCAAACTGTAATCCGAGGTGGTCAAGTCAGTTTGTTGACTCTGTAAGCGACAAGTCCGAAGACAAGTCTCAAATGGAAATAGGACCTGATACAGATACCTACCTTATGTCTAGACACGCATGACCGGAGTCAGTCCCGGATTCCCTCCCCCCAAGTTACCCATTGGTTAGAAGTCTCGTATAACAATTTCCGTTAGTCAAATCTAAAAGGTTTTAACTAAATAATAATGGAGAGTCTTTATGTGTTCTTACGTCATTGTCCAAGGTTAGACGTTTTCGTACGTGGGAAACGTTGCGAATCTCTAACCGTTATTTTATGTTACTTTCACACGTTGTTTACTAACCGAGGCTAGTACGCATGCTCAAAGTAAAGCCAGGTAAGGACAATACGAAACACAAACGAAAACACAATAAAACCGTTTTCATGCATTTATCTTGTTTAGTCATAGCATATAAACAGGTAGCACACAAGCCGAGGGTAAACCTCGGTAGCAAGCAGACTGCAAGAAAACCATAGCGTACACCTTGAGAGTGGCTAGCTTAGAACGGCGCTCGCATAATCCCCGACTGACGTTCCAACTATCCCGATCCTATAATTGGATTAACAGTGTATGTTAATCCCCTGGCATTTTTCCTATAACACATCCTCTATGATTAATTAAAATTTCATTGTACTTGATTACCAACACTACTAGAAAACAACGGTTTAGCAACGAATTTAGTGACAGACAAAATTCTGTCGCTGATTAGTGACGGAATAGTGACAGATTAGCGACGGACTTATTTGCACTGGAATGGTGAAAGAATGGCAACGGAATCCGGCGGGTCCAGTGGCGCCAAATTTTTGGGTCTGGGCGCCTATTTTCGCGACGGCTTAGCGACGAAATTATGTTACCCAAAATTTGGATCCGAAAAGACCTTGCATGAAATACCCCAAATATTAATTACTTAATTAATAAGGAATTAATTAAAAAAAAGTAATTAATGAGGGATTAAGGAATTAAATATCCTTAAATAAGAAAAAGGGAATAATATAATATTTAAATAAACCCTAAAAGTTGTTAGGAAACATTAATGAAGCCTAAAACGACCTTGAGGAGGGTTCAGAAAAGAAATATGAAAAAACGAAAGTAATCATTTTTACATTGAAAAATGTGCCACAAATATTTTCGGAGTGAAAACGAGGTCCTAGATATCTTACGAGGATATTTGGATAATTTTGGTGGCATTGGAAATTGGCTAAGAAATCAGAATAAATGACGTCGCGTTTCCGCCTAAAATGGGTGAAACGCAAGCCAATTAGAAATTAATGCTAATTAATTAAATTTATAAATAACAATAATGATTATTGTTTAAAATTATAAATTTGAAGACATAAAAAGACCCGTCTCGTTAAACGAGACGCGCGTCGCGAACGGCACGAAAAACGAGTATAAAACGACATTAAATATATAACGTTCAAAAAAATATATATAATAACAGACATGGGCCGACCCGCCCAAAATATTGGGGCCGGCCCAGTCATTTCCTCCGCCCGCGGTCATGTTCTACCCAGCAAACATCAACAAAAAAAAAAAACAACGAGCCCAATTCCCTCTCTATCTTACAGTAATGCACCAACCCAACAAAGAAAAAAAATGTCCAATACTCTCTTCTTTCTCATTCTTACGGTAACATTGCAACCCTACAGCAGAACTCTCCTTCATTGCTCGCGCCGCTCTTCATTTTCAACCCACGGTTGGAACCCTAACTGGCGACATACAACTCAGCGCCTCTGTATTTTCTTCTTCTTTCTTCAAAACCGAAAATGTGCTCAACTTCAGGGTCAGATTCCTCTCTTGATATCCCACCAAAGTCCGAGATTTTACTACCGTTTTGTAGATCTCACAGAGAGCTTTGATTCAAGTACAATCTGGTATAGTTTCGGTGAAGTAGGCAGATTTTGGGAAGTCCAAAATTGAAGGTAAAAATCTGTCCCTTGTGTTTCCTTCTTGCTCATCCTCTGGTGGTTTGTTTTGGTTTCTGAAATCCGAAACCCTGACTCTCTTCTCCTCTTGCTTTCTTGATTTCCTTCTGCTCTTGTTGATTTCCACCGGCGAAAAATAAGGAACATCTGCGCCTCCATTCTCTGCTTGTCGAGCCTGAATATTGTTGAAGGTAATTACATGTCCCAGTTCATGTTCCTTCTCTTTATTTTTGAAAATCTGAACAAAGAAAACCCTAACTTTCCTTTTCTTCAACTTCTTATCGGTTGAGTTTGGAGAACCCAAATGCTACCTTACTCGGCTGGGTCTAAGAAGAAGAACAAGGAAGCCCTACCGAAGAGGGCGAAAATCTGAAGCAAAAAGTCCATTGTTGGAGCAGAAAAAAATAGAAGGTTTAACCTTCAATCTAGCATTAAAAATTTTACTTTCTGTTTTCTGTAAATTGGGAGAACCAAAGATTAGAAAACTGGATTCAAGTTCATATGATTTGGTAGATAGATTAGTCTTTAATTCTGATCATGCGCTTCATCGCAAGTGGTGTTCGATTGTATAATTGGGACTACTTTGGGGTTAATTTCGGTTTAGTGAGTGCGGAATTGTTTGTACCCGTGAATGAGTAAAAAGAAACTATGAAACTGCTAATTTATAAACACGTAAGAATTTCTGGTTATGATGTGTATCAAATTGGTGATTGTAATGTGTGAAATGGCAGATTAAACTTTGGTGTTAGATAATCTGAGACAAATTTGTTCTAAGTAGTAAGGGTAATGGAGCATGTTTTTGGCTACCGAAGTGGTGGGCGAATAAACCCCAAATCGGCATGCTTCGGTTATTTTAGGTGTTTAGTGTACAATTAATTGTAAATTGGAATGATAATGGTGATCGAGTGATTTAATGGGTAATTTGTCCTATGAATAAGTTATGGTGTTAATGGGATTAGGAAAGGAGTTAAAAATAAAATTGTGGAGATGGTTGAAATTTCGACTAAATTGGAGGCAAATATGAATAGTTTTGAGGCTAATTCTGGAACATTAATGATTTGGAAGTTTAGGTTAAAATTTGGGGTTAATGAGGTTAAATGGGATAATTAGAGAACCTTGTGAAAGTTTAGGTTTCGGTGTGTAGTATGAGGATATTTGATTAGTGGATCTTAATATTGTTTTTTTGTATTGGTGCGATTAAGGGGTGTTAGATTAATCTGATATGATTTGTCAGATTAATATAAGTGGCCAAGTGAATAGATGAATAATCTGGAAATTTGGGCTTTAAGTGTTGGATGTAGGTTCGTTTATCGAAAAGAATAAGTATTATTTGAGGCTAAATGATAATTAAAGTTTTGAGGGTGAACTCAGACTTAAGGTTAGATGGTATATAATTGTGTTTGAAAACACAATACTTAATATATGATAGGTGTATGTTATAAAACTTAGACATTAAATGTCCAAGTTAATATAAGGATGGATAATTAAAAAGAGAATTATATAATTCGAATGAGAATTAAATATGAATTATATAACTACATTGACTTGAATGCTTTAGTCAAGTCACCTACATTGACCAACTTTAACTAAGGAGAGACTTAAAATGAATTAAACATTATAAGGTCATATGTACAACTAGCATATAAACAAAACTATATGTTCGTATATGTATATATATATATGCATATACATATACACACTTGTATATATGTATAAATAATTAAACCTATGATTGAATGAGATAGGTTATTAGGATTCAATCCTAAGTTGTAAGACATACAACAATGTTATAATACGTGAATTGTAGTATTGACATAACTAATCCCGAATAAGACCCGAAAACCCGAGTGACAACGAGTAGTTAATCACGGGATGGAAACCGGGAGGGATTAGCGTTGTATGGGGGTACCGTACCGTATTGCGAGCGCATTATATTAATACGTAGTGCTATGTATGTTCTAGATTGTTAGAAGCGTCTCGAGGAGCATCAGATTTAGCTGATTCATACTCCACGGTCCTATATTCCGGTGGCACGGTATGTTATTATGTGGCTTGATTGTCTCTGAGGATTTCCCCAGTTCAGACATTTTGTGTAAAATCTGTGATAAGATTGAATGTCTGCTTGTGTGAATTAATATGCATGAATTGTGTATTAACGCTACTTTATTATTATTACTGTTGTGCGATAACAGTACTGTTCGTATATATGAACATATTATAAAACGAACTAGCGGCAATGATGCTATCTTATTGTGTAATATAAGGAACATAAGAAAACGACTTGTAGCATTAGGATAAAAGATATATATATATATATTATCCGAGACTTATATACGGAGCATTGGCCTTTTTAACGCCGCTCTCGTATCTAACACTGGATCCCGAGTCGACATACTCAGGATTGGACTAATGACCTTAGTCTGCTGTGTTATGAAAATGGTAATGGAATGCGATGGTATAGATGAGTTAGTAAAGAGGATGTGGCTCTTGGTGTGAATTATGATTAATTAACGATACTAGGATGCCGTGTGGGTATCTGCAAGTATCAAGACAAATTCCAACGGACTACAGATGGTTCGTCGGTCGGAGACTCTACCGCTGGAGTGGCTACTGCCGTGGGTGACCCGCCATGAGATATGGGTAACCTAGAGACACGTCGTTTTAACGAGACGTTGTCATTGGATATGTATGACAGAACAGTCACGAACAACTATATTAGCTCGTAGAATAGGCGAACACTATTTGGGCTTGTATGTCAAAGACTGGAAACAATACTTGTTTATAATCCTCGTTGTTTCGCCTTGTTGTTCATTGGTTATACTATGTAGTTAATCCTCGTTGTTTCGCCTTGTTGTTCATTGGTTATACTATGTAGTTATGTGTGATATGGAATATTGTGGTTTGGATGATTGAGTCGCGCTGTACTCGTATATGAAGTTGTGAATTGGTTTAATTGAGTCGTTGTACTCGTATCTATGTTGTGAATTGGTTGAGTCGAGTCGCTGTACTCGTGTGTAGATTATTGTGGATTGAATGGTTGAGCAGAGTCGCTGTACTCGAATATGAATTATTAAGTGTTGGTTGAGTGGAGTCTTCGTACTCAGATATGCGTTATAACGCTTTCAGTTGGTTTATTTGGAGTGATATGTGAAGCCGGGGGCTTGTTTGCTATTTGAGTTTACTGCAATATATTTATTGCTTTACAGTTTTTATATTAAACTACATGCATGAAAATGAATTGCATGCTCTCGACCAATTAACTGAGGGTCTGAGGGGGGCATGACGGTCATGTAGTAACATACTCAGCAGGGGCTGATTCCATACCACAAACAAACATTTTGCAGGTATGCAGCTTCTGGTGCCGGCAAAGAGAGTGACGCGCTGGGTAGTTTGATTACAGTTGTTTAGATATGCACTGTTGCATCTTGATACGAACCTAGAAACGTGTATAGGATTTGGATACTTAGAATGCTCACTGTGAATGTATTTTATATTGGTTTGGGTAGTTTAGATCTATCTCTTGTTGTCACTGCGAGAAATTGTTTCGTATTTAAGAGTATATCAGGAAGCACGTTATTACTCGTATGGGCGAGTGACAATGGTGACACCAGTAGTTCAATTGTTGAGATTACCGCTGCGATTATATTGTTAAGTAAGATGATTAGGAGCCGATTAGAGTAGGGGTGTTACAAAAAGTGGTATCAGAGCGGAGTACCGCTCTGATGACAAGAGATAGTAGGATTTATACAGTGAGCATAGTTTTGGGAATTCGGGAAACGTTGTGAGGATACGTGACCTTGCGGGGTTGATGCAATGCTTAAAGCTTGCACACCATAGCCGTGGAGGCACTTCAATAATAAATGACCGAGACTATGGTATTAGACCGAGTAAAGATCTAACCAGTCCTCTTGACTTATGTCAGAGAGAGAGGGTAACAGTAGTAAGGAAGAACACAGAGCAGCGGAAGGTGGTGAAGGTCCAGCAACCCCAAGTAACGTGAAGATGGCATGAACCGCTCGCACTCGATGGGAGAGCATCCCGGGAAATTTGCAATGGTACCCCACCCGCCGCAGCCCGTAACTCGAGTGCTATCTAGTGAGATAATGAAATGAGAAACACCACGGAGATAACTCTCCTGATCGGAAAGACCCGATGTGGATGCTAAAAGGATTATGTTAAAGGTAGAAAATAAGACTTTGTGTTTGATGTAATGTTAGGACCGGGGTCCTGGTAATGACGTAATGTCTACCATACGAGGATGAGATAAATAATAGACCGAGTTTGAGGAGAAACTCCCTGTAGGACTAATGGGGCTAACTTGCTATAAGCAAGGCAACCTGTCTTACATCCAGGAAGCACCGATGGTGCGCTTGGGGAGAAAAGAGGTAGAAACGGCGAGTAATGATTAGTTATGATATAGTAACGGACGGAATGGATGACCTTATAGAAGTCTCACCCGAAGCGAGTAACTCTAAAACCATGCAACACTGAAGGTTCAAGATGGCACGACGTGTATGAGGAGAGATCATGAGAACTGTAGAAACAAGAACTCGCTAAGTTGCTATCATGCAACACCTCGTGAGGAAAGTAAGAACTTACTACCACGGTAAACCTGTGGGAACGAGTGCGGGAGTGAGACTGTATTAATTTGAACAAGAACTTTTGACCAGAAACAGGAACCCGATTAGGGAATAAACACTGCACTGACACACCGTACTGGTGGCTCAGTCTGCATGGTGCACTTGCCACTGCAAGTGCCACATTAACCAAAGCAAAATTCAACCTGCCTTGTGCACTTGCTACAGCAAGTGCAGCGACGGTAAACTAACCCTAAAGGACGTGTGGTCCAGGCGGTACCAATAAACACTAAATCTTATGTAAGTCCGTAATGCAATAAAGCAAGACACAACCTTCTTAAGGGCAGGGGTACGAAACCCTTGGGTTTGAGGTCGATAAAACCTCGGGAAGACCTAGCCGGTCTGACCATCAAACCTGAAAATGATACACCATTTAGTAGAATATTAAAAGGGAGTAAATGAGAATAACAATAATTAGTGCCTATAAGTCTAACCCTAGTGCCGGTATGGACATTCAACGTCAATCATTACCGGTGGGGAGTGACGGGTCTTCAGGACCAGCATAACCATATTTAGAGAGTACGTGACACTCGTGGTTAAACCACTACCATCGAACATAGCCAGAGGGCAAGAAGTGAGCTATATGAGTCAGGACCTTTTAAAAAAATAACTAATAGACAGATGTGAACGTGCAATAAAAGGGGCCGATGTAATGCCCGACACCACAACACCGGAGGTGTTGTGATCCATTATGCTGCTAGACTCCCGTATGGAGGGCAGTGGATATAAACTAAAAAAGTGAAAATTGCTTGATGACGGAAGATACCGTTACCTCAAAGAGGATGGAGGAATATGAGTTCAATAAGAGTAAGGACCACACAATGAAGAGGAATGATTAGCGGAAACCACTAAGTTGTGGGTATCCAATTGTAACCTCAGGAGAAAGTATTAGAACCAACTAGGAGTAAATTAAATAACAAGACTAACAATCATTTAACTATCAGAATAAGTATTAAGTCTGATTATCGTATGGCATAGGCCTACGGAGGGATACCTTAGTACCACCAAAGTGACTCAAAACCAGGGGAACAAGGGTGATGAATCACGAATATTGATTAATATCAGACTAACGGGACTACCATAAGATAGGGGAAACATGAGGTGTCAACCTTTATCATAGAGTCCGAACTACACCATAGGGTGTAAACCAATGGATTGGGTGGAGTTCTAGAAACTGAAAACTCGTATCGGAGGGCGTTAACAGCCTGGGAGTAAAGGGAGAGGTAATAAGTAGTTACTGATCCCCACTCACAAATACCAGATGACGAGCATGTGGAAACCAGAATTAGGGCGATAAGTCGCAAACACCTATCTTAGAGAAAGTAAAGGAAATACACATTAATAAAGGAAACCATAGAACCTAATATTAGGGCCATTCTGACATTAAAGGTTAAGAATTGGCAGCATAGTTACTCAAACATAAATTACCGAGACTAAGAGTACGATAATCACCGGGTACGGACGCTACGAGTGCACTAAACGAGACATGGGACGACCACACTCCTAGGAGCTTGTGGGCCTGACAAACTATATTAAGTTAGTTGGGTAAGTAGTAATGTATCAATATGGTACCCCATGCATGTAAACGAGTAGTGTAAGGACCCAGGAGGTAATCAACTCTGTGTCTAAGTCAGCGAATGGAACCCTGACTAGGTAAACCATGTAATGACGAGGGAGATCTCAGTCAAACTAGCAAGGTTAGGAAAATCAAGGATAACTTAAAATAAAGTGACATAAGGTCGTAACTCCACAGTGGAGGAGTTAGAACATAAGTTTTACGGATTTTAGTAAACGAGGAAACTAAGCCCAATTTAATGGTAATGGCAAGTTGAACTCATGAATGAGAAGAGGAATTGTGGTATCTAAGGAAGTTATATTAGAGAAACCTTTGTGATAATAGATGCTACCCAAAAAGGGGCACATAGAGAGTTATACCACGCGCTGAGGGCGCCGTGATGATGTCATTAAATAATAATAACCACATGCTCAAGCCATAAACATTAGTATGTTAGTACCAATTAGGTTTGAACAGAAAATGAATACCAAGCAAAACCCACAATCGTATTGTATGTTTACAACAGACGAAGGGCAAAAGCGAGCATTACAAGAGATACTCTAAGCTGGAGACTAGATACTCCATGCTAACCGCAATGGCGGATAACCGTCCAATCGACTGGTACATGGTGCGCAACAAGCGACCATTATAATAACTATAACCGATTATGCTGGTGAGAAACAGAAGGTGGAAGATCAGATAAACAAATGGATTCCCCTAATGGAGAAGAGGGATGAACCATATATGTGGATACTAAAGTACCAACAACGAGGGATACGAGTTCACATTAACAAAAGCGGACCTACAAGGTACCCAAAGAACGAACTCATTCCAGAGGGAAATAACTTGGAGTCATGAGGCGCCAATTAGATGCGCATATCAGACTCGTCTTAATATTTTAGGGACAACTGTTGCAAGCACTAGATGCTAGAGCATAGCTCGACAACACTTATACCGAAGGTTAGTTCGGTAGGGTGGCATGAACTCATGGAAATATACCATGAGCATGTATAGAATTCAGGAGGATGAATAGAATGGCTAGTCGAAATAATAAGCGTGTGTGACTAACGATACCACACAGTCAAATAAATTACTCCATTCCATAATTAAGGAAGACCGTGTAGAAAACACCGTCACATGCAGTTTGAAACCGACATAAGACTACTACCTAAGAGGGGTAAACTAACCATAAGGTAGTGGGCATACTGCTTGCGGAGCGAGTGGGCCCATATTGCTTAGGTTTGACGTACCTAGCGGGGTTGGGGAAACAAATGACGTGTTTACATCTCCCGATCAAACCGTATATGAATTTACATACACCTAACCAAGATAGACAGTAAAACCTGAGGGGCTAAAGCCCGACCCTATAAAAAGGGGTAATGAAATATGTAGCACATTAGTGCACGAATAATTCCACTGGAATGAAACATCTTGAACTTATTACTTCACGATGATATATTCGTAGATTACGTGGGCGTAATCATTTTTAAGGGGGTAGAGCGATTGAATAATACCGTACGTAGGAGTATGTAGCGCATGGTACACATGCTGCAAACTATTATTGTACGTAGAGTACAAGTATTATGGTTGTGTTGTATTACTTGAGGTAATATTGTGATATATTATGTGTATGAATATATATATATTTTTAGTTCGCATTCCTGTGGTGAATAGGAAAGGGAGAACTGATAGATTGTTCTTATCCTAATTCCGATTATTTTGCAAACGTTGCGAACACTAAACACATAAACGCCTAACTTGTTATCTCCGGTTGAGAGTTCAAGTAGGTCTATCTGGTAGCTTCGGTGGGAGATGGCAAATAGAAGGAGTGAAAGCTCCATACTATATTGTGACTCGGTATGAAACCGATTATTGGAATGCGATGAGTGAGTCGTCATGAGACCAATGTATAACCTAGTGGAGGTAAAACCTCTAGGAATTGTATGAATAATTATAAGTCGAGTGAACTTGGTACATGGTTAGGATACATGATCCTATATGCCGGTGATTAGATTAATTACACGAGTTGACTTGTGTATATATAGAACACAAGGTGGCAAATATCAAGAGGAAACAAGATTAGAAGTGAATAAACAATGATTGACTGAAATTGACGTGGGAAGAACTTGATCCTGGTCCGATCAAGGGAAACCGAACACAAATTGAGGTGAGAGATAGTTCAACACTGACGCTGACCACGTCGGGGTTGAATGATTCTCGAAACTTCATACAAGTGGACACAGATATGAATAGAAATGGAATTTAGGGCGTCACTCGAAGAGCCGTGGACCGTGGAGTCCTTCGTCATTAGATCGGTGTATCTGCGAGTGACATCACCCAGAGAGCCGTGGACCGCAGAGCCCTTTGTCATAGACCGGTGTGTCTGTGGGTGACAAGGAAATAAGGTGATACTGTCCGAGGAGCCGTGGACCGCAGTGTCCTTCGTTATTAAACCGGTGTGTGGGTAGTGAGGAGATGTGTGGTGTTGTGTGGTCAGTCGTGTAAGACTTGCGACTGACTGTCGACTATATGTGCAATACTATGTGAAATAGATGTGGGATACTCGCGACGAGTTGTAACAGTAGATATGGGGTTGTGGATCGTCAAGTCCTGGTCTTTAAGACTTGCTTCCCTGTGAACTGTCAACGTTAACTATATGTGCACACGTACCTGTGGAAATGATGTGTGGGTATCCTCGCGAGATACTAACATGAGATGAGTGCGTGGAGTATCCTTGCAAACCTTTGTATGAGTTTGCACCTTGTATAGTGCTGTGTTGTCAGTTTGCACCTTGTAGTGCTGTGTACCATGAGTTTTGCACCTTGTCTACTGCTGAGTTGCTTGCACCTTAGTTGTGAGTGTAATTATGTCCTTGCATTTATGTCGTTGTGATTGACTGGTGCTGTTTATGAATGAAGTGTCGATAGACTATATGGAATGAGATGATGCTGTATCAAATGTGATACATAAAGACTAGGTCTGAACCTAGTGGGAGTTACTCCCTAGCGATGGACTGTTTGGTTACTTAGTGGAACTTGATTCCTTAGGAAAACCGATTGTGAGAAAGGACTTCGGGACGAAGCCTTTTTAAGGGGGGTAGATTGAAATACCCCAAATATTAATTACTTTAATTAATAAGGAATTAATTAAATAAAAGTAATTAATGAGGGATTAAGGAATTAAATATCCTTAAATAAGAAAAGGGAAATATAATATTTAAATAAACCCTAAAAAGTTGTTAGGAAACATTAATGAAGCCTAAAACGACCTTGAGGAGGGTTCAGAAAAGAAATATGAATAAAAACGAAAGTATCATTTTTACATTGAAAAACGTGCACGAATATTTTCGGAGTGAAAACGAGGTCCTAGATATCTTACGAGGATATTTGGATAATTTTGGAGGCATTGGAAATTGGCTAAGAAATCAGAATAAATGACGTCGCGTTTCCGCCTAAAATGGTGAAACGCAAGCCAATTAGAAATTAAATGCTAATTAATTAAATTTATAAATAACAATAATGATTATTGTTTAAAATTATAAATTTGAAGACATAAAAAGACCCGTCTCATTAAACGAGACAACGTGTCGCGAATGGCACGAAAAACGAGTATAAAACGAGTCAAAACGACATTAAATATATAACGTTCAAAAAAAAATATAATAACAGACATGGGCCGACCCGCCCAAAAGATTGGGGCCGGCCCAGTCATTTCCTCCGCCCGCGGTCATGTTCTACCCAGCAACATCAAAAAAAAAACACAACGAGCCCAATTCCCTTCTCTATCTTACAGTAATGCACCAACCAACAACAAAGAAAAAAATGTCCAATACTCTCTTCTTTCTCATTCTTACGGTAACATTGCAACCCTACAGCAGAACTCCTCCTTCATTGCTCGCGCCGCTCTTCATTTTCAACCCACGGTTTGGAACCTTAACTGGCGACATACAATCAGGCCTCTGTATTCTTTCTTCTTCTTTCTCTTCAAAACCGAAAATGTGCTCAACTCCAGGGTCAGATTCCTCTCTTGATATCCCACCAAAGTCCGAGATTTTACTACCGTTTTGTAGATCTCACAGAGAGCTTTGATTCAAGTACAATCTTGTATAGTTTCGGTGAAGTAGGCAGATTTTGGGAAGTCCGAAAATTGAAGGTAAAAATCTGTCCCTTGTGTTTCCTTCTTGCTCATCCTCTGGTGGTTTGTTTTGGTTTCTGAAATCCGAAACCCTGACTCTCTTCTCCTCTTGCTTTCTTGATTTCCTTCTGCTCTGGTTGATTTCCACCGGTGAAAAACAAGGAACATCTGCGCCTCCATTCTCTGCTTGTCGAGCCTGAATATGTTGAAGGTAATTACATGTCCCAGTTCATGTTCCTTCTCTTTATTTTCGAAAATCTGAACAAAGAAAAACCCTAACTTTCCTTTTCATCAACTTCTCATCGGTTGAGTTTGGAGAACCCAAATTTTACCTTACTCGGCTGGGTCTGAGAAGAAGAACACAGGAAGCCCTACCGAAGAGGGCGAAAATCTGAAGCAAAAAGTCCATTGTGGAGCAGAAAAAAAAGAAGGTTTAACCTTCAATCTAGCATTAAAAATTTTACTTCTGTTTCTGTAATTGGGAGAACCAAAGATTAGAAACTGGATTCAAGTTCATATGATTTGGTAGATAGATTAGTCTTTAATTCTGATCATGCGCTTCATCGCAAGTGGTGTTCGATTGTATAATTGGGACTACTTTTGGGGTTAATTTCGGTTTAGTGAGTGCGGAATTGTTGTACCCGTGAATGAGTAAAAAGAAACTATGAAACTGCTAATTTATAAACACGTAAGAATTTCTGGTTATGATGTGTATCAAAATGGTGATTGTGATGTTGAAATGGCAGATTAAACGTTGGTGTTAGATAATCTGAGACAAATTTGTTCTAAGTAGTAAGGGTAATGGAGCATGATTTTGGCTACCGAAGTGGTGGGCGAATAAACCCCAAATCGGCATGCTTCGGTTATTTTAGGTGTTTAGTGTACAATTAATTGTAAATTGGAATGATAATGGTGATCGAGTGATTTAATGGGTAATTTATCCTATGAATAAGTTATGGTGTTAATGGGATTAGGAAAGGATTAAAAATAAAATTGTGGAGATGGTTGAAATTTCGACTAAATGGAGGCAAATATGAATAGTTTTGAGGCTAATTCTGGAACATTAATGATTTGGAAGTTTAGGTTAAAATTTGGGGTAATGAGGTTAAATGGGATAATTAGAGAACCTTGAGAAGTTTAGGTTTCGGTTGTGTAGTATGAGGATATTTGATTAGTGGATCTTAATATTGTTTTTTTTATTGGTGCCGATTAAGGGTGTTAGATTAATCTGATGTGATTTGTCAGATTAATATAAGTGGCCAAGTGAATAGATGAATAATCTGAAATTTGGGCTTTAAGTGTTGGATGTAGGTTCGTTTATCGAAAAGAATAAGTATTATTTGAGGCTAAATGATAATTAAAGTTTTGAGGGTGAACTCAGACTTTAAGGTTAGATGTAGATGGTATATAATTGTGTTGAAAACACAATACTTAATATATGATAGGTGTATGTTATAAAAACATTACATTAAATGTCCACGTTAATATAAGGATGGTTTAATTAAAAAGAGAAATATATAATTCGAATGAGAATTAAATATGAATTATATAATACATTGACTTGAATGCTTTAGTCAAGTCACCTACATTGACCAACTCTTAACTAAGGAGAGACTTATAAATGAATTAAACATTATAAGGTCATATGTACAACTAGCATATAACAAAACTATATGTTTGTATATGTATATATATATATGCATATACATATACACACTTGTATATATGTATAAATAATTAAACCTATGATTGAATGAGATAGGTTATTAGGATTCAATCCTAAGTTGTAAGACATACACAATGTTATAAATACGTGAATTATAGTATTGACATAACTAATCCCGAATAAGACCCGAAACCGAGTGACAACGAGTAGTTATCACGGGATGGAAACCGGGAGGGATTAGCGTTGTATGGGGGTACCGTACCGTATTGCGAGTGCATTATATTAATACGAGTGCTATGTATGTTCTAGATTGTTAGAAGCGTCTCGAGGAGTCATCAGATTTAGCTGATTCATACTCCACGGTCCTATTATTCCCGGCACGGTATGTTATTATGTGGCTTGATTGTCTCTGAGGATTCTCCGTTCAGACATTTTGTGTAAAAATCTGTGATAAGATTGAATGTCTGCTTGTGTGAATTAATATGCATGAATTGTGTATTAACGCTACTTTATTATTATTACTGTTGTGCGATAACAGTACTGTTCGTATATATGAACATATTATAAAACGAACTAGTGGCAATGATGCTATCTTATATGTGTAATATAAGGAACGTAAGAAAAACGTTGTAGCATTAGGATAATAAGATATATATATATATATATATATATATATATATATATATATATATATATATATATTATCCGAGACTTATATACGGAGCATTGGCCTTTTTAACGCCGCTCTCGTATCTAACATTGGATCCCGAGTCGATATACTCAGGATTGGACTAATGACCTTAGTCTGCTGTGTTATGAAAATGGTAATGCAATGTGATGGTATAGATGAGTTAGTAAAGAGGATGTGGCTCTTGGTGTGAATTATGATTAATTAACGATACTAGGATGCCGTGTGGGTATCTGCAAGTATCAAGACAAATTCCAACGGACTACAGATGGTTCGTCGGTCGGAGACTCTACCGCTGGAGTGGCTACTGCCGTGGGTGACCCGCCATGAGATATGGGTAACTTAGAGACACGTCGTTTTAACGAGACGTTGTCATTGGATATGTATGACAGAACAATCGAACAACTATATTAGCTCGTAGAATAGGCGAACACTATTTGGGCTTGTATGTCAAAGACTGGAAACAATACTTGTTTATAATCCTCGTTGTTTCGCCTTGTTGTTCATTGGTTATACTATGTAGTTAATCCTCGTTGTTTCGCCTTGTTGTTCATTGGTTATACTATGTTGTTATGTGTGATATGGAATATTGTGGTTTGGATGAATTGAGTCGCTGTACTCGTATATGAACTGTTGTGAATTGGTTTAATTGAGTCGTTGTACTCGTATCTATGTTGTGAATTGGTTGAGTCGAGTCGCTGTACTCGTGTGTAGATTATTGTGGATTGATTGGTTGAGCAGAGTCGCTGTACTCGAATATGAATTATTAAGTGTTTGGTTGAGTGGAGTCTTCGTACTCAGATATGCGTTATAACGCTTTCAGTTGGTTTATTGTGGAGTGATATGTGAAGCCGGGGGCTTGTTTGCTATTTGAGTTTACTGCAATATATTTATTGCTTTACAGTTTTTATATTAAACTACATGCATGAAAATGAATTGCATGCTCTCGACCAATTAACTGAGGGTCTGAGGGGGCATGACGGTCATGTAGTAACATACTCAGCAGGGGCTGATTCCATACCACAAACAAACATTTTTGCAGGTATGCAGCTTCCGGTGCCGGCAAAGAGAGTGACGCGCTGGGTAGTTTGATTACAGTTGTTTAGATATGCACTGTTGCATCTTGATACGAACCTAGAAACATGTATAGGATTTGGATACTTAGAATGCTCACTGTGAATGTATTTTATATTGGTTTGGGTAGTTTAGATCTATCTCTTGTTGTCACTGCGAGAAATTGTTTCGTATTTAAGAGTATATCAGGAAGCACGTTTTACTCGTATGGGCGAGTGAGAACGGTGACACCAGTAGTTCAATTGTTGAGATTACCGCTGCGATTATATTGTTAAGTAAGATGATTAGGAGCCGATTAGAGTAGGGGTGTTACATTGCATGCCATTGAAAACCGGTGAATTGTGTTAAGCTATTCTAGGCGCTGACTACCTAAGTAAAAAGAGATGTTGTTGAGCTATTTGGAAGCGCCAACTACCTGAAATGACAAAACACTGTCAAGCTGTTCTAAGGGAATGATGTCGTTTTGAAGCCTTTTGTGACCGCCCCAGTTTTAATTTTACTTACTGAAACGACGGTGTTTTATTTAATGTTAGCGACGGACTAGCGACGGACCAATCCGTCGCTAAAATAATAAGTATATTCAGCCGCACGACGCGACCTTCTTCTTCCTTTCACTCAACCTTTCCCTAACACACGCAAACTAGGTGAACCAGAGGCGATTTGCCGATTCCACTCCTTCCTAGCACCAGATGTCTGGTGACTGAAGACCACCGGCGACAGCAGGCGTAGTTCAGGCGACAGAAGACCCACAGGTATGTGTCTAAAACCCTAAAATTATGATTTCAAAAATTGAATTGGGGAAAACGAAATTCAGCATGTTAATATCGAAATTAAATGTGTTTGGTTGCTAATTTGTGCTTAAAACTGCTAGTTACTGATATATTGATGATGTGTTATATTTGTTGTTGTTAGTTTTTGTTTTGATATTTTTGAGCATTTAGGGAAAATTTGTTGTTGTTACTTACTAATTTAGGGTCTCATAACTATAGTGTCGTTGCTGAGTAATTTAAGTAACTGAAGCTGTACCGAACATGACTAATTGGAGTATAAATATTTGACACCGAGTTTTTGGCTCCCCTTTCTAATTACAGTGTGTCTTATATTAGGCTAATTGAATTCAGTTTCTAGCTTTGTGTATGTTTATGCGATTAATAAATTCATACCACCATTTGTGGTACAATTCTAATACCAATTACCAACCTTAAAGTGATGAAACATTTTTTGTATTTACAAAAGCCAAATCTTAATCATAAGAGTAAACCTTTAGTTTTAGCATCTCAATGATCATTGATTCCTCCAATAGTGCAAGTACAACAACGTTAAGAATCATCAAATCTGCATAAATTGTCAAATCCATTCATATAGGATTTAGATTCACTCTCAATAATGGTTACCAAGTCACCTTAGTGACTGATGGTAAAGTATATCACTCTTATTCAACAACAGTTTACAGCATAACATGACCAAAATAAAACTATTTTTTACATCCCAATAAAAGCATAGAGAATATTAGAAAGACAAGAAAACTCCATATATATCTTCAAATGGCCGAGTCGTGACTGCTTTGTCGTCATTTCTTTTTTCAACTCCCAAGATTAAATCATACTTAGAATTTAGAATGTTGTTCAATAATATAAGACATTTTAGTTTTTTTGACATACTTTTTTTATATTTTATCATATTATATAACACAAAAATAATAATTATTTAGATAGAAAAATAAGAAATAAGAGTACCTACGTTATTTTTATATTTTAAAACGGCTTATATTTTTGAACCGAAGGAGTGTATAGTATAATCAATTTTAATTCAAAATGTTATTATATTTTTTAGAAAAATTAGATTCAAAATACTTTTAAGACCACAAACACTCATGCATGTTGTATTAATGGTGTGAATTTAGAGACCGCCACTATGGCTAGCCAGCTAGCTGTTGTTTTAATAATTGAAGAAACATGATTGGGGACGTGGATAGATAATGAGCTTAGCAATTACAGTATTTAATTTATCAATTTATTCATGTACTCCTATGTGAAGGGCTGGCATAATCATTGTCTGTCACATCTCTCGAGACTCCTTATCGACCAATTTAGTTTTTGTTTCTTGTTTTTTCAATGGTGTCACTATAGATTATTTTAGAATAACCGGTAATTGGTATTAATGTTATTAATTGATTCCGTATTTATAAAATATTATAGGGAAATTTCACGAGATACCTCTGAGGTTTGAGCGAATTTTACGAGATACCCCCGAGGTTTTATTTTTATTACGAGATACCCCCGAGGTTTCATTTTTTATACGATATACCCGTGAGGTTTCGTTTTCATTACGATATACCCCTGAGGTTTCAATTTTATTATGAGATACCCCTCAAATCAGATTCTAATATATTATATTTTTATATTCTCATTTTACACTCGTATCATATGCCCCGTAATAACCTCAGGGATATATAATCAAAGTTTTGTTTCATTTGAAACTTAAATAAAATACTCAAAAAAATTAATGTTCATACAAAATTTGAAATCAATATTAAAAAAAAATAATTAAATAGACAAAAAACAAAAAATTTAATAAATGGAAATGACTAAAAAGAAAAATAAATTATTTTGAAAAATAATCATAACTTGTTAAGGAGTTACCTATATATGAGTTAAAAATATAAAAAAGTATAACAATAATATGAAAAATATTAAACGCAACCGTTTCATATAGTACATAGAAAAAATCATTATTATAAAAATAAAGCATAAAAACCATAAAATATGATCATTCTCTTGTGATTATTGATATCAAATAATATATTTGATAATAATTTTTTACTATAATTAATAAATTTATTTATAATTCCTTGTATTTAATATAATTGTTACAAAAATTTTATGATTTCAAGTCACCGCTAAAATAGTTTTTAATTATGTAACAATATAAGTTTTCAAATAGAGTATTTTTTGTTGTTTAGTCTTTCTGTTTATTTTAAACTTTTAATGATTCTAATTTTTTTAATTTTTTTATACTTTTATTTATATTTTTTACATTTGAATCAATTTTAATTGATCTTGTAATTTTATGTGCTTTTGTCATATTTTAATTTTTAAAAAATTGACCATAACTGAAATACCCCAAACTTTAATAAGTTGTTTAAATATTAAATAATAAATTATTAAGACTAATTAGAGTCTTAGAAACATTAGTAAACAATTTAATAAATAGTAAATACAATAAATTGCCTAAAAGGCAATATGGGCAAAAATATGCTCTAAGCTTGGGATAGTCTTGATTAAGACTTAATAAACTTACCAAGACCTTATATATATATTAATGAATATATTAAATCAGTTACCAAAGAAAACCGAGCTTGAAAACAAGTTAAAATACAAAATGTGCTTTGAGGAGCCTTAAAAGCACGTTTTTGAGTAACTGTCGTGTAAATGAGTTTTGAATGGCTAAATGTCCATCAATACTCTTTAATTAATATGTGTACTACTTTGTATCACATTTGGAAGTTTAAATCAATGGGAAATCAAAAATTTCGCTTCAAAGTGCCTTGTTATTATGAATAGTGACTAAATAAGCTAGTTTGTAATATATGTTAACATATGTAATTTAATTGAGCAATAAAGACTAATAACCCCTTATATTTAAATGGGGGCCGGTTTGCATGTGGTGAGTCGTCACCTTGCTAACTGATTGAGAAAATAAGTGAGTAATGAAAAACACTATTTGCTTTACGTAATTAATATCTTAAAAGCAACTACAATCAGTGATTCTCTTCATTCTTTATTTGCTCTTGCTGTCTCACGTAGCCCATCTCCTTCCTTTCTCTCTTTCACGATCGACCAGCACCAGCACCATATGCCAACTTCAAATCCATGTAACTTCTAGCTCACTTATCCAAATCAAAAACTAAGACCACCGATCTCTTAGTTTCATCAAGCTCTTCGACTTAGTCCTTTCAAATCTTCAAGAGCTCCATTTTGGTGCCAAGAGGAATCTCCATGGAAGGAGCTTGAGTCATCTTTTTACGTATTATTGTTCTCCTTTGCTTCAAGGTAAGGAAACTCAAAGAAAAATGGTGTTTCCTCCATGTTTTTGTTAACCAAAATAGCTTAAAATTCCTTGGAAAATGAACGTACGTTGTCTACTGAAACTACCTAAAGAGCCAATGGTAAATGACTTAGAAAAATGCTCTCAAAGCTGGTAAAAAAACATACGTATTGCTGTTTGTATTTGCAGGTGAAAGGCAAATATATTGTGGAAATTCAGTGTTTAAGATTTATGCATTTTAAGAGCCTAAGTGCTATGCAAATTTAAGTTGTGCACTATGTTGTTATGTGGTGTATATTTGATGAAGTTTTGAGTATAAGAGTGTACGTAAAATCATTTGGGAAGCTATACATTTGATGGGTGTAAAGAGCTTAAGCAGCAGGACTAGAAAAAATTGCAGTACGTCGATTCTGTAGTTGGGTCCGGGACCTAGGTCTTGGGTTATGTCCCGGACGTGGGTGTAAATAATGCCGAGAGTTTCACATTGTAATAGGTCCGGGACTTGGGTCTTGAACAAGGACCCGGACCAACCCTTAAAATTGTCCGTGAGTGTTGCTTAGAATGGTCCGGGACCTAGGACCTTATAAAGTCCCGGACCACCCCAATAAAAGAAACCGAGAGGATTTGTTGAGTATAGGTCCGGACCTAAGTTAGGGACCAAGTCCGGACCACTATAAATTGGTTTAGTTATTAAACGATGTCTAATGATAGAGATAAGTTAGTAATGATATTATAAGGTATATAAGACATGTTAGGAGTGTTATAATGACATTTTAAAAGATGAGAAGTTAAAACAAAATGTGGAAATGGGATAACTAGAAATGTGAAGTAGTAATGTTAACAGTGAACTAGTACGTTAATTGACCGACGTTACTAAATGTGTTTAGGATTCTCTCAAGGTGGGAACCAGTCGAGGCAGGGACCGAGGTATGGTTTTCTTGCAGTCTGTTGCCTACCGGTTTACACCGGCTTGTGTGTTGTTTGTTTTCTGTGTGTTTATGACCTTGTAAGACTTAAGTCATGTAATGAGTTTACAGTTGTTCATATTATTATGTTGTTGAGATGCGACTCATTTCCCTTGTGTGTGTCTAACAAGACTTAAACACTTGATTGTGATCTGTGTATTGTGTTGCAATGTTGTACTACTAACAAGTGCTAACGGGGAGTGAGGAGTCCGGTAGTTCCGGCCACGCGTGTGAGTATGGGAGTCGATGTCATTTACCGGTTCGATTCTCTTTGTATGTTTAGGTTGTTTTCCAATTTGGTTTCAACCTTCCCTTTAGCTTATCCAAGGCTATTTTACTGACTCACGTCGGGCCACAGGGGCATACTATGTTTATTCGGTGTGCTTGGGATCACTATATCCGACACACCTGGTGTTTAAGTTATCCGTTCAATTTAAAGTGACGGTAACGAGTTATGTAACGAGCTTAGCATGAGTTTGGCAACATCCTCTAGCTCTCAATGTGATCTAACTGTGTTGGTTCGTTTCCTAAAAGGATTCGTTCTTGTATGTTATGTGTGATGTTATTTGCTATGCAATATTCTTGCTATGCTATGTATATATATGTTGTTGTTGTGTAAAATGAATGCCATGTTATCATGACAAATGGTTGCGCGTATCCCGGTAGCCGATGGGCTGCGCGTTAGCCATACCAGCAAAGGTTGCTGACCCCCTTTGGGGGCTATTTTACTTGCAGGATGAGGATCGAAGAAGCGGAGTGGCTGTAGATCTAGGCTAAGAAGTACTTTGGCCAAATTTTGGATATCGGGCCCGGGATGCGCCTGTGCTCCCGTGGCAATATGTATTTCAGTTATTGACAGTATACATGGAAGTTTGTAGTGACAGTGTATAATTATGGTTGCTAGCTAGATACTCGGTGATATGAATATGTATATATTATGGTTTTAGTTCTACGCTCGGGAGTCTGATCATCAGACCGATACAACTTGTATTTATTCAGCCTTGTTAACCACGTGGGTGGTTGACGGCGTTGTAGCACCAATCGTTTAGTTTTATTTAGTTGTTTGGTTTCCGCTGTGTTTCCAGTTATTATTATGCGTAGTAGGGGTGTTACAAAAAGTGGTATCAGAGCGAAGTGTCGCTCTGATGACTAGAATACCGAGCTTAGGTATATACCGAGTTAGGAAATCTAGCAATAGTCACTAAGGTGAACAGTTATGGATAGGTTAACCACTACTTAGTGTGAAAGTACCTTAAAGTCGGGAAAGCGTTACAACCGTTGGACCGATAAGTGTGTAAGCATATTGCTAATAAATGTTGTGTGAATTCAGATGTCAGGTAGACCACGTGGTAGAGGCCGCGGACGCGGTACTGATGAAACTGGGGACCTGGGAGAGAACCCTACGGCGCAAGTTATGGCCGATGCTGTTGCGGCCGCCGTTACCCAGATGGTCCCACAGTTAGTAGCTGCGTGCAGCAGGGGCAACAGCCCGGAGTTCAACCACCACCGCCACCGCCAAGAGAGACCAACTGGGTCAAGGCGTTGGCTGATTTGAGACCACCGTCATTCAATGGGAGACCGACCCTAGTAAGCTGGAGGCGTACATCTCTGAGATGGAGACCGCCTACGAGACCTTGAATGTGCCTGAGGAGGTCAAGGTTCGTCTTGCCGCTTACTACCTGAAGGGTTCGGCACAGACCTGGTGGAAGCTAGTGAGGGAGGGCAGAGTTGCTGATCCGACCTTTCAGTGGAGGGAGTACACGGCTCTGCTGCGAGCGAAGTACTACCCGATACATGTGCAAGAGGCTAAGCGCCTGGAGCTGGACAATCTGAGGCAAGGGATAAGATGTCGGTAGATGAGTACTACTCAGCCTTCATCGGACTTATCCACCTGTTACCGGATCTGGGTTACTCAGACCGAATCCTAGTGAACCGTTTCTACAACGGATTGAGCTACCGCCTACGCTATGGCATGGGGCCTACTGGATATACTACTTTGCAGGTAATAGAACAACAGTGTGATGTGAATAAGTATGTACAGTGTGTTAATGTGATTGTGAGTTTATTTTTGCGGGGCATAACTGACACCCTAAATATAGGAGTGCTATCATGCCGCTGCTATAGTTGAGATCACCGTCCGTCTGAGGGACGAGGAGAATGCGCTTAAGCGCAAGGCCACGAGCGAGGGTCAAAGCACGCAAGGGTTTGGGGGTGGAAAGAAGAAAAAGCCATACCCTCACCCCAGAAAGGACAGCAACAGGGTGGCAAGGGCCAGGCCCAGACCACCACTGCTGAGGAGCCATTGCAGCTCACTACTTATGCCTATGCGGCTAAGCCCCTGCGCTCTCAGCCATTTAAGGGTAACCAATTAATTCTGAATGATGAGTTTAAGTGTGTGATATTATAATGAAAGTGTGTACTGAATGTGTGATGTGTTAGCAGCTAGCACGGGCTCTGGACCGGAGCGCCACTATTACTGTAAGTGGTGCAACGGTGACCACCCCGGACAAGGACTGCAAGGGAATGATGCATTGCAGATTCTGCAAGAAGATGGGGCATCGTGACTACGAGTGCTTCCAGAACCCGAATGGCAGAAACTACAAGCCTAGGGGACAGTGGAAGGGTAAAGCCGTTGCGATTACCGAGGGCCCGAAGCCGGCTAATCAGCCCACTACCGACCAGAGGTATAATGATGCCCAGAAGGGGAAGGATCGGGATCCGGCAAGGCCGCCCTGAATTGGTGGACCGGTCTGAGGCAGCCAGAACCCTTTCGAGACCAGGTACCGCCCTAAACCATTAAATGAAATGAGTGTTGTTATACCGCATTACATGCATGCGTCTTGTAGTGAGCTAAGTGTATTACCAGTGGAGTAAAATTTTAAAGTATGATTGTGTGAAAGTCACCTAAACTAGGTAATTAAACCTAGGAACCTTCAATATTTTATTCCAATCCCGCCCACCCAAGCCCTGAAGAAACCACATAGCACACCGACCTTCCAATGAGCAATGTCAGGTCATCCAACCAGGTATGATACTCTTAAATGGATACCTGACAACCGGATAGCACAAATCCACATCATCGACGATGCGACGAACTGGGAACAACACCAGGAGGTTTCTACACACCGATACCCGAGTGGGTCAAAAATGAAATTGAAGATGATGTGCAGTGTAAGGACTGAACCCTTACACCAAGACATATCAGACAAGCGAGCTGAGAATGGAAAACTTGTACCGATGATACCTGAGGAGTTCCTTGCGGTTGTTAAACCAAGCCGTGGGGATTGCTCAGCAAGTTGAATCCGATTCAAATACCAAGTGTGATTTGAAACAGATCTTGTGTTGTGAACTTCTACCAAAAGGTGGACGTTTAGGTTTACACCAAGATAAGGACGAGTCACCCGAGTCTCTACGTAAAGGGGAGTACCCGTGGTGTCTTGGTTCCATTGGTGATTACCGAAGGCAGTTTTTATGTACGGCGAGCAGAAGCGTGGTGACCTCGGCAAAGAAGCTGATACTGAAATCAGGAGATGTGTTAATCATGGTGGGCGTTCAAGGATGTTATATCACGGTATCAAGAGATCAAACTGAATACCGCACCTTCGACAGTGATCAATGCCACACACATGAAACCTGGACGTTGAATTTGACCTTCAGACAGTTTTAGCCCTGTGTAATATTTAATGTGTTAAACCAGTGATGTTGGGGATGTATTATGTGTTAATTGTGTCAGCAGTGTAAACCAACTTATGGGTGAAGTGAAGTTAAAAATAAGTGGAGTTGTTTTGAAATATGTGAACCGTGCGTGTGTTACTATATACTTATGAGTTTTGCCAATAATCAGGCTGTGTTGCACTCGGAACGGAGGAGTACTGAGTGTCTGCATGAAGCAGAAGCCGGCAAAAGCGGCACAATTCCTCACCGGTACCTTCCTAGTCAATGGGTGGATGCATCGATCTTGTTCGACTCTGGAGCTCACAACATTCATTTCGCTATCTTTGCGAAGAGGCTGGGTGTTAGAAGGTGAAGAGATGCCTGACTTTCTAGTCACTCTCCCGTCGAAAGAGCGGATCAGGTGTGCCCGCTACCACCGAGGTGTTTGTTATACGAATCAAGATGAGGAGTTTCCAATCGACTTGATAGAGTTCGATGACTTGGGTTTTGATGTGATTATCTGGATGAACTGGTTGGAACGGTACAAGGGCAGAATCCTGTGTGGCCGAGCATCGACTGCTTCTTCGGAGTCCGTCTGGGGGTTACTATATTCATACCGCCAGAGGCCCAGGGAGCCTTCGACTCAGATCATCACCGCCATGGCTATGTTTCATGAACACGACGAGGGAAAGATGTATACTCTGCTATGTCCAGGACATAGAGAGAGACCCAGAGTTTAGCCCAGATGTGCCGGTAGTGTCGGAGTTTTCCTGATGTATTTCCTAAGGAACTGCCGGGCATGCCGCCAACACGGGAAGTTGAGTTTGAGATGATTTGGTTCCGGGCACCGGACCAATAGCGAAAGGCACCCTATCGTATGGCTCTGCAGAGATGATTGAGCTCAAGGAGCAGCTGCGAGAGACCTACCTGACAAGGGATTTATACGCCCTAGCGTTTCACCATGGGAGCGCCGGTCCTCTTCGTGAAGAAGAAGGACGGTAGCCTCGCTGTGTATTGACTATCGAGAGCTGAATGCAGTTACGGTGAAGAACCGTTATCTTTACCACGCATCGACGACCTTATTTGATCAGTTGAGAGGAGCATCAGTGTTCTCCAAGATAGATCTACGATCCGGTTATCATCAAATTGCAGTTAAGGACAGTGATATTGAGAAAACAGCGTTCAGAACCAGATATGGACATATGAGTTTACGGTCATGCCGTTTGGTTTATCATGCACCAGCAAGTTCATGGACCTAATGAAACCGCTTGTTCCAAGATCAGTTGGACAATCAGTGGTAGTCTTCATCGATGACATACTTGTGTATTCTAAATCGAGAGGTGAGCATGAAACCACCTGAAAATGTGTTACAGATACTGAGGAAGAATAGTTTATGCGAAATTTCTAAGTGTGAATTTTGGTTGGACCAAGTTTCTTTTCTTGGCCATGTGATTTCTGAGGCCGGGCTCCGTTGTTGATCCGGCAAAGATTAGATGCAGTACGCACCTGGCCTAGCCGAAGACAGTTAACCGACATTCGGAGCTTCCTCTGTCTGGCAGGGATATTATAGGATTTGTGAGGGACTTCTCCATGTCTCGAAGCCGATGACATCCTTGATGAAAAGGATGCTCCATTCGAGTTGGACAGAAGACTGTGAGATTTCTTTCAGAAGCTTAAAGATGCTCTGACATCTGCACCAGTCCTGACTATAACCAAATGGTCCAGATGGTTTTGAGGTCTATTGCGACGCATCAGGTAAGGGTATGGTTGTTTGTTGATGCAACACGGGAAGGTCGTAGCATACGCCTCCCGACAGCTGAAGAAACACGAAGAGACTACCCTACCCACGATTTAGAACTGGGTGCCATTGTCTTCGCATTGAAGAATGGCGACATCATTTGTATGGGTAAGTGTGACTATATATTCCGACCACAAGATTTAAAGTACTTGTTCACTAGAAGAGTTGAACATGAGACAAAGAAGTGGGTTTGAATTTTTGAATGATTATGACAATAACTTGCAATACAAGAAGGAAAAGCAAATGTGTAGCTGACGCACTGAGTTCGCCGAGCACCTCTCTCCATTCGCTGGTCTCTCATACTAGCTTGGTTGAAGAGGTGCGGAGTGCTCATATGCGGATCAGTATATGTTGGAGATTAGACAGAAACTCATTGATGGGACATTCGAGGGTCAGAAGTACGACTTCAACTCCATGACTATGATTTGATTAGGCTTAATGGCCGACTGTGTATTCCGAGGAGTAGCGCTGAGCTGAAGGAGCGCATACTGAATGAATCCCATTGTTCTAACGACATCGATTCACCCCGGAGCTTCAAAAATGTATAAGGGTAATAACGTTATTTTTGGTGGGCTGGAATGAAAAAGGATGTGAATGATTGTGTTAGGTGTCTCACTTGCCAGAAGTCAAGTTTGAGCACCACGGCCTGGTGGTATGGTGGCAGCCAATGCCAGTGCCTGAGTGGAAGTTCCATGACATTTCTATGGACTTTGTAGTAGGGCTTCCGCCTACAAGGGAGGTCTGAATATGATTGGGTTGTTGTTGACCGACTGACCAAGGTGGCCCGATTTATACCGATGAAGGACACCTGGAAAGTGGCGAGGCTTGCAGAGCTCTTTGACAGAGAAATTCTAAGACATCATGGGGTACCGAAAACGATTGTATCTGACAGAGATACCAGATTCTTATCGAGGTATTGGAGATCCACGAGAGAAGCACTGGGTACAGAACTGAAATTGAGTACGGCGTTTCACCCACAGACAGATGGTCAGAGTGAGCGCACTATCCAGACACTTGAGGATATGTTACGTGCATGTGCACTTGACTTTCAGACCAGCTGGATTGATAATTTACATCTGATCGAGTTTAGTTACAACAATAGTTACCATGCTTCGATCAAGATGTCTCCCTTCCAGGCTTTATACGGTAGACCATGCCGTACGCCATTATGCTGGGATGAGTCGAGTGAGACGGTCATTATAGGACCAGAGTATCTGGAACAAGTTCAGGCAGAAGTTCGCCAGATCCGGGCTAACATGAAAGCAGCTCAGGATAGACAGAAGTCGTACGCTGATGTACGCAGACGTGACCTGGAGTTCGCCGTGGGCGATCAGGTATTTCTTAGAGTATCCCCCATGAAGGGAGTGTTTCGCTTTGGCCAGAATGGCAAGTTGAGCCCAAAATATGTGGGGCCTTATGTTGTGACGGAGCGGATAGGACCAGTAGCTTATAGACTTGATTTACCTGCTGAGCTGGGCAAGGTACATGATGTATTTCATGTGTCCCAGTTGAAGAAATATATATCTCATCCGTCTCATGTACTTCAGCCTGAGAGGCTAACCTTAGAGCCGACCATGCGATCAGTGGAGACTCCCGTACGGATTCTGGATACTAAGACTCGAGACACTCGCCATAAGTCTGTACGACTGGTGAAGGTCCTCTGGTCTAACCAGGACGTCGAGGAGGCCACTTGGGAGCTGGAAGATAAGATGAAGGCGAAGTACCCATCATTGTTTACTTCTAAGTGTTTGTATGTGCAGGGTACGGGGCGTACCCCTTTTTAAGGGGGGTAGAGCCGTTTCAGTTATGAGTGTACGGCATGTATTTGAGTACATTGTCTATGTTGTTGTTTATGTCATGTTGTGATATTGTTATGTTACAGACCGTTGTGTCTGAATGATGTTATGTTTGGACCTTGAGTCCTATGTTATGTAAGGATGTTGTTGATGTTGTTGTGGAAGTATTGTTTCATAAGTGATCCCCATGTTTAGTATTTAAGATATGTGGGAAGTATGAACTTTAGGGACAAAGTTCTTTTAAGGGGGGGTAGATTGAAATACCCCAAACTTTAATAAGTTGTTTAAATATTAAATAATAAATTATTAAGACTAATTAGAGTCTTAGAAACATTAGTAAACAATTTAATAAATAGTAAATACAATAAATTGCCTAAAAGGCAATATGGGCAAAAATATGCTCTAAGCTTGGGATAGTCTTGATTAAGACTTGATAAACTTACCAAGACCTTATATATATATTAATGAATATATTAAATCAGTTACCAAAGAAAACCGAGCTTGAAAACAAGTTAAAATACAAAATGTGCTTTGAGGAGCCTTAAAAGCACGTTTTTGAGTAACTGTCGTGTAAATGAGTTTTGAATGGCTAAATGTCCATCAATACTCTTTAATTAATATGTGTACTACTTTGTATCACATTTGGAAGTTTAAATCAATGGGAAATCAAAAATTTCGCTTCAAAGTGCCTTGTTATTATGAATAGTGACTTTTATAAGCTAGTTTGTAATATATGTTAACATATGTAATTTAATTGAGCAATAAAGACTTAATAACCCCTTATATTTAAATGGGGGCCGGTTTGCATGTGGTGAGTCGTCACCTTGCTAATTGATTGAGAAAATAAGTGAGTAATGAAAAAAACACTATTTGCTTTACGTAATTAATATCTTAAAAGCAACTTCAATCAGTGATTCTCTTCATTCTTTATTTGCTCTTGCTGTCTCACGTAGCCCATCTCCTTCCTTTCTCTCTTTCACGATCGACCAGCACCAGCACCATATGCCAACTTCAAATCCATGTAACTTCTAGCTCACTTATCCGAATCGAAAACTAAGACCACCGATCTCTTAGTTTCATCAAGCTCTTCGACTTAGTCCTTTCAAATCTTCAAAAGCTCCATTTTGGTGCCAAGAGGAATCTCCATGGAAGGAGCTTGAGTCCATTTTTACGTATTATTGTTCTCCTTTGCTTCAAGGTAAGGAAACTCGAAGAAAAATGGTGTTTCCTCCATGTTTTATGTTAACCAAAATAGCTTAAAATTCCTTGGAAAATGAACGTACGTTGTCTACTGAAACTACCTAAAGAGCCAATGGTAAATGACTTAGAAAAATGCTCTCAAAAGGCTGGTAAAAAAACATACGTGTTGCTGTTTGTATTTGCAGGTGAAAGGCAAATATATTGTGGAAATTCAGTGTTTAAGATTTATGCATTTTAAGAGCCTAAGTGCTATGCAAATTTAAGTTGTGCACTATGTTGTTATGTGGTGTATATTTGATGAAGTTTTGAGTATAAGAGTGTACGTAAAATCATTTGGGAAGCTATACATTTGATGGGTGTAAAGAGCTTAAGCAGCAGGACTAGAAAAAATTGCAGTACGTCGATTCTGTAGGTTGGGTCCGGGACCTAGGTCTTGGGTTATGTCCCGGACCGTGGGTGTAAATTATGCCGAGAGTTTCACATTGTAATAGGTCCGGGACTTGGGTCTTGAACAAGGACCCGGACCAACCCCTTAAAATTGTCCGTGAGTGTTGCTTAGAATGGTCCGGGACCTAGGACCTTTATAAAGTCCCGGACCACCCCAATAAAAGAAACCGAGAGGATTTGTTGAGCATAGGTCCGGGACCTAAGTTAGGGACCAAGTCCCGGACCACTATTAAACTTGAGTTCTAGGTTATTAAACGATGTCTAATGATAGAGATAAGTTAGTAATGATATTATAAGGATATATAAGACATGTTAGGAGTGTTATAATGACAATTTAAAAGATGAGAAGTTAAAACAAGATGTGGAAATGGGATAACTAGAAATGTGAAGTAGTAATGTTAACAGTGAACTAGTACGTTAATTGACCGACGTTACTAAATGTGTTTAGGATTCTCTCAAGGTGGGAACCAGTCGAGGCAGGGACCGAGGTATGGTTTTCTTGCAGTCTGTTGCCTACCGGTTTACACCGGCTTGTGTGTTGTTTGTTTTCTGTGTGTTTATGACCTTGTAAGACTTAAGTCATGTAATGAGTTTACAGTTGTTCATACTATTATGTTGTTGAGATACGACTCATTTCCCTTGTGTGTGTCTAACAAGACTTAAACACTTGATTGTGATCTGTGTATTGTGTTGCAATGTTGTACTACTAACAAGTGCTAACGGGGAAGTGAGGAGTCCGGTAGTTCCGGCCACGCGTGTGAGTATGGGAGTCGATGTCATTTACCGGTTCGATTCTCTTTGTATGTTTAGGTTGTTTTCCAATTTGGGTTCAACCTTCCCTTTAGCTTATCCAAGGCTATTTTACTGACTCACGTCGGGCCACAGGGGCATACTATGTTTATTCGGTGTGCTTGGGATCACTATATCCGACACACCTGGTGATTAAGTTAACCGTTCAATTTAAAGTGACGGTAACGAGTTATGTAACGAGCTTGGCATGAGTTTGGCAACAACCTCTAGGCTCTCAATGTGATCTAACTGTGTTGGTTCGTTTCCTAAAAGATTCGTTCTTGTATGTTATGTGTGATGTTATTTGCTATGCAACAATCTTGCTATGCTGATGTATATATATGTTGTTGTTGTGTAAAATGAATACCATGTTATCATGACAAATGGTTGCGCGTATCCCGGTAGCCGATGGGCTGCGCGTTAGCCATACCAGCAAAGGGTTGCTGACCCCCTTTGGGGGCTATGTTTACTTGCAGGATGAGGATCAAAGAAGCGGAGTGGCTGTAGATCTAGGCTAAGAAGTACTTTGGCCAAATTTTGGATATCGGGCCCGGGATGCGCCTGTGCTCCCGTGGCAATATGTATTTCAGTTTTGACAGTATACAATGGAAGTTTGTAGTGACAGTGTATAATTATGGTTGCTAGCTAGATACTCGGTGATATGAATAAGTATAATTGTGGTTTTAGTTCTACGCTCGGGAGTCTGATCATCAGACCGATACAACTTGTATTTATTCAGCCTTGTTAACCACGTGGGTGGTTGACGGCGTTGTAGCACCAATCGTTTAGTTATTATTTAGTTGTTTGGTTTCCGCTGTGTTTCCAGTTATTATTAAGTGCGTAGTAGGGGTGTTACAAAAAGTGGTATCAGAGCGAAGTGTCGCTCTGATGACTAGAATACCGAGCCTAGGTATATACCGAGTTAGGAAATCTAGCGATAGTCACTAAGGTGAACAGTTATGGATAGGCTAACCACTACTTAGCGTGAAAGTACCTTAAAGTCGGGAAAGCGTTACAACCGTTGGACCGATAAGTGTGTAAGCATATTGCTAATAAATGTTGTGTGAATTCAGATGTCAGGTAGACCACGTGGTAGAGGCCGCGGAAGCGGTACTGATGAAACTGGGGACCTGGGAGAGAACCCTACGGCGCAAGTTATGGCCGATGCTGTTGCGGCCGCCGTTACCCAGATGGTCCCACAGTTAGTAGCTGCAGTGCAGCAGGGGCAACAGCCCGGAGTTCAACCACCACGCCACCGCCAAGAGAGACCAACTGGGTCAAGGCGTTGGCTGATTTGAGACCACCGTCATTCAATGGGGAGACCGACCCTAGTAAGCTGGAGGCGTACATCTCTGAGATGGAGACCGCCTACGAGACCTTGAATGTGCCTGAGGAGGTCAAGGTTCGTCTTGCCGCTTACTACCTGAAGGGTTCGGCACAGACCTGGTGGAAGCTAGTGAGGGAGGGCAGAGTTGCTGATCCGACCTTTCAGTGGAGGGAGTACACGGCTCTGCTGCGAGCGAAGTACTACCCGATACATGTGCAAGAGGCTAAGCGCCTGGAGCTGGACAATCTGAGGCAAGGGGATAAGATGTCGGTAGATGAGTACTACTCAGCCTTCATCGGACTTATCCACCTGTTACCGGATCTGGGTTACTCAGACCGAATCCTAGTGAACCGTTTCTACAACGGATTGAGCTACCGCCTACGCTATGGCATGGGGCCTACTGGATATACTACTTTGCAGGTAATAGAACAACAGTGTGATGTGAATAAATATGTACAGTGTGTTAATGTGATTGTGAGTTTATTTTTGCGGGGCATAACTGACACCCTAAATATAGGAGTGCTATCATGCCGCTGCTATAGTTGAGATCACCGTCCGTCTGAGGGACGAGGAGAATGCGCTTAAGCGCAAGGCCACGAGCGAGGGTCAAGGCACGCAAGGGTTTGGGGGTGGAAAGAAGAAAAAGCCATACCCTCAACCCCAGAAAGGACAGCAACAGGGTGGCAAGGGCCAGGCCCAGACCACCACTACTGAGGAGCCATTGCAGCTCACTACTTATGCCTATGCGGCTAAGCCCCTGCGCTCTCAGCCATTTAAGGGTAACCAATTAATCTGAGTGATGAGTTTAAGTGTGTGATATTATAATGAAAAGTGTGTACTGAATGTGTGATGTGTTAGCAGCTAGCACGGGCTCTGGACCGGAGCGCCACTATTACTGTAAGTGGTGCAACGGTGACCACCCCGGCAAGGACTGCAAGGGAAATGATGTGCAGTGCAGATTCTGCAAGATGATGGGGCATCGTGACTACGAGTGCTTCCAGAACCCGAATGGCAGAAACTACAAGCCTAGGGGACAGTGGAAGGGTAAGGCCGTTGCGATTACCGAGGGCCCGAAGCCGGCTAATCAGCCACCTACCGACCAGAGGTATACTGATGCCCAGAAGGGGAAGGGATCGGGATCCGGCAAGGCCGCCCTGAATGTGGTGGACCGGTCTGAGGCAGCAGAACCCTCTTCTAGACCAGGTACCGCCTAAACCATTAAATGAAATGAGTGGTTGTATACCGCATTACATGCATGCGTGTTAGTGAGTCTAAGTGTATTACCATGTGAGTAAAATTTAAAGTATGATGTGAAAGTCACCTAAACTAGGTAATTTAAACCTAGGAACCTTCAATATTTGCTATCCAATCCCGCCCACACCAAGCCCTGAAGAAACCACCATCACATCACCGACTTCCAATGGAGCAATGTCAGGTCATCCACCAGGTATGATACTCTTAAATGGATACCTGACACCGGAAGCACAAATCCACATCATCCGACGATGCGACGAACTGGGAACAGCACCAGGAGGTTTCTACACACCCGAATACCCGAGTGGGTCAAAAATGAAATTGAAGATGATGTGCATGGGTAAGGACTGGAATCCTTACACCAAGACATATCAAGACAAGCGAGCTGAGAATGGAACGGTGTACCGATGATACCTGAGGAGTTCCTTGCGGTTGTTAACCACGCCGTGGGGATTGCTCAGCAAGTTGAATCCGATTCAATACCAAGTGTGAAAGCAGATCTATGTGTTGTGAACTTCTACCAGAAAGGTGGACGTTTAGGTTTACACCAAGATAAGGACGAGTCACCCGAGTCTCTACGTAAGGGAGTACCCGTGGTGTCTTGGTCCATTGGTGATACCGCAGTTTTTATGTACGGCGAGCAGAAGCGTGGTGACCTCGCAAAGAAGCTGATACTGAAATCAGGAGATGTGTTAATCATGGGTGGGCAGTCAAGGATGTTATATCACGGTATCAAGGAGATCAAACTGAATACCGCACCTTCGACAGTGATCAATGCCACACACATGAAACCTGGACGTTTGAATTTGACCTTCAGACAGTTTTAGCCCTGTGTAATATTGTAATGTGTTAAACCAGTGAATGTTGGGGATGTATTATGTGTTAATTGTGTCAGCAGTGTAAACCAACTTATGGGTGAAGTGAATGTTAATAAATAAGTGGAGTTGTTTTGAAATATGTGAACCGTGCTGTTACTATATACTTATGAGTTTGCCAATAATCAGGCTGTGCACTCGGAACGGGAGGAGTACTGAGTGTCTGCAATGAAGCAGAAGCCGGCAAAAGCGGCACAATCCTCACCGGTACCTTCCCAGTCAATGGCGTGGATGCATCGATCTTGTTCGACTCTGGAGCCTCACATACATTCATTTCGCTATCTTTTGCGAAGAGGCTGGGGTTAGACGGTGAAGAGATGCCTGACTTTCTAGTCACTCTCCCGTCGAAAGAGCGGATCAGGTGTGCCCGCTACCACCGAGGTGTTGTTATACGAATCAAAGATGAGGAGTTTCCAATCGACTTGATAGAGTTCGATGGACTTGGTTTTGATGTGATTATCGGGATGAACTGGTTGGAACGGTACAAGGGCAGAATCCTGTGTGCCGAGCATCGACTGCTTCTTCGGAGTCCGTCTGGGGTTACTATATCATACCGCCAGAGGCCCAGGGAGCCTTCGACTCAGATCATCACCGCCATGGCTATGTTTCATGAACTACGACGAGGGAAAGATGTATACCTCTGCTATGTCCAGGACATAGAGAGAGACCCAGAGTTTAGCCCAGATGTGCCGGTAGTGTCGGAGTTTCCTGATGTATTTCCTAAGGAACTGCCGGGCATGCCGCCAGCACGGGAAGTTGAGTTTGAGATTGATTTGGTTCCGGGCACCGGACCAATAGCGAAAGCACCCTATCGTATGGCTCTAGCAGAGATGATTGAGCTCAAGGAGCAGCTGCGAGACCTACCTGACAAGGGATTTATACGCCCTAGCGTTTCACCATGGGGAGCGCCGGTCCTCTTCGTGAAGAAGAAGGACGGTAGCCTTCGCCTGTGTATTGACTATCGAGAGCTGAATGCAGTTACGGTGAAGAACCGTTATCCTTTACCACGCATCGACGACCTATTTGATCAGTTGAGAGGAGCATCAGTGTTCTCCAAGATAGATCTACGATCCGGTTATCATCAAATTGCAGTTAAGGACAGTGATATTGAGAAAACAGCGTTCAGAACCAGATATGGACATTATGAGTTTACGGTCATGCCGTTTGGTTTATCCAATGCACCAGCAAAGTTCATGGACCTAATGAACCGCTTGTTCCAAGATCAGTTGGACAAGTCAGTGGTAGTCTTCATCGATGACATACTTGTGTATTCGAAATCGAGAGGTGAGCATGAAAGCCACCTGAGAAATGTGTTACAGATACTGAGGAAGAATCAGTTGTATGCGAAATTTTCTAAGTGTGAATTTTGGTTGGACCAAGTTTCTTTTCTTGGCCATGTGATTTCTGAGGCCGGGAAGCGTGAGATGATAACATCCATTGTCTTGTCTTTGGGCGGAAAGTTGATCATAAAAGATGACATCTTACTCAATTTGCGTCGATGAATCAACTGGTTGGATCTATTATATGCTGTTGTAGATATTGTGTGGACAATCTGTTGGGTTCTGTTGAAAAACTATTGTAAGTATTTGTAATCGTCTTGTGGGATACTTAGAAATAAGCGGAAATGTAAAAAAACAGGGGAGACTATATCGAATTTTTTTAAAAAAGTTATTAGTTTTAACTAAAGTAATGTTGGCTCCAATTTTGGCTCCTCTCAGTTCGCTACGGTTTTTCTCCAGATTTGACCAAGGCATAAGTCTCTGGCAGTTTACTCATGCGAAATAAGAAGGAAATGGAGGGAAGTAAGGTTGAGCACCACAAATTCGAAGAAGGCAAACGAAAACCAAGGAAATATGCTCTTATCTCTCGATTCCGGAAGAGAGAAAGAAAGGCGCAGAGCCATGTTCCATGTTCGACTGTGGCGGAACCGAAAAGAAGAAGGGCGTCGAGCTATGTTCCTTGTTCTACCATTAGAGTTGTGATTTTCTTTCGAAGAAGAAGCAGAAGAGGGGGAAGGGAGGCGCCTGGAAGAAATGAAGAGAGTCAGTGTGTATGTTCCTCATTACCAGTTAGGGTTCACAAGTTACCGTGAGTGAGAGAAGGAAAAATCGAAAGAGAGGGATGAGGCGCACAGGTTAGGGTTTGCATTACCGTGAGAAGAAGAGAATGAAGTTAGGCGCAACAATGTATGTTCCTTGTGCCAATTAAGGTTACAAATTTTTACTGTAAATGAATGAATAACGTGAGGCGCTGGGCTGGATTTGTGAGAGTCAACTGAGTTGACTGGGCCGGCCCAGTCATGTTGGACGGGTCGGCCCACTTATTTATTTTAACGTTACTCATATATGTCGTTTCTAGCTCGTTTTAGACCCGTTTTTCACGTCGTTCGTGACACAGTGTTCCATTTAATGAGACGAACTTCTTAACAAATCCAAACTTATATTTTCAATCAATAATTATTATTGTTATTTAAAATTATATTAATTAGTATCTTATTTCAAATTGGTTTGTGTTTTTCCATTGTAGGCTAAAACGCGACGTCTTTTATTCCGATTGCTTAAAAAAATTTCCAATGCTTCTAAAATTATCCAAATAACTTTAAATGGTGTCTAAGACCTCGGTTTCACTTCTATAATATTTGTGACATGTTTTTTGATGTGAAAATGATTAGTTTTATTTTCATTTATATTTCTTTCTCTAAAACTCCACAATGTCGTTTTAGGGTTCGTTAATGTTTCCTAACGAATTTTAGGGTTTATTTAAACATTATACTATTCCCTTTACTTATTTAAGGATGTTTAATCCCTTAATCTCTCATTAATAACTTTTATTTAATTAATTCATTATTAATTAAAGTAATTATTTTTTGGGATATTTCACTAACATTCTAAAACTTCTACGAAGCAAATAAATCATACATGGTCTTGGATTACCTTATGAAGAAATCAATTGTTGTTCAGAACTATGTATGATTTTCTGGGGAGAAGATAAAGATCTGAATGTATGTAAGTTTTGCACTTGCTTCAGATACAAGCCTGTAAAGAGGGGACAAAAAAGAGGAAAAGTAAGGTACCACTAGTGGAAAAAAGTCTTATAAAACAAGGCTTTATAACATAAGGCTTTATAGCATGGCTTACACATTGACGTGTTATATAATATTATATAACACGGCTTTTGTATTTTATAACATGGTAAAAAATTACCCGTGTTATAAGCTACGTCGTCCACTATCCCGTGAAAACAAAACACGGAAACGACATCGTTTTGCTTCGTTTATTAACACAGCTAATCGTATAACACCCCCGAATCAACACCCAACCGTACAAAAAACACGCCTAGCCAGGGGTAGATTGAAATACCCCAAACCTTAATGTGTTAATTAATTGTGTAATTGTAATTTTCTAGGGCTAATTAAGTCCTTAAGATCATTGGTGAAGAAATGAAAAACCAAAAAGAAAAAGGAAATGCGTAAAAGTCACAAAACATGAAAATACGTATTTAATTATTTTAGGAGGCATATAACCTTCACTAGGGTTATAAACATATTTTTATACCCTAATTACATACTAAGAACATGTGGGAAAAATTCCGGAAGAAAACGGATCCAAATAAGGCGTTAAAGCGCTAACGGAGTCTAAAGCGCGTTTTTGGAGAAAACCTGAAAACGTGACTTTAAACAGTCAAATGACCCCGTAAAAATTATAGTTGACTATATAACTATAATTAAACATTAATGGGAGCTTAATAACCATTAAAATTAATTAAACGAGAAAATTCCGGAAAACGGACCCGGTTAGTGAATAGTGCTAAAACCGGGTAAATAACGAGCGTTTTCAGTAAAAGACGAAAAACGCTCCAGCTGGTATATATTAAGAGGGCCGGTTTTGACTAGTCAAAAAGGTCTCCCCCTCACACACACTAAAATAGAAAGAAAGAAAGAAGGAAAGAAAAGTTAAAAAAAAAATACTTTATCTTCTCTTTCCTCCTTATTTTACTCATTTCTCTACTCTCTCTCCTTCCCTCTTCTTTTCCATCGTACTCATCCTCCTCCCTTCCCCCATGCTGCGATTTTGGAGCTCTCCACCAAGCTCCAATGGCCTCCTCTCTTCTACCTCATGCTCTAGCCAACTCCAAGCTCCAAATACAAAACAAATTACATATTTGAACTCTCCTCATCCTCCTCTACCTTTCCCTCTTTTCGGAATTTCAAAAGGATGAGTTTCATCTCCATGGGTTTTTCCCATTTGAAGAGAAAATGACATCAAAAGGTAGCTTGGAGTCTCCTCTTTCAAACAAGGTAAAAAGTTTCAAGAGAAAAACTCATTTTCCTCATTTTCTTGCCTTGGCAGATTTTGGCTACTTCTTATACCTTGTTTTCTTCTTGTTTTGGAGCTTCATTTCAATCCTCCAATGGTGGAATATTCCCCTTCTTAATTCAAGGGTGAGAACCCCTCTTAAAAAGCTCAAAAAAAAAGGTAAACCCTAACTTGTGCTCTAAGCCCTTTTTGTTGAATTGAGATTTCATAAGGGTTTAGATGATTAATGGAATGTATTTTGTGTTTCTTGAATGTTGGAATGGATTTTGGAAACTCCATTTCCATCTTGACCGATTTTGAGGAGATGAGGAACAAGAGGAGAATTAAGGAGAAACCTTTGGATTAAGGTAAGGAATCTACCTTAAATGCCTATATTAATTGTTTTAGAATTGGGTTTGGGAAAAACAAAAGATGAAATAAAATCTGGAGCAATGATGTGCTTGATTGTGGTTAGTTGGATTTTGTGAAATGTTGGTTTGATTTAAGGGCCTAAGTGCCAAAGGATTTGAGAGTTGAGTTATATTGTTGTTTGGATAATTATGTGAATACATTATGTGCTGGTAGGACCCTTTTGAGGGTGTGGCTAGACTAGGAATGAAATTGATGTGAATTGATGGATTGGGAGATGTTAAATTTATGGGGAGGTTATGGCGAAATTTCGATAAAAAATAAGTGTTTTAAGGTGACTTGGTAAGTTGGAGGATCAAGGTGTTTGTAGTGTTGAGTGGAGTGGTTTAATAGCCTTGAAATGGTAATTGGAGAACTAAGAGGAGTAGTATAAAAATCTGTAGCACAAGTGTTAGAAAAGTCATGGATTTGGCTAAGAATGAATAAGAGTGTTAGGCTTGAGAAGCAAAGTGTGAACTTTGGTTTTGGAAGTGTATTGGTCTAAGAACGTGTTGGTGTGGTGAGTAAGAGATTTAGTAAGGTTGGTGGAAGTTTATGAAACAACAAAGGAAGCTTCACGTGCACTGTTGTGCTTAAGTGTAACAAGGAGAATGGAAAACTTGTAGAAATGGACAAGAATTGAATGGTGAGTTTGACCAATGATTTGAGGAGGTTTATTGAGTGTTTTAGTATGTTTAAACATGTAGGAAACATGTGGAAAGTTTAGGAAATGATTAGAGGTGAATTAGGGGTTGAAAATTGATCAAAAACTGTAAATTTTGACAGTTCCAGAGGTGGTCCGGGTTGCAAATCAGTTCGCAAACCCGGACGATAGCAAAACATGGCAGAAGACTATCCCAGGGGGTGGTCCGGGTTTGTAAACCCGGACACAAACCCGGACCACATGAAAAATGCAACAGAATGTCATTTCCGAGTTTGGTCCGGGTTTGTAACCCCGGACACAAACCCGGACCATCATAAAAATTTGGCAAAATGTGTTTTAAAGCCCTCTAAACATGGGGGATTGAATGGTATTGGTTTTAGGTGATGTTTAGGAGTTGTTAGGTAACCTTTAAAGGTCCTAAGAAGTATAAACAAGTGTGAGAGTGAATGTGTAAGTTGTGAACTCTAGATCACAAAAGTAAGTTAAAGATAACGGGACAACGGGGTGAGTACGGGAGTAATATTATCTTACATACCGTATGATCATGATGTTAATAAAACATTTGAATAATACTACCAGTTGTTCGAGAACTATCCGGGGAGCGTGAGATGACGTGTTGGAGTAAATCCTCGGGGACACGGTAGAGTAACCCATGGTGTAAGGTATGGTTTTCTTGCAACCTGTGTCCTACCGGATTACACCGGCTTGTATGCCAATGTGTTTTTCTGTGTGTTTGCCACCTTGCAAGATAAAACATGAAATGAGTTTACAGTAATTCATTATTATGGCGTAATAAATTCCGATACCGCTTAACCTTAGTTATGTGTTAAATAATAAGTTAACCGACTTTAGGTTCACATAAGAGATCGGTATTCGGAATAAACGTCCCAACCCATGGGAACGTTCTAACTACGGCTATCCGTGCGTTAGTGTATGTTGTGATTATGTGTGATGTTTGTGGCTTGTTGGATATGTTGTTGTTGTTATTGGATACAGTTATCCATATTTGTCAAAAGGGATATTACACCCCTTATGTGTCTAACCGAGTTAGTAACACTATGTGAAGTGTGTATGTGATAAGTTCCATAAGGGAACCTCTAACTAATAAGTATATGTTATGTATGGAGAGGAATCCGGTTGTTCCGGTCGCGCGTGTTGTTTGGGAGTTAATACATATATGAGAATTAACTCCCATCCTGGTATGTTAGGGTTGTTTTCCTTCATTGCATTTCGACCTCCCACTAGCTTAGCCAAAGCTTACCTACCCGACCTCCACATCGGGCTAGGAGGGAAATTATGTATAATGTTGGTAGGGTGTCGATGCCTAAGCTCGCTTCGACTCCCTCTCTGTTATGTCACGGTTGTTTTTCCTCCTCGAATTACAACCACCCACAAGCTTAACCAAGGCTTACCTAACTCATCACTATTGGAGCTAGGGGGAAATTATGTATGTTGTGATCGGTCCTATATGAGGCCGCCACTCAAGTAAAGGAAATGTATGTATGTTGTGCTTGGGCTTATATCACCCCGACACTCCCCAAGTAGTTACATCCTCTAAGAAGAGAGAAATTAAGTTGTGTGTGTTATAAAGTGAAGTGTGTGGTTATGAGTGTGTGTGCTAACTTTGTGTTTGCGCCCTATCAATGGATGTTTGCTTGTAAGCATGATATGTGTGAGTTTACGCATGTTTGAAATAAAATCAACCGCATGTTAAGACGACAAATAGTTGTGCGTGGCCCGGTAGCATGCGGGCTGCGGGATTACCATACCAGCAAAGGTGCTGACCCCCTTCGGGGGGCCCCCATACTTTTCAGGTATTATGGAGCTGGCAGCCGTTCGAGAGTGGGACGGGTTATTAGTTGTAAACGGGCAGCTCATTTAAATGCTTATGTATTGTAGGTGTAGTAAGACCGAAATTGTTGTCGGCATTAGCTTGTTAATACTCGGTACAGTTGTAATGTAAGTGTATAATGATTGTTGGGCATGGAACGGGATTTATGTGTAGTTGCTCGGGAGTTTAGTCCATCAGACCGGTACAATGTATGTATGTTAGCCTTGTTAGCCACGTGGGTGGCTAACGGCGTGTAACACCAAAGAGTTGAGTTATGTTGTGAGTTGTGATTTCCGCTGCAAAGTGTTGTTAAGTGTGTTATTTGTAGTTGGGGTGTTACACCACTAGTGGAAAAAAGTCTTATAAAACAAGGCTTTATAACATAAGGCTTTATAGCATGGCTTACACATTGACGTGTTATATAATATTATATAACTCGGCTTTTTTATTTTATAACATGGTAAAAAATTACCCGTGTTATAAGCTACGTCGTCCACTATCCCGTGAAAACAAAACACGGAAACGACATCGTTTTGCTTCATTTATTAACACAGCTAATCGTATAACACCCCCGAATCAACACCCAACCGTACAAAAAACACGCCTAGCCATATCACGAGTTAACTATGCAGCGGATCCACAACTTCATCTGGGTGCTACACACGCCAACCACCCACGTGGTTGACACAACCATACTACCAACACCAAGTTACGGTCTGCATGACTGGAAATTTAAACCATAACCAAACTGCAGTACGAACATTACCCACAAATCCGAGTACCGAGTGTCTACAACATAATTACTAAATCATAAACCAAAAAGTACATCTCGGGTTTAGTTCTACATAGTAACAACCCATACATTAAACATACTACTCAAAAGTCTTGCCCAGAATTGACTACCCCCCGGGTAGTCATTCTGCCTACGTCCACCGTCGTCCAAATCCATACCTGTAAAAATAAAGAACTCAGCAAACTACGCTGAGTATAAATATGTGTAGCCCGTATGTTGTCGGGATACACTACTACTTGGTCGAATATTATTAAGGCCAATTACATGCTATAATAAAGCAGTAACACACAACAAGCAGTATCAACATAATACTCACAATAGGCCAAACACCGGTCAGCAATCAATACACCAATCATGTATACAAGCAGAGCGTGTAAGAGAATATAAGTAATGATGATCCTCACAGTGGGATCATTCAAGCATTGTGTGTTTTCATTTCTTTTCCCTTGTTCCCATAATGCGTATTTTCTTTCTCTTTCCTTGCACCAAGTCTGGGGATATAGGTTGGATCCCGAGACTGTATTCTACAAGTGTTATCCATTCCTTTTCTCTTAAAGGTTAGTTATGTGAACTCTTTTGTCACCATGATGGAGAACGTCTTCTCCAAAGCCATTCTCCATTCCCAGTTTGAAGACCGAGATGGTGGGGTACGCTCTCGACCCCCAGAATGTGCTAACACCCATAGTCGGTCGACGGATCTGATGCAGATACCGACTCCCGATCCTCACCTACTGCATATAAGATAACAAACAATGACTTTTTCACACTTAAAATCCCGCAAGAAAAGAGAGGGTCTTATACAAGGTTATAATCTACACACTTAAACTTTATTCTTTTTGGGACAAGCTGATGGACTGGCACTACAACAAAAACTGGATTTAGTGTCTGAAATTAGCATCCGATTACAAGTTAGACGCTAATTTCCGATTAACGTCCAAAATCAGCGTCCGATAACAAGTCAGATGCTAATTAGCATCCGAAATCAGTGTCCAATTACATATCGGACGCTAATTTTTTATTAGCATCCAAAATTAGCGTCCAAATACATATCAGACTCAAATTTGGGTCTTAAATGATTGTGGACGCCAACCGTGGACTCTAAGTTAGTGGCCAATTTTAGTATCCAATGCTATATAATTAACTTAAATTAACCTCCCACTTTCTCTTCCAATTTTACTTCCTCAGTGTCACTCATCCGTCCTCCCTGACTCCTACACCACGGTCTTCACTTCGGTTCATCACCGCCAGTCCCTGGTCCGCCCATCTCCACTCACCACAGCTATGCTGTGCCAACAGTCCACACTACCTTCTCCCTCGCATCCTCTCCTCCTCGCCTCGGTCGTCTTCATTCTCATCACTCACGGTAATTTTGCAACCCTAAAGGGTGAACATCGAAAATGCATACTCTCTGCGTTTATTCTTCAATTCTTCTTTTGTCCGTGTCTTGCAGATAAAACAAAGGAACTGCATCTCGCTGCACACCATGGTAATTTTCTTCATTTTCTTCTCATCACACACGGTACTTTTGCAACGCGAACATGGAAAAACACCCCCTGTGCTATTCTTCATTTTCTTCTTATTTTTTCACGGTGTCAGATCAATGGCGTTTCAGTCGACATGTGCTCTTGTAAGTCCCGGTATCGTTGAGTAAGTGGATTTTTCTTTGGTGTTTCCTTCATTCTCTCACTCGTTCAGTTATTTAAGATTAATTAACCTTATTTCAACTCAACTGCTGCAGCCTGTTATCACAAACTCTGCTCCAACTACACCCCAAAATCACCCACTACACCAACTCAAGGTACCAAATTATATTGTTATTATTTATCTTACTTTCTACTCCAGTTATTAAATAGGTACATTGAAGAGGAAAATCAATTGATCCATGATTATAATTCAAAGATTAATGTCTTGCATCAGCAAATAATTCAATTATCTATGATAAATTGGATACAGTTTACAGTGCTTATTCCTTATAGTATGATTCTTACCTGCTGTGTGATCCACTTGTGAGCAAATTAAGGGGAAATGCAACCTGGTTTACAAGCTTTGAACTGCAGTTGTCTCTGTTCTATGTCATAGAAATGATATTGGGCTCAGTTACGGTAGACCTGACTTGATAGATGTTGTAATATTGATATCAAATCAGAGTAAAACTAAGTTCAAAAAAACACCTGCTACGTAAAACCGTTTGATCTTTGTCAAACATTTAAACATTTATGTACAGATAGATTTTATTTTACTCATTTTATATATATATATATATAGCTTATCTTCATCCTTTTTTTTATCAGCAGATTAAATATATCTGGCCATTAAAAAGCTTGAGAATGACGATTGTTAATTTTCTAAGTTGATTAATTCATGCAGATGATCATACTGCGGCTATTACATTAGCATGGGACAGAGTTTCATCTTTATTGATCATGTTTTTTGGGGGTCTGTAACTATTTTACTAATGAAGAAAGCAGAAGCATAATTTGTCTAATATTAGCCATATATCCATGATTCATCTAGTTCAATCACCTTCAGAGAGTTAGTGTAGTAGGATCAGAATTTTCTTGTGTTATTATTTTTTACCTGCTAATTGATCCATGTGATAGTAGTAGTCTTTCCCTAATTTAATATATGCTCAACTCCCTCGCTTATGAAAATCTGAACTTTTTATTTGCTAATTCGGTCATCTTGGAAGGTGTATAAAGTCAGACTGAAATTAACATGAATCCGAATCTCTAACGTCTAATCATAGTTCAGCTGTATGGAGGTCAATGCCCATCTGAGCACAGACTGATCTATTTTTCTGATTGTATTGTGCTTTAACTTGGTAGAACTAGAAAGATGATAGTCACAAAGCATTGCGAAATTGTTAAATAAAAATATGAACGGATGTGGATGAGTGGGTATCTAGCAGGAATTCTTAGATGATCACTTGGTTTATAGTTATACTCACTCGATTTACTAAAGTTCCCTTTTTTCTTTCTAAGATATGTGGTTTTACTTAAATTACTGAGCATAATTTTTTCTTGTTTAATGATTACAATTGTACTTTCTTTTTTCTTATACCATTTTGTGGCTTAATTATAACTGTAACATACGTGTTATTCATTTGTAGTAGTGGATTTTCTGATTACTCAATACATAGTATCTGTTTACATAAGTGCTAGAGGACAACCCACTCAACTTTTTAAGTGACTTCGGTTACAGAACTGAAGCTTTCAATTTCAGGAGATAATAGAAAGCTTGAAGTATACATCCTACTTTACGATCGAGCAGGCTATGGTGAAATGATTCAAACCCAAAAAAGATCAGTTAAGAGCTTTGAATTCGGGTTCTCTTCAAGACCTCGTGGTCTCTATCATTGAAGAACACTGGGTTCTTCTCCATCACACTGGCTGAAGGAAACAGCTTCTAAGTCACACCAGAACAACCAGTCCAGACAAATGTTCAGCAACCAGAAAGCCTATTTAACCATGTTTTTCAGAAATAATCCTTTGTTAAATATTCCGGGAGGGAAGGCCAGCGATAGTTGACAATGGAGCTATAAAAGCAACCCCTAGCAACTTGAGCAATATAAGAAATAACCAGCTAAAGTTGAAAAAAGCAGCTTTTGCTGCTCAAAATTGATTTTGCGGTACAAAGTTTATTTAAGTTGTGTTTGCTGATTGTCTGTTGCTTTTTGCTGTCATGTTGCACTGCTGTTACATTGCCATTTCGTATTGTGTTACATTGTTTTGCTTCGTCATAACGACATTATTCAGTTTGATCTTCTTGTTCTGCACTCCGTTGATCTTTTGTGAGCTAGGTTCCAATTATATAATGTTCTGCACTCTGTTGCTTTTGTTGCCATGTTGCGTGCAACTTGTTATGTTGCTTATTTCTTCTCATCATCAGCGCTATCAACATCTTCTTTTATCATGGTTACTATCTTTAGATGAGAAATTTAGTTACAGGGATAGGAAGAAGAGATTGAGGTTAGATAGAGAAGGAGGAGTGGAGGAGATACTCTGTAGTGTTAGTAGAGCTGTCAAAATTTGACCCAACCCGAAAACCCGTCGTTTTATCCGAACCCGAAAATAATCAAACCTAAAAATATTTAAATATAAAACCCGAAACCCGATTGGGTAAAACCCGAAATGACCCGAACCCGAAATGACCCGAAAATTTATAACCCGAAATCGACCCGAACCCGAAATCGACCTGAAATATATAAAAAATTAGTCAAACTCGAATAACATGAAATAATAGTGATCATAAATTGTCCCAAACCTGATTGACCCAAATAAATATGACAATAAACATGATTCAAACTTAGTATATCCGAATAAAATTCAGAATATGCATTGTATTGAAAGTTCTATAATCTATATGTTGTATATTCTTATAGAAAATTAGGTATATGTTTATATTAGAACTTTTTCAAAAAATATTAACTATGACTCGAAATAACCAAAACCCGATTCTGTCTGACACTATTACAACCCAAAATGACCCGAACCCGAATGACCCGAACCCGAAATGACCCGAAAGTTTAATGACCCGAACGGGTATTGACCCAAAAAGATATGACCCAAAACCCGAACGGATAACCCGCTTGACAGGCCTAAGTGTTAGTGGGTTAGCACCCCAAAGAAGGATGGTGACTTTGAATGAATGAGGCAGAGTCTATTATCAAGACAGTGAGGGCCTGTCTTTGTCTTTGAAAGGGATTGAAAGCTCCCACTACTTCTCTGCAGAATCATTACACGTATTTAATTGGTTCTTATGTGATGAATGAGATGTAATGTAAATTTTGGTCATATTTTTTAGGCTAATGTTCTCAGTTATGAAATCCATTTTCTTCTTTGTTAATAAGCAGTTGCTAAGCAGTAGTTCAGTATTGATGAGTGTAATTAAGTATATGATTTAGCAAGTGCATTTCAAAGTCATTTGTCTGTATAATCTACATGCCAGGCGGCACTTCAACTTTAATTGTTTATAATGTAGTATATTACTTGTCGTGCAAGTTAATGGTAAGGACCCATTACTACAAATTGATGAATCCGTGTAGGTTCTCATCAATGTGCTGGATGTCTTCTTGATAAGAGAATAATGTTGTATAGAGATGTTGATGTTGTGTGAAACTAGTGTTGTAAACTAGAGATGTTGATGTTGTATAGAGAATGTTTTTGTCTTTCTTTTTCAATTCCTTTGAAATATTGTTTGGGACTAATACTATCTTGCTTCTTTTTATTCTTTCAGGGATCAATCATTGATGCAACAAGACCGATGAAAACTTTGCCAATAGTGTCTTATAGTTTGATTTAGCCTACAAATCTTGGACTTGTTGACCTAGTTAGTGATGTATTTTTTACTATAAACAATGTATTTTTTGGTTGTAAACAATGTCATTTTAGTTCTAGTTTATTTCTGATCCTTCTTTATTTGTAAATATGATTAACTTTAATATTATCTCTTATATGTAACCATAATTATGAGTTGTAATATAATAAATATTAGATCAATTGTCTTAAATCACTAAATTGGAAATATAAATATAAAACTTGTGACATACGAATGGATCAGATTAACACCTATAAATATGATTTATATCTGATAAATAATTATAATTTAGCGTCTGAATATTTGATTTAGCGTCTGATAAATGGACATAAATTAGTATTCAATAGATGGGTAAATTAGCGTCCGAATATAAAGCTAGCGTCCGATGAGTAGAAGCAATTTAGTGTCCGAAGATCTAAATTAGCGTCCGATGAGCGGAAGCAATTTAGCGTCCGAAAGAAATTGGACGCAAAGTTGTAATCTATTTGTCTTCAGTTAGTTAGCGTCCGATTAAGCGGCTTGCGACCACTTTGTAGACCCTATTTAGCGTCTGATTGTGGACGCTAACAAGTAGACGCTAAATAGCGTCCGAAAAAAATGGACACCAAGCGGACACAAATTAGCGTCCACGGACGCAAAATAAAAATTAGCGTCTAGGCTTTTAGCGTCCGATCAATATCGGACGCTAAACATCAAAAATCGGATGCTAGATCTGTTTAGCATCTGATTTTTGAAGTTTAGCGTCTGAAAACGTCGGACGCTAAATCCTGTTTTTTTGTAGTGTAGCCTTCCTATTGAAATTAGGAAGGTCTCTTGGCTTAATGACCTTAGGTTACTATGTTTCTCTTAGTCGTACTCTTCAATCGATTGTAGTCTATCGGTTTTTTTTTAAGTATAAAGGATGTGTATATATATATAAAAGAGAAACGGTAGCGTTAGATACATAGCAGACCTATATATCTGATAACAAACTAGGGGTATCACTCCTGGGGGGAGTGATTTACAAAAGATCTCTCTATAGGAGAACAAAACAGCAAAGGGCTAATACAAAGCAATCCCATCTAGTAGGCAAAATAATAGAGCTAGAACAACCAAAAACTAAAAAGCAAATACAACTATCAAAAAGGAGGATGCCCCTAGGAGCAGAGCACTCTATCCAGCCAATCGATGTCCGAGCTGGGACGATTCATCTTAGTCCACATGAGTGCTTTAGTTGCAGCTTTGATATCGGCAATAACACGAGAGGGCATACTAGATTGATTGGCCATAGCTCGCTTGCACCGCTCTATCCAGATGTAGTAAACGACATTTGCTACAGCTGCTCTTCTCACTCGGTCAATCGGTCGGTGCCTTTTGCAGTAGCGAAGGATCCAGGATGCACAGCTACGGAGGCTTCTCCGGTTGATTGGGATTCCCAGCCAGTCGCAAATATTCCACCAAACCCTGCAAGAGAACCTGCACTGGAAAAAAAGATGGTTGCTTGTCTCTTGAGCACGCTCACAGAGCCAGCATCTGTTAGCAAGATATATGCCCCATGATTGGAGCTTATCACAGGTTTTGAGTCTGCCTTTCAGAGAAACCCACAATATGAATTTAGCATTAGGGATAGACCAATTTTTCCAGCAAATATTGTACCATTGGAAAATCTGGGGCGGGCCAGAGATATCCTTATAGAACATATTAACCCTAGGACGAGGGGATAGGAGCTAAAGAGGGAGATGGCATCATTTGGAGAGCCACATTGCTTCACCCACCAGTCCCTGGCATGAATAATGACTTTCCAAGTCCAGGGATCATTGCCCTTAGCAGTAATCGTCCAGATGGAGCTAGGGTTATGAAGGAAGATCTTATGGATCCATTGGATCCAAAGGCACTCCTTATCGTGAGTGATGGCTGAGATGGTCTTGAGCATGAAACACATATTCCATTTGTGTATGTCCTTGAGACCTAGACCACCATTCTTCTTGGTATTAGTGATAGTGTTCTAGGCCACTGGAGGGGTGGTGGAATTTTCAGTCTCTCTTGACCAGAGGAATGACCGGAGGCATTTAGTGATTCTCTTGATGACGTTCTTAGGGATAGAGATGCAGGAGGCCCAGAAGCCAATTACTCCAAAAAGGGTACTCTGAATAAGGGAGAGCCTGCCAGCAAAGGAGAGGGATTTACTCCCCCAGGATGTTATAGCCCTACTAATGCTATCAAAGAGGGGGTTAAAGTCAGCAGCTTTAGGCTTCCTAGCAGTGATTGGGATGCCAAGATAGCGAAAAGGAAAGGACCCCAGTGTAAAACCCGTTAATTGAACGAGCGATGCAGTAAGCGCGGGACTAACCCCTCCAAGGAATAAGTCAGATTTAGTAGGGTTAAGTTGAAGACTAGAAGCTTCTGAGAAGAGATTGACTTTGTTGAACATATAATCTATTGAGCTTTGGTCACCCCTACAGAATAGGAGGGCATCATCGGCAAAAAAGAGGTGGGTGATACAGAGGGATTTGCATGAAGGATGGAAGTGGAAGTCGGAGGAGGAAGGGAGCTGGCCAAGTAGCCGAGATAGCATGTCCATAACAAGCACAAATAGGTAAGGGGAGAGAGGGTCACCTTGGCGGAGACCTCGTTCCCCTTTGAATGATGCTGAGGGCGATCCATTTATGTTTATCGCGAAGGATGTGGAGTTGACACATTGAATAATCCAGTTGCTAAACTGAGGGGGGAGATTGAGGAAGGATAGAGTGTCCTAGAGGAATTTCCAGTCCATTGTGTCAAAAGCCTTCCTGATATCCATTTTCATCGTACACCGAGGGGAGATGTTTGCCCTCTGGAAGTTTTTCATAAGGCACGAGCAGAGCTGGATGTTATCCGAGATTAGGCGCCCTTTAATAAACGCACCTTGGCTGGGGTCCACAAGAGAGGGGAGGGCGATTTTGAGCCTATCAGCCAGAATTTTGCTGATGAGCTTGTATAGAGTATTACAACAAGAGATAGGTCTATAGTCCCCGGGGGAAGAAGCGTTGTCAGTCTTTGGGATAAGGGTGATTAAGGTCGCATTGATTCCCTTAAGAAGACGGCCACTGTGAAAGAAGCTTTTGATGGCGCCACAAATGTCATCACCAATGATGCCCCAGGCTGCTTTAAAGAATTTAGCGGTGTAGCCATACGAGCCCGGGGCTTTATCGTCGCCAATAGAAAGGAGGGCTGATCTAATGTCCTCATTCTCAACGGGTCGGGTTAAGAGAGACCAATATGAATGGTCAAGGGTTCGCACGTTATCCAAGGAGAGCTCAGCGAAGGAGCGATGAGGTGGAACCCTGGAGCCAAGGGTGTGACGGAAGTGCTCAACAAGACAGTTTTCAATGTCATTAGGTGTTTGGAGGGTCTCCCCTTGTTCATTAATAAGAGAAGCGATGGAGTTTTTATTCCTTCTGGCTTTGATGGCCCTATGGAAAAAGGTGGTGTTGGAGTCAGCCCACTTAAGCCAGCGGGTTTAAGAGAGCTGGCGGAGGAAAAGGAGCTCATGCGAGTCCCTGACCATGAGGTCATGCCTAAGTGATTTTTCCTGGGAGATAAGGACCGGGTTCCAAGGGTCCAGGTCCAAATTTCTTTAAACGTCAATAAGCTTGTTTCTGATAGTGTTGCCCTTATCGCCAAGGAAACCAAATTCAAATTTGTGAAGCTGGATGAGCCCTAATTTGAGGTGCTTTTGCCTTTGGACAATTATGAAGAGCTGGCTTCCAGAGGGAGCAAGACCCCACGCATCCCGAACAAGGGGGGGGAAAGAGGGATCACTGGTCCAAAGGTTGAGAAACTTAAAGCTTCTCTTTCGAGGGGTTGGGGATGGGAGGGAGATCACCATGGGACTGTGGTCCGAAACTAGGGGAGAAAGAAAGGAGGCATAACTGGTTGGGAACGCCAGGATCCAATCCTCGTTAACTAGAACCCGGTCAATCTTCCCAAGGGTACGGTTATGGTCATATTGGTTGTTCCACCAGGTGAAGAAACGCCCATAAAAGCGAAGGTCTTGCAACTCAGCCTTGGAGACACAGTCGGCAAAATCTCGGTAGTCTCTAGGGTGGGGGTTGCGCCTACTGAGTCTATCTTGCGCATAGAGGATATTGTTAAAGTCTCCTTCCAGCACCTAGGGGCCAGAGGAACTTTGGCTGAGATTAATAATATCCTCCCAAAGCTGGGATCTCAGAGGCTGGCTGTTCCTCCCATAGACCACAGAGAGGGTAAAATTCAAGGTGCCCAACATAGACACTTTGCAAGAGAGAATTTGGTCTGAGCAATTGAGAGGGGTGATGGCGACAACTGAGGGGTTGAAAAGGAGCCAGATGCGACCACTATAGTGAGCCCCATAATTGTGAACTAAACTCCAAGAAGGAAAGTAGCGAGCTAGAATAGAAAGGTGGTTATTTTGCGAAACATGGGTTTCTAGGAGGCCGAACGCACAAAGTCTGTTGTTGGCCACGAATTTTTGGATTTCAAGGAGCTTGGGGCGATCATTACAACCCCTGACATTCCAGACTTCAATATTCATAAGAAGGGGGGGTGGGGAGTGGGAGGGGAGGGTCTCACCCTTATCTAGGATATCAAAGGAGTTAACTAGCTGGAGTGTGAGGTCCTTCGGGGCCGAAAACACAGGATTGTCCACAGAGCTACTTCCACTGGAGGGGACCACTTGCCAGTTTTCCTCCGGGAGGGGCTCGAGAACAAGCTGAAGGGATGGCGACATGGATCTAGGTAGAACAAGCTGAAGGGAGGGTGACATGGAACTAGGCGAGGAGATATGAGGCTACGCAAGGTGGACTGTGGAGGAGCTATGTAGCGGGTCAAGAACAGGATGGGATAGGACCGGGGGGTGGGCTGCGGTTTGCTGGGGCTTAGTCCCTCCCAACAGGGGGGGAGCGGGGTCTTTCTTGGTTTGCGTGGAAGGTGCCAAAGCTAGGCCTGGAGAGGGGGGTGGGGTGAGGGATGGAGGGCATGGAGGCACCTGGGCGCGCCCAGAAGGGCAACGGGCAGAGGAGTGCTGTTGTGTAAAATCTACACGTTAATATATATATAGATTTATAGCAAACTAATAGGCAAGTGCACCTAGTCGGAGTAGTACAACAAGTGTCGTATCCACAGAGAAATTGTTCAATTATCCTAGTCTCGATATTTAATTAAAGCAGTAAAAAGGGGGTTTAGCCGGAGGCAAGCTTGATTTGTTTTAGGATCAGTGCAAATATAATAAACACAGTAAAATAAGGTAAATTAGTTGATGTGGATGGAAAAAGGTATCCTAGGATAGCGGGGGAATTGCCTAAATTACTTAAACAAATTTATAACCATGTCTCAATTATTTATTGTCTATTGGAGTTAATAAGTGTCAGTTACGAACTCTTAATAATAGCCTCAGTATTTTCCTGCTCAATCCGGAGTGTAAATACCAAGGTTTATTCCTTTGTGGTACTTTGACTATCTCAAAATCATATGTTGATAGTTACCATTAAAATGCAGTAGTTTGTCACGAAAGTATTTAACAATATTTGCTGAAAGGAATTAAAACAAGTTTAATAAGTGAGACAGGTGACAAATATATATTTAAGTAATATTAGGATCAAACCCCATCCTAGGATACAAATGAAAATTACTCAGACATTAACGAAAATAAAAAGATAGCACAGATAGATTTAGCCATTATTTCAGAGAAAGAACGGGTCTGCACTCGCTCACTTCTGCTGCCTCTCTTCTATTTCTCTTGTTCTTGCTGAGTACGTGAGTATGGAGTGTTGTGGTGTTACAGGAGAAGATGAATGGAAGAGAATGGTGGAGTGTGGTGAGCGATGGTCTGTTTTCTGTAATCTCCCGTACCTCATTTGTCGTTGAAGGTGCTAGGTTTATATAGAAGCATAGGAGAAGGTTGATTGGAGACAGAGCTGGAGCAACGCGTGAGGGATTTCAGGACTGTCGTCCGGCGCCTGATATTGCCATCGGGTAGATAGATATGTCTGTAGGCGGCTCAAACGAAGAAGATAAACAGCACCGACTGTCGCATTAATTTGTGGATCTGGGTTGCATTTAGAGGCGTCCGCGTTTGTGTCCTTGCTTATTTCCCCGGACGTCTCAGTGTTGTCCGGCCTTAATTACCCGGATAGGCCACGGACTTGTCTATTCTTGTCCGGCCAAATATCAACGGACGTGCCACGGAAACACCTTCACTTGTCCGCCCTTTCTTCCTCAGTCAGCACACGGACATAAGTCCGTCCGGCCCTTGTCCGGCTCTGGTTCCGCGGACGCATATGTTCTGTCCGGCCCTGGTTGAGCGGACACAACACGGACGTAAATCCCTTGGTCCGAACCACTGGTCCGGACCAGTGTGGTTGGGATGAAAATTGGTTTGCTTCTAAAATATTCGTTTCAGCTCTAATTTAAGATCCGTTTGCTCCCACGCGTTCGTCTCTTCGTCTACTTAGTTCCTAGCTTGGTTTTTCCTCATGTTTTAACCAATAAATTTGTGAGATAACCAATAAAACATAAACTTGAGAAAAACTAACAAAAGTGGAGAAATGGGCAAGAAAAGTGCTAATATAATATATGAAATACACCCATAAAACATGCTCATTTGGACACTTAACACACCCCCACACTTACCTTTTGCTTGTCCTCAAGCAAATCCATGTACCCAAGTAAGTAGGGAATGCTCAATACTAACAAATATTATTATGAAGGGTAGGATAAGGAGGTAAACAGTACATGATCTTTAAACTTTTTGAGGATTGTGAATCATCACTGCTGGTGGCACAGGTGTATGCAGACTGTTATAAAGTGAGTGGTTAAACTGGTGTAAAATTAAAAGAAAAGAAATTAAAACTCAAATTAAATGTCGGGCTGCAAACAAATCCCGGTCGCAGTAGTATAGTGAAAATGTAAGCAACCGGATGTCGAACCGTGGGACTAATATATATATTCTAGTACCTAAGCGTGTCACAGGAGGGGGGATTAATTGACTTGTAAAATAAATAAAAAGAAAAGTCAAAAGTAACTAAGTTAATAGATAAATAAAACGGGACTCTGGGTCAGGTTATTATAATCTGCATAATTAAGCTATCTCTACTGGTTTAATAATTTGGCAAGGTTCCTATAAATATCTTAAGGACTAAGTCATAGCCTCATAAGAACTCGTTCACCTGTAATGCAAGGTTCTAATCAAGGTTCAAGCAAAAGCCTGCGAACGGCAGAGGAGTATTGAGGAATTACATTTGCAACTGAATACTAACTTATTAAATCATAACAAGTTTCCTCCAGTTTTACGTCTTAATTAACCTATCTATTTATCACCGGTCTGATCAAAATAGACTTAGCAGGCAATTTAATAAACTCATGACATTTATTAAAAAGGCGAGAGATAAGCTTTAATCGTAACAAACTGTATATAAATAAAACCAGTAAAAATAATGCATAATTAATACAAACACATAATAACCATTCCCAGAGCGTACGTAAACTAGCCTAACATATTAAATAGATAGACAGAGACAAGAGTAATAGAAATCATCCGTAATCACTCCGGCTCACTCTGCTATTTTGTATACGTAGGGCTAGAGGTGGATTTGGTGGACTGTAAAATAAATAAAATGGAGAAGGTGGGAGAAGAGAAATGAGATGGCGTGAGGTGTGGTGAAGTGGTCGTGGATGAATTGATGGTGGATCCATTTTGAGCAGAAGGCTCGTTGGTTTATATAGGGAAAGGAAGAAGAGGAAGAAAGGAGAAAGGCAGGATCACGCGTGAAGATAAGGGAGGTGCCAGTTGATTGCTCAATTGATTGCTCTCATTTATTGCAGGGGACAAGCGTGTGCAGAGTAGATGGATAAGCAGACAGTGGACGAGTGGACGAGTTGCAGGCGAAGGCAAGTTGGAGACGACGACGGGCGAAGAAGATAAGCTCGCTCGCGTTAATTTCAGATCTGGATTTTACACGCGTCCGCCTCTGCGTCCGCATGGCAACCAGGCGGTTGCATGTTGGTCACGTCCGCTTGTGTACCAGGCGGTTGCACTTGCTGATTGAGAGGCGGTAGTCTCACGGGGTTGTACGCATGCATTCTCACGTCCGCCCACTAAGACCGCCCAAACAACAGGCGGTTGCCTGAGTCTGGCCGCCCTCAAGTCCGCCCAATAATGAGGCGGTTGCAACCTGTTGTCGTAACTTATTTCCTTCCAACTTCGACCGGCTCTAGATTCTTCGTTTGGACTCCGTTTTCTGAGCCGTTTGCGCCTATGCGTTCGTCTCTCTGTCTACTTTACTCCCAGCTTGGTTTTCCTCATGTTTAACCAATAAATTAGTGAGATAATAATAAAACATAAACTAGAGGAAAACTAACCGAAGTGGAGAAATGAGCAAGAAAAGTGCTAATATTATATGTAAAATACACCTATAAATCATGCTCATTTGGACACTTATCAGTGTACTCAGGGTAAAAATAAAAATTAGAGTTTCGGGGTATGATCCGGAGTACTTCAATGCTTCTTAGTTAAGGTGACTTTGAGAACTTTTACCAAGGCCAACTTCTCTCAAGAATGGGCATTTGAGGAGAAAACAAAAGGAAAAATAGATTTATGCATTTGTTTCACTTTTGCATAAGAGATGAGAAGATAATATGTAGGCATCAAGCCTTTGTTTTAAGAACACTCAACTCTCTTTGTTGGTTACCAATGGTGTCTCGCAAGTCCCTTATTTATTTTTTGTATATATTTTTTTACAGAGAAGCACCCCTTAGCAATCCCTAAGAGAAGACAGAAAGAACCCCTGAGTGAATAAAAATCCAACCATTGCAGATCATTTGGTCACACCGCATAAAAATGCTCCTCAAAAGTAATCAAAATTTTAAAATTTTTACCATTTATCCCACAATTCATAACAGTATTTATTCATAAAGAGAACAACCCACATATAAAGGGTCCACGATATTGAATTTGGACAAACGCAAGATAAGGAGAGATTAAACATTTTAGCACAAAATGTCGCCGAAAAGGGCACTCACCCCCACACTTAAATTGAACAATGTCCTCATTGTTCACCAGAAAAACAAGGGAAAGTTTCAGAAGACCTTTTCGGTAAGTAGATAAAATAAGAAGACAACACAAGGTCAAATAAACATTTTAGCACAGAACCTTCCAAAGAGATTTATCAAAATAAAAGCATAATTAAAGAACTGGTACTCCCCTGAGATTATTTTTGCTTGCGTTAGGAGTTCCCCCACACTTGAGCTTCAGCCTCAAGTAGCGTAGCTTGGTTGCGGTGTAGACATGAAGTTGCACCTGCATAAGACACTAGAAGCAACCATACTACAAACGGGGTTAAGTTAGCAAAAAAAATTTAAAGAGAACCTGAAAATTAAAAGAGCATAAAAGCAAATAATAGAAAAGTTCATCCGGGTTGCCTCCCGGAAAGCTGCCCTTGTTTAACGTCTTTGGCTAGACGCTTTGGTTAGATCGAACCTGGGGGGTGGTTATGAGGAGGAGATCCAAAGCATGACTCGATGGTATTTTTGAGTGTCCACCTGGATGCATGTTTTCTTTTCTTATCCCGCTTTTCATCAGGGATTGGTGGTGGTATCTCTGTAATGGACATTCCGTCAGGAAGGGTGACAAAGAGAAGTGGAGATGATGGTGATTGAGTGTCCCTCACAAACTTGAGATCCTTGGATTTGTTATCTGGAGACCTTCCTGATGCAAACTCCAGCTTTTCATTATAAGCTTGAAGGGTGATTATCCCCCGGGCCACCCAAATGTGCACATTGGCTGTGGCAAGGAAAGGTCGTCCAAGGATGAGAGGTGTAGTGGAGTTCTCTTCGATGTCCAAAATGACAAAATCGCATGGGAAGTATAAGTGTTCCACTTTGATGATAACATCCTCCACCACTCCGCTTGGGTAAGCTACCGAACCATCCGCCAGTTGAAGGGTCATCTTGGTCTTTTTCATTTCTCCAATTCCCAGCTTTTGAAAGTGGAGAGGGGCATCAAATTTATGGAGGCACCCAGATCGCATAGGGAGTATGGAAATGAGGTGCTACCAATTGTGACTGGAATGGTGAAGCTGCCTGGATCATTGCATTTCGAAGGTAGTGGTTGTTTCAGAATAGCTGAGCAAGCTACATTGAGAGGTACGGTACCGACTTCGGCCAATTTAGTTTTGTTGGAGATAAGGTGCTTGAGAAATTTTGCGTAGTTTGGCATTTTGGCAATGAGGTCTACAAACTGTATGTTGACGTTTAGTTGTTTCAGCATTGCCAGAAACTTCCCATATTCATTATCCAATTTCTGCTTTTGGAGTCGGTTGGGAAATGGTAGAGGCGGTTCTTGTGGAGAAGGTTTTGGAGCTGATGGAATAGTGAGGATGCTGGGAGATGTCTTTTCTATTGGAACCTCAACTCTTTCTTCACTATCCTCTTGGGATTCTTCTGACCTTTGCGGGATGTGAATCTCGTTGGTTTTTCTACCGCTTCTCAAGGTTATCGCCTTAACCTCTTCTTCTTCTTCTTCAAAATCGAGCTTTTCATTTTCATAGCCGGCCACCAAGTCCTTAAGGTAGGTATTCTCGGACTGAATGCGATTTTTATAGACTGTGGCGGTGCTTTCCAGTTCAGCTACATTCCTTTTGGAAGTTTCGATTGCTATTACCCACTCTTGAAGGGAAGGGTGAAGTTCTGGAACCTCAACTGTTTTAGCCACCTCCATCTTTTCTTCATTGTGTTCCTTCACATAGATGCATTTGGCTTGCTCTCTTGGATTTGGCTCCGGTTGGCTTGGGAGAGTCCCAGGCGGTCTTCGAGCAAGTTGTTCTGCAATTTGATTGAATTTACCTTCGATTTTTTGGTTGAAAGCTTCTTGTGCATAAAGCTGGTTTGAGTCATAGACATGTATCCCTTCATCATCTCTTTGAGTTCCGCGTTTGGATCAACAGAGGATGAAGATGGTTGTTGTTGTTGGTGGAAACCTGGAGGGGCACCTTGTGCTCTATAACCCATATTAGAGTTTGGTTGGGGTCTGTTTCCCTGATAGGTATTGGAACTGTTGTTCTGCCCTCCTTGGTTCTGATCATTGTTTTTCCATGAGAAATTCGGGTGATTTCTCCATGGGTAGTTGTTGTTGATGTTATTGTTGTAGGAATTACCGGGGCGGTTTCCTATGAAGTTCACATCTTCGTACTGGTTTTTACCTTCGCATTGATGAGTTTCATGAGGACCGGCGCATATGGCACATCCTTCTGCAGATGAACTGTAGGTGAGGAAGCTATTGTCTTTACGATTTCGTTTTGAGATGTTGTTAGCTTCTCCACCATCTTTGCAAGGGAAGATCTGGGCCGATAAATGATCCGTAGGCTCAACATGGAGTAGGCCTGCTGCTCGTGGCGTTCTTCCTTTGGATCTCGTCCACTGTCTTGTATTGCTCGTCATGGTTTCGAGAAGGTTCATCCCTTCTTGAGGAGATTTCATCATGAAACTTCCTCCTGCAGAGGAATTTACGAGTAGTCGGTTTCCATCATCCAGGCCATTGAAGAATGACAGGCAGAGGGATTGATCGTCGAGACCATGGTGGGAACACTTCATCAGCATATCCTTGAATCTGACCCATGCGTCGTACAACGTTTCTCCCGGTTCCTGACAGAATGTGTTGATTTCTACTGGTTGGGTAGTATTTGGCAAGGAACTTCTGGGCCATTTGCAGCCATGTATGGATTGATCGGGAGGGAAGACTTCGGTACCACCTGTTTGCTGAATCTGACAACGAGTGAGGAAATAGTTGTAGACGGATTCTTTCTTTGACGTTGCCGGTTTGACCAAAGGAATTACAGAAGTCTAGGAAGAGACTTAAATGATTTGGGGCTTCATCTGGATTTGCTCCACTAAACTTGCCTAAATCCCGGACGGCGGTGATGTAGTGGGTTTTGAAAGCCCATCGTCCGGTTTCTAGCGGTGTTAGTTCGGGGAGAACTATGGCTGATGCCCTTCCTTCGGTATCCGGTTGGTGGTAATCAGAGAGGGCACGGTGTTTGGTTGATTTTCATGGTCCATTTCATCTATAACTTGGTTTTCGGCCATGTCTTGATTTCTCAGGTTTCTTCTTGTGTTAATAAAGTGCGCTCGGGTTCGGGTCTCGGACTGATAGTGGAGAACCTCGGGTTCGAGTGTTTGGCATGCACAGAAGATAATTTGTGGTTTGTGAAACTGCGAAATTAATAGTAAATAGATAAAGAAAAGATATGGTTAGGCTGATAAACTTTAATTAACAACAATTATATTTTTTTTTTTTTTATTTTTTTAACAAGAATAAAAAGACAGAAAATAAGTGAACAAAAGAAACAAAATAATGCAGGTTAAGTAAATAATAAAATTAAATAAAGAAAAAGGACAGAATTAAATTGCGGGAATTTAAATGACAAGGGAATTTAAAGAACTGAATTTAAATGTTAGTAGTTAGAGTACTGGAATTTAAATGACAGAAATTTAAATGACAGAATTAATGTTAATTAGTTGACAGAATTTAAAGACAGAAATTTAAATGACAGAAATTTAAATGTTAGGAGTTAGTTTACAGAAATTTAAATGACAAAATTTAAATGTTAGAAGTTAGATTACTGAAATTAAATGACTGAAATTTAAATGTTAGAAGTTAGATGACAGTAAATTAAATGACTGAAAATAAATAACAGAAATTAATAGAAATAAAAATAAACAAACAACAAAATAATATAAACAGAATATATAGTATAGCAAGTGAACTACCGAAAACTAGGGAAATTGATGGAATCAATTTCCCCGCAACGGCGCCAAAAACTTGTTGTGTAAAATCTACACGTTATATATAGATTTATAGCAAACTAATAGGCAAGTGCACCTAGTCGGAGTAGTACAACAAGTGTCGTATCCACAGGGAAATTGTTCAATTATCCTAGTCTCGGTATTTAATAAAACAGTAAAAAGGGGGTTTAGCCGGAGGCAAGCTTGATTTGTTTTAGGATCAGTGCAAATATAATAAACAGTAAAATAAGAATAATTAGTTGATGTGGATGGAAAAAGGTATCCTAGGATAGCGGGGGAATTGCCTAAATTACTTAAACAAATTTATAACCTGTCTCAATTATTTATTGTCTATTGAGTTAATAGTGTCAGTTACGAACTCTTAGTAATAGCCTCAGTATTTTCCTGCTCAATCCGGAGTGTAAATACCAAGGTTTATTCCTTTGTGTACTTTGACTATCTCAAAATCATATGTTGATAGTTACCATAAAAATGCAGTAGTTTGTCACGCAAAGCATTTAACAATATTTGCTGAAAGGAATTAAAACAAGTTTAATAAGTGAGACAGGTGATAAATATTTATTTAAGTAATATTAGGATCAAACCCCATCCTAGGATACAAATGAAAATTACTCAGACATTAACGGAAATAAAAAGATAGCACGGATAGATTTAGCCATTATTTCAGAGAAAGAACGGGTCTGCACTCGCTCACTTCTGCTGCCTCTCTTCTATTTCTTTGTTCTTGCTGAGTACGTGAGTATGGAGTGTTGTGGTGTTACGGGAGAAGATGAATGGAAGGAATGGTGAAGTGTGGTGAGCGATGGTCTGTTTTCTGTAATCTCCCGTACCTCATTTGTCGTTGAAGGTGCTAGGTTTATATAGAAGCATAGGAGAAGGTTGATTGGAGACAGAGCTGGAGCAACGCGTGAGGGATTTCAGGACTGTCGTCCGGCGCCTGATATTGCCATCGGGTAGATAGATATGTCTGTAGGCGGCTCAAACGAAGAAGATAAACAGCACCGACTGTCGCGTTAATTTGTGGATCTAGGTTGCATTTAGAGGTGTCCGCGTTTGTGTCCTTGCTTATTTCCCCGGACGTCTCAGTGTTGTCCGACCTTAATTACCCGGACAGGCCACAGACTTGTCTATTCTTGTCCGGCCAAATATCAACGGACGTGCCACAGAAACACCTTCACTTGTCCGCCCTTTCTTCCTCGGTCAGCACACAGACATAAGTCCGTCCGGCCCTTGTTCGGCCCTGGTTCCGCGGATGCATATGTTCTGTCCGGCCCTTGTTGAGCGGACACAACACGGACGTAAATCCCGTTGTCCGAACCACTGGTCCAGACGAGTGTGGTTCAGACGAAAATTGGTTTGCTTCTAAAATATTCGTTTCATCTCCGATTTAAGATCTGTTTGCTCCCACACGTTCGTCTCTTCGTCTACTTATTTCCTAGCTTGGTTTTTCCTCATGTTTTAACCAATAAATTAGTGAGATAACTAATAAAACATAAACTAGAGGAAAACTAACAAAAGTGGAGAAATGAGCAAGAAAAGTGCTGATATAATATATGAAATACACCCATAAAACATGCTCATTTGGACACTTAACAAGTGCCCAAGAAGGTTGCAAGAGGAGCAGGAAATTGGCTCCCATTCATAAACAACATGCTGGGTAACAGTGCCACTCGGGGCTCGGATTTCGACTTCTCTAACCAGTTCCTTGTTGAAGTCAACTTCGACGAGGACTCTTGCGTAGGAGATTCTAGATTTAGTGGCAGTGGCTTGATCAGTGTGCAGAGGAGAGCCAAGCTTAGAGCAGATTTTCCTGAGGCTGGATTGGGACCAAAGACTGGTATGGAGACTAGGGAGTTGGACCCAGACAGGGATGCGGTTTAGGTCTCTCGGATTGAAGGAGAAATCGGGAGACCATTTTTTAAGGACCAGAGGAGAAGAATAAAGAAGCCAAGGGCCCTTATCAAGGACTTGTTGCAGGTCCTCCTCCTTGTCGAATCGAAAGAGGAACCAACCATCATCATGTAGCAGTATTTGGGGGGTAGGAACGAAGTTCCAGGCACGTTTCACAAATTCTTTTACAATATTAAAGCCAAATTTTTCCCCCCAGATAAAACCCACAAGAGCATTTTTCCAATAGTCTATTTCAGGCAACAGGTCATGCTCTTCAATAGTAACAAAAGGGCAATTGGAATCCAATATATCATTATCATCTAAGCGCAAGGACATGCCACAGCTCGATTTTTGTTTTGCTAAAAGCATGTCAAGGAAGGAAGGATTAGATTTTGTACCTGTCAAGTTACCAGATTTTACTTTGTTTTGGTGGTTGGGGCGCGGGGTTCTTTTGGCAATCGCAATCCGCTCACCGGTAGGGGCAAAGCCACTCAGCGGAGGTATTGATGATCCCGGGGCCCTGGCGAGGGGCGGGAAAGCAACAGGGGTGGACCCAATGTAGAGCGTAGTGTGTCAACTGACACACATGCAATCCATAATAAAGCTAAAATTTATTTATATGCTATAACTAATCATGTTTAGTTAGGTGGTTTGACACTCATGTGTTGATAAATATGAGTTGAGTTCAAATATGGTTAATGTAATTTGTTTATTTCATTACAAAATACCATCTAATATATGTAAAATAAATTGAGTTCAAGGCTAAAGAATGACCTTAATAATAGTTGTATTTCAGTTTGTAAGTCACTCTTTAGTGTATTTTAAATTTGATTTTTTTAGTTTTGTTTTAATCCTTATATATTTTAATTGTATCTTTCTTTCCTCACCTAATATTGTTTATTTTCTCTAATTTTGATTTATTATCCACTCCCACCTTTCCACCTTTTTTTATCTTTAAGAACAACGAAGGACCTAAAGTAAATTACTTAATTTGTTGGTTAACATTTGCTACTTTTCAACCTAAATTTATTCTTCTAGTTTGTTCATGAATGAGTTTTACTAACTTTGATAAAGAATAATATGTTTTTTTATTGTTTTTAAGAATATAATTAAAATTTAATTTACTGTAGACTTTATACTACTAGATCTATTGTCAATATGATCACCTTTAATATAACATTATATAAACACTTATTGTTAAATTTAAAAATCTGAATTTTTAAGTTTGACTCACCTAATTTAAAATTTTGGGTCCGCCACTGGAAAGCAATGTCCGCTTGGACAGAGGAGGGCGGGTCATGCTGGCCGAGATATTCCTGTAACGCCTGGTCAACCGGGGGGGGGGGCTTGTTGGTCGACTACAAGATCAATGGCTGGAGCAGAGTTGGGCAGCCGATTATGGGTCATCTGAGCGCTACCATTTTTGTGGAAAATCACTTAGGGGCCGATCAAGGTCAGACCCCCCCATCAGATAGAGCCCCAGCAGGGGCTAAGACAACAGTAGCGGGGTCGGCAGGGAGATGGGGCGAAGATGACAAAAAGGGGGCGGAAGAGTCGGCTTCCAAACCGACCGCAGAGGGGACCAAGGCATTAGCATCTCCACACCCACCACCTGCAATAGAATCCAGGTCGCTCACTGTGGCATCGCTCACCAGCTTAGAGGGGGACACCGGCACTGGAGAAGAAGCAGTTTCTTCAGGTCCGCCTGCATCCGCGAAGACAACAGAGGGGGGCGCCGCCATCGAGGACGGGGAAGCAGAGGGGAGCGCCGGGGAGGGGCCACTCAAAATGGAGAGGGGAGGAGTAAGGGCGGCCGGCGAAGGGTGGGGCGGCGAGAGCGGCGCCGGTGTGGTTCTGGTGGCGGGGCGGCGAGAGCGGCACATGCCCACTCATGGGGGCAACGCGGTGAGGAGAAACAAGGGGGGAAATAGGCGGTTGCCAGCCCAGGGCCTGGGAGGCGGCGCGGCCGTCGGAGACGCAGAGGCGGAGGGGGGTTCACTGGAGGCTGCCGGAGAAGACCATTGTCGATGGAGCCTGGGCGTTGGAGAGGACCGATGGCGCTAACGGACAGAAATGTTTAGCGCGTGGGGTGCGTTCTTCTAATATTCATTCATAGTCTATCGGTTTAGTCTTAATCATAGTCTAGGTTTTAGTGTTTTTAGTATTAGTCATGATGCTCTAGGAGGTTGGGTGATTCGATTGCCGGATAATAAAATGTACTTGATCCACTTCCTTTAGACCTGACAAATCGTATTTTTGTATCGTGTAAATGATAGAAACGATACACGACACGAAATTTACATTAAGATACACGATATATGACATGAAAATATTTTCGTGTATGGAATTCTATATATGAATACGAAATTCAATATACATGTAAACGAAACGAAATATACGAAATTTATTCGTGTATACACGAATCACATGTGTACACGAATTAATGAAATAAATAATTAACACGTATAAAAAGAAATATCAAAACATTATATTTACACGAATTAATGAAATAAATAAGAGGCACGAAATTTATTCGTCTATACACAAATTACATGTGTACACGAATTATATGTCTACATAAATTATTTAAAGATATTTCGTGTATACTCGATATGTATACAATTAAATATGGTACATGACACGTGAATAAATCATGTATATATGATACACGACACGAAATTATATAGTTTCGTGTATAAAATTAAATACCTATACGTGCTAATATCGTGTCGTGTTTTGGATCGTATATATATATATATATTCATTTTCGTTACTTTTTTGCAAGACCTAACTTCCTTAGCTTGTTATCTCTTTTGTTTGTAGCATCCAGCAAGACATCTAGGTCCATGCGGGTTGGCTCTCATCTCATTAGGTTGCTGATTATTGCTCCACGTTTCTCGCCTCTTCGATCCGGTTACAAAATACGGGATGGAACGGCCATATATATGGCGAAGTGTCCGTATGCAGCAAGAAACGCATCGGCACGGCCGCACCGATGTTGTGTGGGTTGGAGTAGCGTTCCAAATCCAGGCCATTATACGGCAGTATACGGCGTGTCAAGCGAATTGCCCGTGTTTTGCATCCAAACGGCATAGCCACTGATATGTGACGATTAGAGTTTCGCCCGGTAAAGTTGTTCAATAACAATGTAAAATGGGAAGCGATGTGCGGGAGGGTGTAACGTTCCACTGGTAAACCAGACGTTACCAAATTTGTTTATCATATAAAAAAGTTCCATTTATGTAAAAACGCTCCATTTTTTGTCCAGAAGAAGGTCTCGTGCGGAGGACAGTGGTTGCATTTCTATTATTTTCTTCCCCAAAATTTCTCTTCTTTTTCCCAGAAGAAGGTGGTTGCGTCTGTCTACTTGTACTCTTGTTTTGTGTTTTTTCCTTCCAAAAGAACGTCTCAAAAGAATAGAGCAGCGAGAGCAAGACATCTACTCTTGGCCGGATATCCACGCCACGCCCAACCTGGTACTGGTTTTTTTTTTTTTTTTGTCATTTTCAAACCTACTTTCGGTGTTATGCCACAATTACCATTGGGATGGGTGGCTATCTTGATCACACAAACGAAATACTCATACCAATCATACTCCACCACCACAACTGTAATCATACAAACAGCTACACAAAAATACCCGAAAATACACGAAAACCACTACCACAACAATTCAACACTACACAACACAAGCACCTTATTGGAGCACAACTTTATTATCACCAAATCATGCGAAACCGTAGTACAATTTCTGCAACAAGAGGATAAACTCGTACACCTTACGGGAATCAGGCAAGGTTTTAGCAACTGATTCCCTCTCCATACACCGGTTAGCCCAGGCGATGATCTTGGGGCAAGAATCCTCCACTTTGAACCCGCCGAGTGTCTCATAACCATAGAACCAACTATAGAAAGGGATTAACGCTATATCCAAGAACCCAAATTTACTTCCACCGAAATACGGGTTATCACCAAGTGCTTTCTCCTCCAGCACCTTTAGAATCTCCAGAAATTCTTTCTTTCCGGCTTCCCGTTCCTCACCCTTCTTAGTGTATATCTTCTTTGTCGCGTAGTGCAACTGAACATCGAAATGCAAGGAATTAATCAATTAATTAACCAAAATAGAATAACATTTCTTTTAATTTGAAACAAAACTATTCCAACAGCAGTATGAATAAAGACAAAAAGGAGTTATAGAAAGACGAGATGAGTTACAAACCTTCTTATCAATGTAGTCAGTCCAGAACCTAGCTTGAGCCCGTTCATACGGATCAGTTGGGAGAAGCTGAGATTGATCATCGACTTTCCAGACATCATCAATATACTGAACAATGATACTGGATTCACAAATGGGTTTCCCGTTGTGAATGAGAACAGGGATCTTCTTGTGAATAGGGTTCATTTGTAATAGCAGCTCACTCTTGTTGTAGAGTACATCTTCTTCCTTGTACTCGTACTTCACCGCTTTCTCAGCTAAGGCTATTCTTGCTCGCATGCCATACATGCTTGGCCAGCTATCCAGTAAAACGACGACGTCATCCTGTTTGCTAGACATTTTCTGTGACGATACTTGCTGGACGGAACAAATACGAGAGGAAGGGAAGAGCAGGGAAAGGACGAGGTAAGAGTTGAGCAAGAAGAAGATGTGAACAGAACTCAGTATATCCTTTAAATAGTTACAAGCATATGCACCGCCTGCGGAATAAACAACAATAAAATATAAGTAACTGCAATATTCTTTTCAGATGATTAGCTCGGGAGACTGAGGTAGTAGCTGTTGTGATAGTTGAGAGGTTTTTACGTCTGTGGATGATAAATGAGCATCAACTTTATAGTGGTGAGGAATGGAATAGACTATACAGTGGTATGCGTGAGTTTAAATCTGGGTTTCTATTAAAAGACAAGTATGCTTTTTTGTTGCATATGCATGTGAATTTAAAAAAGTTTCAGGTGTTAAATATGGTTGGTGTATGGTTTGGAGAACTATATTTATTAGGGGGATATATTTAGTAATAAAAGTATTTAAATTGAATACTATATTTAAAATATACTTCTTGTATTCTTAATTGATGTTTTTTTTTCTTCATATTACTATACATACGTAATTAACATAGCGAGTTAAGAGTTGATACCACCATATGTAGTGGGTGCCGTGAGAGTCAAGATCACTAACCTCATCCCCCACTTGTGTTGAAAATTGAGTTCTGTTTTCTTCAGAAATAAGTGTCCCAACAAGGTAAGAGCAATAAATTACCTACCTAAGATTATCAAACGCGGTCTTATTCAGAAAAAAAAAATAAAAAATCAAACGCGGTAGGCTTCCATGGAGCACTTCTGTTTTGTGCAGTATTTTTGACCTCAAGACCTTAAGATTTTCGGACACAACAAGATGGAGATGAGTGGTTGAAGTTATAACCTTCATAATGAAGAAATGGAAGAATTTTAGCACTTTTGCTTACCTTGACTTGAGTTTGGTTCTTCCTCCTTGTGACTTACGAATTTATTGGCACATGTCTTATATTTTCAGCATTGAAAGAGTGTAGAAGAGATGTGTGAAAGTTTGGAGAAGTTTGGAGCAAGAATAATGGAGTTTGGAGGTAGAATGAGTGAGAAAGGGGAGGAAGGAGAGTCACGATTTTGGGAGGATGGAGGGAGTCAGAACCATAAGACACGGGCAAGGAAGAAAGTAGGAAGGGAATGGGTATATATAATATTAGTTGTATTAGGTGTATATGCTTGTAAGGCTATGTTGTACTTTTTTACTTTTATATCTACTTTTTGCTTTATTGTCTCTTCTATTCTCTTCCATTGCCAAACGTATGCAGCATGGAAAGTTTTAAATTCTTGGGAAAATTCACGAGATACCCCTATTTTCTTTCGTAATTCATAATATATCCCTGTGGTTTTAGTAATTCAACTTTTAACATGCTTAAATGTTGTCCAAAATTGATGAAACTTTACATGGACGATGCTAAAGTGTTATATTTTGGTTCAATATCAAATTTGAAGTTTTTTAAGCTCACATGTGACCTGTGGGACCCAATGAGCACTCACATGTTCATTGGGTCCCACGGGTCACATGTGAGCTTAAAAAACTTCAAATTTGATATTGAACCAAAATATAACACTTTAGCATTGTCCATGTAAAGTTTCATCAATTTTGGACAACATTTAAGTATGTTTAAAGTTGAATTACGAAAATCACAGGGGTATAATGTGAATTACGAAAGAAAACAGGGGTATATCGTGAATTTTCCCTAAATTCTTTTGTTTGCTTGTCATGAGTGAGGAGAGGTAAGGTAGTGTATTAGGTAGGTGTATTTCTTTCTCTCTTTTTCTTTCTCTTAGGCAACGTTTGGATGGACCACCGGAAAGAGAATGGGATGGGAATGGGAAATTAAGGAGAATGGGAAAGGGAATAAAAATAGTAGTATATTGTTTGGTTGTAAATAAAGGGAATGAGAATGACAATAAAGATTTAGTGCAAAATACATTTAATTTATAACATTTGTAACTAATTACAATTAACTGTCTATCAAATATAGTTAGTAAACTTACACAATATTTTGATATAAATTAAAAATGAACCAACAAACAGTTAATTATAATTAAGACAACAGCTTTTTAATTCCCCTCATTCCCGTAAGATTTGTGCGGGAACAAAAGTACAAAAGACTCGGGGAACAGAAGGGAATAGATTCCCCTCACTTTCTTAATTTTCCTTCCATACAAACAAGGGGAAGGGAGCGTCTTTTATTTTTCCCTTCCCGTCCCTTAATTTTCCCTTCCATACAAACAGATTCACGTAAGTAGTAGCAATTCTTCTTCTTCTTTTTTTTGGTTTCACGTGAATGAGGAGCAGCACTCGCTGTCTTCGATCTCTTTTTTTTCCTTGTAATATTATACAATTATAGTTTATGGCATGTAAGTACAAGTCTTCCTTATTTCTATCATTGATTTACTCCTCTCTTGCTTTCTTATTCCCTTTGCTTTGTTTCTTACGGCTGAACACCAGCAATGGCTGTTTCATATTTATTATTTTTTATAACATTGTGTACTTACATATATAACATTATTTATTTAGGTGTTGTCATATAGGACTTGTTCCATATGTTAGTTTTAATACATGTTATTTTGTCTTGTCATAAGGCATACTTCTTATGCATGTTTTTGTATGAATGGTATACTTTATTATTTAATGTTAATACTAAAGCATACAACTAAATTTTCATCACATGATTTGTGATCTTACTTTTATATGTTATATATATATATATATATATATTCGTTTGTATGTGTATGTTAGAGGTGGTGAGATTCCTTAATGACTTAAGGTTCCTTGTTCTTGATTATCCTTGATTAAATCCTTTCGTTCAATCAATTCATGATTAGTTAGTGTAATTAAGGTTTGGGTTATTTCAATTTGTAACTGTGGCCTGAGGTCCCTTTTGTACTTTAATTTTGTTATGTAATCTAGTTTGGCTTCCGTGTGTAAATGTTCGAATAATCTTTGTAATCCATTATTTAGTTAATAAAAGTGTGCTTTGTTTCGGTTTTGGGTTTTGTGTGTTAGAGTCTTGCGTTATTAGGTAACTGATACGCGGCTTGTAACGTTTCTAACTCCAAGAGTGGTTTTGGGGTCGTTACAAACAAAGTGCTAAGTAAAGTTAACATTCTGTACAAAATGTGAGTTCCTAACAATATATAGGTGATTCTATATAAACAATTGCCTCAACTACGTGATGTGTTTGCCTTGTCACCTCACGTATCTCGCCTCGCCCCTAGACCCTATCGCCTCGGAGCGTCTCATGCATTTTAAAACTGCAGGGTATAGTAAACAAAAGAAATTGGGGTATACAGTGAAATACCCCTAAATTAATTTAAATTAATTTAGGGGATTTCTTTTATTAAAAATTAAATTATGACATGGAATAATGAATATTAAATTATTATATGGAATTGTGAAATTTATTTAGGGGTTTTCTTCTATTTAACCCTAATTATTATACATTATTATATAGTATTATGAATATTATAATAAGATTTATAAGTCAATAAATCTTGGGAAAATTATTAAACACTCCAAATATATTATAAAGATTTTAGGAAGTGTTGGAACATTGTTTTGAAATATAAAAGTCAATATAAAATTCTAGAAACCTTAAAGCTTACTAAGCCTTGCTAGAGTTGACTTCTTGAGAATGGTCAAACCAGGTCATGAAACCTATACCAATAAATAGGTTATGAAAACCATGAAGATCGATAAAAAGAACGTCAAAAACGGATCATCCTAGCCAAAGTTATGCTAGATTGAAGTTTTGAATCAAAATTTTAAGAAGTGCCACGTGTCACTCTGTAGTGGGTCGCCCACACTTAGCCGATTCCCTTGCCTGATTTTCGTAACCGATTTCACTTCCTAGCCCTAACTTTAGACGTCTATAACTTTCACATTACTCAATATTTTTCCATGTCGTCTTCACCACTCTCTTCTCCTACAATTCCTCTTTCCAACCATTACTCATACAAACCCTAGATCTATCTGAGTCAACCGGAAAATCGAGCCAAAGTAACCACCTTGCGAGACTGTTTCCAGAATTCCAGAATTTCCTTTGTTTTCAGGTAACTTGCGTCGATCATAACTTCTTCGTTAATCAACCAAAATTCGATTTCTTTAGCTCGTTGTAAAGATCTCTAATCCCTCTACAACTTTCGTGTTTATGCCCAAGTCCAATTAGTAACCAGTTGGGAGATATAGAGGCCTAAAGTTTCGGTCTTGTCAGCACATAAAATAATACCGAAACAGAGAGGTAAACTCGTATTTTGTGACTTCGATTTCTTTCTGTATGATGCGAGTTAGGATTAGTGCTTGCTATCATTGTGTAGATCTATATTTCTTCTTTCTAATGAGCCCAAGAACATGGCCTAACTCGATCTAGAACGTATTTTATAGATCTCCAAAGTTCACTACTCGAACAGCTCAAGTTCGGATTTTTCCAGATTTCCCGAAATCGAATTCCTCCGTTTTTGCAAACTCCGGTGAGTTTCCGGTCAAATTGCTCCGTTATTACTGTTAGTAATCATGTATCCGACCTAACCCAACAACCAATTGAGGTTATTGTGCTCTGTATGTGTAGAATTTGCAAGATTGTAGTCGAATCGAATTCTGAACAATATCGAACCCTAACCTTCGAACTAAACTCGAATTCCATCTTATAGTGCATTATAATTGGGGAAATCGGTGTCAATGGATTCGTTTTTCAATTTCGAGTTCAATGAAACAAGAATCACTCGATTTCGTTCTGTGGATTGAGAGAACTTACGAATTTAGTACTCGGGTTCGATTTGTCTTTCGCTGATGAACTCGCTGCATTTCGGCCGTCCGATGATAGTTAAGAGATTTGGACGGCTGAGATTAAAACGTTTCAGATTTAGTTTTAATGAATTCCAGTAAATAGTCCTAACTTGTGAATTAATTTAAATACCTTCCCGAAGGTTTTGACTTGAAATTTTAACCATAGATTCCTTATTTTATCTAGTTTATTTTGATGTAAATTATTATGGTTTTGGAGTTTTTAAACATAAGTTATGATTTTTACAAGTTACGGGTTTTCTGGAATTATGGCTAAATTAAAAAGATATTTTTTATGAAATGAAAATTTTATAATATGTTAAAATGTTATAGTTACTGTATACTAAATTTGGGAATTTTTGGGCAATGGTAAAGGGACTTTAAAAATTGTGTTTATGGTTTTCGTAGATAAATAACATAAATAAGGTTTTAATGTGATCAAAAATTAAAGTATAGTTGATTAATGAACTATAGGTTGGGGAAATATAATAAGACTAATTAACATTTAAACTTATGTTTATAAATATTTTGGGTATTAACTTTAAGTGAAGTAAGAGTTGTTACATATATTTATATATATATTTATATGAGAGAAATAAATAAAACTTATATTAAATCAAGGAATTTAACTAAACTACATTTTATTATTATATATATAATATGGAAGCTAATATGTTAACTAAAAACTAAGGGAAATACTCTATTTTATAAACCATAAATCAGTTGTGGATATGTCTAAAAGATATTAAATATAATTAAATACAATAGAATTTCTTAAAGAATGTTCTGGATAAATCTGATATATGTATATATATATATATTAGTATATAAATACAATAAAAATAGATAAAGGAAATAACATTCCTTGTGAGAAATATAATAGGAAGGATATATATATATATATATGATAAATAAATAAATAAATAAAAGGAATAAAATACCTTATAGAAAATATAATATGAAGGAATTAATGAGTTAAACTAAACCTCTACATGATACTAATAAAAGAATATTATATGAGGTGGTATTAATTTATAGGTTGAGTTTTAGTTATCTTTGAGTTTCTAAGTTTTTATAAACCGTAAAGCACACGTATATATTTAGTCGATGACCACAATGTAAATCTATAATTTGGTTAAGAAATTAATAAGTTGAAATTAGGAATATTTGGAATTGGTTACATAAAGCGTTACACAAATAGATCTTATTATATAATTAATAATAAAATGAATGAAATACTTTTACATTTAAATGTTCTTATTATATAAACAATAATAAAATAAATGAGTTACTTTTACATCTAAATGTGAAGAGGATAAATAAGTCTAGATTTAATTATTTCTTAATATTTATAGTATTGAGTAATAACTTAATAGTTTAAGATAAAATCATTAAAAGGGATTATGATATAAAACTACATTAAACTATGATTAGGAATTTAATCTAAATAATAATCCTTAAGTTTCTTACAACTAGTTAAGCCATATAAATACATTTAACATCAATATTCAGGATGTGAGTTTATAGTTAAGTAATGTATTTAGTAGTTAGAATTTATAAGGAGGTTTGTAAATAGAAATTAGATACTTAAAATCTTTAAACCTTTAATTAGATGAAATTAGGTTACATAAGAGATTATATTGATTTACCTTTTGACACTGGAAATATTAATGTGTCATTTGAATATAAGGTATGGAGATTGTTCAGAATATATTATCTTATTAAGTAATTGACAATTTCACTTATGAACCGGAATTTAATTTTTTTTGATAACTTCTACCTCATGCTAAGATATAATGTCCATCCTAAATACAATAAAGGAAATTAATTTATTAAGTTATGCTTTTGAAACTTTAGGTTTTGTAAACAATATAAAATGTATTTAAGACTTGAGTTTAACGAAGTTTAATATAAAAGGATTATACATGGTCTATAGAGAGAATGTGTGTAAAAGTAAAACAGTTAGGGAATTAAATGTAAGTAAAGGTTATCTTAAAACACCTTATTATAAAGTTATGGTTAAGTAAATAATATACCTTGTGGATACTAAATGTGAGAGTTCGATAAGTTTGAGTTAACTATAATATGGTTATTTCAAGATGAAAAGTAATTTAACAACTTATGACAAGATTAATAGATGGTTGTAATTAAAGGCCATTCTGAACTAAAGATAAGATAATTGAGTTTAGTAGCTCAAATAAGTTGTACTAAAATGCATCTACAACACTACGATTTCAGTATACGGGATGTAGATCTGAATTAAGTTAAGGGGGAAGACTTAGTTATAATGGATTATCTAGTAGATATTGATAAAGATACATAGTCAATAAATTGTGAAATAATAGTATAGTATTCTAAGATAAACCCATCATTGGTCATAACACGATGTATGTCCTAAAGTAAGAATAAAAGTATTGAGCTTAAGAATTGTTATTGAAATTCTAAGATTGATTGAATAACGTATAATGCACTTATGTTATAAAGGTCTTTAATGTGAGAATTAAGGTTAAGTATGGGTAAAGTGGATAAGGGTGGAACAATTAACTAGTGTTGATAAAATACATTCCTTGGTCTTACAACCTTGAGTAATACATCGTTCTCAGACAAGTCAAAGATTATACATAACATTTAAGTGCGGGCTTAAAGGATAATTGAGACTTTGAAATAAGAGTAAGGAGTTTATTTAAACGTAACATAGGCTACGAGTGGTTGATGATGGATTACCTTTAATATTCTTCAGAGTACTGTTGATTGTTTGCGCAAGTTGATTAGAACTGCTACAACGTTACCCAGGTACGATTTCTCGTACTCAGCTTGTTGTGTTTTGGACTCTATGGAATGTTTTGTACGATTTCTCGTACTCAGCTTATTGTGTTTTGGACTCTATGGAATGTTTTGTACGATTTCTCATACTCAGCTTGTTGTGTTTTGGACTCTATGGAATGTTTTGTACGATTTCTCGTACTCCGATATTTTTGCTGATTGACTTGTGGAATGTTTTGGAAAATGCTAACTGACTTTAAGAGGAATTTCTAAAAAGGAAATGGTTGTGTGACTAACTCAGCTTGTGTGACTAACTGAGCCTTGGATGTGAAACTTACATGGGTATTGGTTCCTTCTATTTGGTTGTTCCATTAGACATTGACTACTTAGGGTTTACGCTTCTGCACTCTGTAGGACTGAGTGTCTTGGTATTGCTCTGGGTAGTTGGTGATCTAGTGGGAATTTGGAACAAGGTCAATCTTGGAAATCTTTCTTTCGACGTGCGCGCGTCTTCATGGTAACCAGGGGTTTGTATATCCCTCGCCCATAGGGCATTGATATTAACTAGCAGGGGTCTGTATTCCCTCGTCCATCATGGAATTTTTAATTTAACAGCAGGGGCTGTATATCCCTCGCCCATAGGGGCATTGATATTTAACAGCAGGGGGCTGTATATCCTCGTCCACCAGGACATTTAATTTATCTGCCAGCATGGGGGCTGTATATCCCTCTTCCACATGGACATTGATATCTGGCGGTGGGAGCCATCTCTCCCAATTGAATTATTCCACTCTTGAGTTATTGGTTCTTGGATCTATCTTATTTCCTAGTCCTTCGTGACTATCTGAGTCTTTATACTCTGAACGGGAATTGGTTCTAACATCAACAATGGATGCTTACTAACTATGTGGTGACTACTTAAGTGGATGACTTGTTTTGGAAGTTCTCTATCTCTATCTTTGTCTTGTTTTCTTTTCTCTTTAACTTGATTGTTTTGAAGTGCTTTATCTCTGTTTTACTTTTAAGAGTTTGTTTTCATGTTACTGTTTATTTTGAAGAGTTATGTTTTATAAGTTTGTTTTTGGAGAATTGTACCAGTTCCATTCCAGGGAACTGACCCGCCCCTTTTGGGGTGGGCGCTTGGTTCATCTTGCAGGTACGAATTGATTTACAGGTGGGCACGAAGAGAATGAGCATTTGGGATGGACTAGGTTTTGTGGAGAGAATATGTTTAATTTCTATTATGTTTGTGTTAAGTTTTTCTCGAGTTCAGACCGTAGCTTTTGTGGATTGTAAGTTGTAAATTGGTGAGGTTGGTGCCGGTGTTTGGACCCGATGATCTGTACGCCTTTAGTATTTATTTCCGCTGTAATTATGTTAAGTAGGGGCGTTACAGGGGTTTTGTTGCCCAAATTAAGGCACCAATTTGTTAGCTTTACTTTTCCTGTTATTTCTTTCTTAATAATTACTGCTCCATAGGTTCACCTTTGCCAGGAAAAAAAATTATTGTAACTTCTGTTCCTATACGTTCCAACCTCCAATAAATAAAGCATCAGTAAAGCATTCTTTTGCGTTTGTGATCACTGATCAAAGGATTTTCTTTAATATAAGTCATCCCTATACATAAAAATCAGCCAAAACTATAGAACAATCAAAATACAGAACATCAATCGGCGGACCCCGGGCAGTCCACAAGCACTCAGCTACTAATGAATTTCATTTATAGTTTAGTTTCTCTATCCTGCCCTCTCTGTCTAGTCCATCATCTTTCTTTCTAGAAGCTTAAATGCAACAGCGCTAGTGACAATGATACTGGAATATCGTAGACACACATTACAGAAATACATACAAGCTTCGTAACGAAAGAAAGAATTTAACCAACAAAGTCAAAATACCATTTCACTTTATTAGGGTACAGTAATGCCAATGTCGTGGTGCCATCTCAGTCCAATTCCTGTAGCAATATTATCAACTATAGTTAATGTTCCGACCTTGCTTTCAACTTCCATGAAGAGGAAACTGGCAAAATGATCAGTAGACCCCAAGGTTGATGCTGCAGTAAGTCTGAACAAGCTCAATCAGCTGAAGCCCATAAGAAAGAAGCAAAGACCTAAGGTAGTAAGAGAAATTCAAGCTAACGGGTTCCAATTCCTAGAATACCACATAAGCCTTTTCTATATCACTTGAAACAAGTTATCTGAAAACTTGTAAGCAAGCTCTTGCAAGATCAGAGTATCATCAAACCATTTTGGGAGTTTAAGATATGATAGGAATGTAGAAAACAAACTAAGATAAACAGGATAAACAAGGAGACAGGAAAACCTTTAAAAGAAAAAAAAAAAGATACCAGAGACAGATCAAAATCATATGCCGCTAACGATGTAACACCAACAAGTAGCCTTACAGAAATACACAATAGCGTGTAGAACTAATGAGTATATATTACGTATTTTTGAAGTGAATCTTATTCATTAACAAAATGAAACTTCTTTAATAATAAAGTGTAAAACTAATACAAAAAAAATTACCCCCCAAAACACCCTAAAACCCCACCTTAGGAAAGCTAACCGTTGAAAACATTTTTATGATTCCTAAACCACAAACTCACAACCCTGTCGAGTCAGTAATGACAATATAAAGTATAAAAATACTGCCAAAAAGATTACCCTACCCCCAGCATCTTAAAAACCACCCTAATAAAGCTAAAATATCGAGTGCATTTGTTAGTGTTTATAGTGCAACGATCCTAAACCACACCCTAAAAAATTGTCGAGTCAGTGACAACAATATAAATTATAAAGTGTAGAATTAATATCAAAAGAATACCTTGCCACGTTAAAAATCACCCTAGGAAAGCTAAAACGTTGAAGGCATTTTAAGGTTGGTAGTGCAGGGTTTAAGGTCTAACGATCTCTAATTCACTTTTTAACAACCTTTGATTCCCCTTTTAACAAAGTTTGAGTTATTTTTCTTAAACTTAAGATTCATAAAATAAACATATATACATACAAAAATATAAATACTATATCAAAATATATTAATATTAGGTCTTATTTTAAAGAGCGATACACAACAATATAAAATTTATGTTATTTAGATTTATATCTAATAAACTATAATATTCAAATATTCAAAAATTCAAAAATAACAAAAGTAATACAAATACAAAAGTGATGCAGCAGGGGCTTCGAAAGTGCCCACCAAAATACACGAAAACGACAACCTAACAACTCTCGGACCAATTCAACACTACACAAGCACCTTATTGGATTTGGATACAACTTTATTATCTCAGAACTGCACCAAATCATGCGACACCCAAGAATTTCTGCAGCGCGAGGATGAACTCGTACACCTTACGGGAATCAGGCAAGGTTTTAGCGACGGATTCCCTCTCCATACACCGATTAGCCCAGGCGATGATCTTGGGGCAAGAATCCTCCACTTTGAACCCGCCAATGGTCTCCAAACCGTAGAACCAGCTATAGAAAGGGATTAATGCTACATCCAGGAACCCAAATTTACTTCCACCAAAATAAGGGTTATCACCAAGTGCTTTCTCCTCCAGCACCTTTATAATCTCCAAATATTCTTTCTTCCCAGCTTCCTGCTCCTCACCCTTCTTAGTGTATATCTTCTTTGCCGCCTCGTACAACTTAACATGGAAATACAAGGAATTAATTCATGAATTAATTAACCAATCTTTAAGAATAAAGAATCTATTCCGTCAGCAGTAAGAATAAAGAAAAGTTAAGGGAGTTAGAAAAATCAGAGTTGCAAACCTTCTTGTCGATGTAGTCAGTCCAGAATCTAGCTTGAGCCCGTTCATACGGATCAGTTGGGAGAAGCTGAGATTGATCATCGACCTTCCAGACTTCATCAATATACTGAACAATGATACTGGATTCACAAATGGGTTTCCCGTTGTGAATAAGAACAGGGATCTTCTTGTGAATAGGGTTCATTTGTAATAGCAGCTCACTCTTGTTTTGGAGATCTTGTTCTTTGTACTCGTACTTCACAGCTTTCTCCGATAAGGCAATCCTTGCTCGCATGCCATACATGCTTGGGCAGAAATCCAGTAAAACGACGACGTCATCCTTCTTACTAGACATTTTCAGCCGATTAACTCGAGGAGACTGAATGAGAGGTACTTGGGAGGTTTTTAGGTCTGTGGATGATGAGTGTGTAATTTATAATGGTGAGGAATGGAATAGACTGTCCGGTGTGCCTGAGTTTAAATATGGTTTTCTATTAAAAGACAAGTATGTTTTTTGTTGCATGTGAAGTTCAAAAAAGTTTCAGGTGGTTATAAATCATGGTTGGTGTATGGTATGGCAAACTATATTTATTAGGGGATAACATTTATATTATGTATTCAATAATAGAAATACTTAATTTGAAAGTATACTTAGAATATACTATTTCCTTACGTACGCTCTTAATTGACGAGTTTTTAATTATCATAGTAACTTTGAAATATAAAATATATTGATATTTTCTCTTTATTTTCCAACTTCGCACTTTTTTTTTAATACAATTCTCATTTTTAATTTATCTTATTTTCTAATACATAAAATAGAAATAAATTATCTATATGTTTATCTTAATTCTTATGCCTAAAATATAAAAAATCATCTTAGAGCGGTAATAATCCTTATTACTATTATACATATGTAATTAATATAGCCAGTCAAACGTTGATACCACACGTATGTGGTGGGGGTTGTGAATGTCGGGACCACTAACCTCATCCCGCCCACTGTGTTGAAAACTGCGTTCTCCTGTCTTCAAAGATACGTGTCCCCACAAGGTAAGAGGAAAAAATTACTTACCTAAGATTATCAAATGCTGTACGCCTCCATGGAAATATTATAGTGTGGTGGGTCCGTTGATGATCACTCTCAGGTTATCTAGGTGAGTCTAGAAGACCCCAATCATGTAGTCCCATATTGAGCTCGTTTGGGGAACAACTTCCAGCAGCAGACAGCTTCTTAATTTCTAAAATTAGCAGGCTTCCACCAAACACCCAAAACCAGCAGTTGACAGCTTCTACAAAACCATCAGCAGACAACTTCTCAATTTTCAGCAGCAGAATCTAACAATTGTCTCTGCTTTTTAAAACCATCAGCAAGCGTTCCACCAAACACCAAAATCAACAACTGACAGCTTCTGCAAAACCATCAGCAGACAACTTCTCAATTTCCAACAGCAAGACACAACATCAGCCTCTAGCAGCTGTCCCCGAACGAACCCTAAAAAAAAACATATCTATTTTCACTGCATACGATAATACCATAAAGACAAAATCAAAACCCAACTACCACACATTCATTACTAATCCATAGACCTTTTGTCATCTCTTTCCATCACCTCTCTTGGGACGAATGTTCATGTAGTTCCGGCATCAACCAGACAAATTCATTGGGAACTTTGAGGAGTTTAGACAGCTGTTTTGGTGCATTTCACGGCTCATAGGCATGCGCCACTGCTCCAATGAATATATCGTAGAGTACACCAAATGGTTCCGCAACAGTCTCATTAAGGTCGATGAACATGAAGACTCAGTCATAGTCTTCGTTTACCATGATTTGGCGAAAAGCAAGTTTGTAAGGGACAGTCAAAATAGATCCTCGTTAAAATCATAAACTAACAATTGATTAAGGGATCGCCTTGTGACTGACTCTGTGTCTATCTCGACGTTTATAAACTCACAACTGTCGTGATAGATCATATTTTAGTACTCCCTAACGTTCAGTTTATTTGTTGACGTTTTGTGCGTATGCACGATTATTAAAGGTAATTTTTCCTCCCTAGCTACAATACCTTAATAATTGTAGGTGCAAGCCTTTACTTTCTCGGTTGTTGCATGCAATAGTTCTTTTATCTTTCCTTGGAATTGACAAAGCGAACTTTCTTTATCACACCATGAGTAACAAGTTGAGTAGATTAGGGCATCCATAATAAGGAAAGTGGATTCCACCCACCTAAAAATATTATTATAATCTCTTCTCTCACATTCTCTCTCATGTGTCAGCAAAACCCTCTCTCTCCAGGTTCTTAATTAAGCAACCCTCTCACATCTTCTCTCCTCCACCTCATCATTTTCTTTTTTCTTTTTTACCACTATGGGTGGAATCCACACCATTGTGGATGCCCTTAAACAGAAGACAGTCAGTCAGGAGGGGTTAGGAGGGAAACGAAGTGACACTACGGGAATGAGGGCATATTAGGAAAAAACATGAGAGTTAACACCAGAACGTCAAATATTTTGATTAAAACACATGGGCTCCGTTCGGACATGGCCTAAATGTGGCATAATTATGTCATTTTTTATTTTGGCATAAAATGCCAAACCGCCATCACCGAACAATAATTTTCAAAACAGCCACAAAATTACAATTTTCAAAACAACCACAAAACAACCAACAATTTATGCTGCAAATAGAATTAATACCGTAAACAGAGGCGGAGCTAGAAAACTGTAATTAAGGGGGCGAGAATATTTTAATAATATTAATTAATATTTAAAAATTAATTTTTAATAAATTAATTTAAATTTTCAATACTTATAATTATATTTTAAAAATGATTTTATACTAATATATGTTATTTTTTATTTCTCGGCATAGCCAGTATTAAATTTAAATTTATGTTTTTAAATTTCATTAAGTAATATTTAATTGAATAGAATATATTGTTTTAACTACAGATATATGTTTAAAATAAATATTCTAGCAACAATTAAATATATATAATATTAAATAATAAGTAATAGTTATACATATATAAATATATTCGGTTACAGTCAATTATTTTATCATTAGAAAGAATTATTTTTTCAATTCAATGATATTATTTATTCCATTAAAAATTAAAATAATCTTAAGTATTAATACATTTGAAATGTTATATTAAATACTAATATATAATCTATAAAATTTTATTTTTATATGTAACATCTAATACATTTGCTCTAAACACAATGGTTTATTTCTTTATTTTTTCTAATATATGTAAAAAAATTATTGATAAATTAATATGTATACATATTATAAATTAATTGTCACTAAAATGTTAATATAGAATAATAATAATTAAAGTATATAATTGAATATCTACATATATTTTAACTTTATTAACAAAAAATTGTTTTAAAATGTAATATAAAATTTTTAATTGTAACACCAAAAACGGTAAACGCACCGTACAAAACTAACTTATTCAAAACAACCAGACGAAACCGCCGCCTGCCGAACACTAGTTTTCAAAACAGCCAGACGAAACCGCCACCTGCCGAACACTATTTTTCAAAACAGCCACAAAATTACCATTTTCAAAACAACCAACAAAACAACCACAAAACAACCAACAAAACTACCACAAAACAACCAGACCAAAACAACCACAAAACTACCACATTTATACCCACCCGAACGCAGCCATGCTATTAAAACGTCAAATAAAAAGAATAGGAGAGAGTATTAGCTTAGAACCGCCGAAATAGTCCCCCTTTTTTGGGTTTCCAGTGATGATAGTTCTGGCATAATTAACACCCTTTATGTGAAGCTTTCATATTTGTGTAGAATAACACAATTTGTAGACAATCGAAAGTATAAGAAGTAGTAGCTATAGAATCTCTAAGCATTCACAGTCGGTATGATGAACTTGTAATGTATTGTTTGAAAATTTTCATCGATTGTGGTTGTGTTAGTGGGGGATACATTGCAAATGTGCTATGGTAGAGCAAAAGAATGAACATTTTATAGGCTAATAAAGAGTTATATGAATGCACAACTAACTATTAGAAACAAAAATAACTATTTTTTTGTAGCAAGGGCATTTCATGAACTTGACCAAAATGACATTTTATGAACTTTTCGCTATTTTGTTAAAAGTAGTCTTTTGAGTCCTAGTAACATGGCTGAATGGAGGCAAAAAGGTCATTTTTTTCTAACTTGTAATGGAAACTAACATCAATCAGCGTGGAATGACATTTCATGAATTTTTACAAAAATTATAGTGATATTTTATGATTTTTTTAATGGTATTTCCTAAATTATAAAAGAATATTGTGACATTTCATGAAATTTCCTTATAAATAATAACAAATGAGGTTTTAAATGTATTTTAATATGGATCATATATTATCTTATTGATCGAATGGTTAAAAATTAGTTGAAAAATGTTCAAGAACATATCTATATTCCGCCGGAGGAACGGTCATACTCTTACAGGATACGACCGACTGTTCATACTGGTGCCGACACTGCTCTCAATTGCTTCATTTTTTAGCTCATAATCCCCGTTTGGCCTGACAAGGCACGGATAATATCATCCGGGTAAAATTCACTATACAAAACAAGTCTTGGACTTTCAATCTACTATCATAACTGCACCAATTTCCGCTCAGCAATCCTCTATGTATAGTGTCGTCGCCGTGACGAGTCTGTCGTATTGTTTGGATTGAATGGTCAACAAATTTTGATTAAGGCGGTGTTGGAAGTAGGGGTTTCGCTACCATCTCATTGTGTTAGGTATGAATTAAGTTCGATTTTCGTTATGTGCTAGGGGCTAGTTATTCATTCCTTCGTAAATTATTGAGTAAAACCCGTTGGAAATTCGTGTTTAGCTATAATTACTTGATGGTGTCCTCCCGTATCTTCGATTCAGATTGTTTGTAGGAAGAAGAGCTCACATGTGAAGCGATTATTCTGGGGAACTTGTTGTTATTGTACGTTAATATCACTTCGTTGATAATATGGTAAGCCTGATCTTGAACATTTTGAAGGTCGTTTTTTCCTATAGGTTTGATTTTGCGTTTCGTGGTTTCGAGAGTTTCTTTTGATTATCTTCCTCTGACCTTCTAGAAGTCTAGAGAGCTTCCGAAGTCGCTTGCCCATGTTGAAACTGAAGTGGACAGAATTAGCAACTTGCCTGGCCACATAACCGACCGTATTCTGTCGTATTTACCTATCCGAGATTGTGTGCGGACTTGCATTCTGTCGAGGAAATGGAGGTACAAGTGGGCAACCAGTCCTAATCTGGTGTTTGATACTAAATGTTACCCAACTGCATCGCAAGACAAATCAAATGTGTTTGTTAGGAGCCAATTTGTTAGCATCGTCGATCATGTTCTCTTGCTCCACACGGGTTCGATATACAAGTTCAAGTTATCAAACAAGTACCTTGATCCTATTGCTGATATCGATAGGTGGATTGTTCATGTTTCTAGAATGTCGATCAAAGAGTTTGTGCTGGAAATCTGGAAGGGACAACAACGATACAAGATTCCTTCTAGTTTGTACAACTGCAAAGGGTTGATTCATCTTGAGCTGTTTAACTGTTTGCTAAATCCCCCATCTTTGTTTGGAGGGTTTCAGTGCTTGAAAAGCCTCGATCTTCAGCATATAACTCTGACCCAAAGCAGGTTTGATAACTTGATTGCTTGCTGTCCACTGCTTGAAAGATTGACCCTTATGAATTTTGATGGATTTGATCATCTCAAGATTGAGGCCCCAAGTCTCCAGTTCTTTGATGCTGGAGGTGAATTCGATTATGTCACATTTGAGAATACTCCTCTGTTGTCAGTTATATCTGTTTGTTTGTACGTGTCTGGTCCATATGACCATGATTCGGTAAACGTCAGCAATCTGGTGAGGTTCTTTTCTGGTCTTCCTTTTATTGAGCGACTTGAGGTGCAAAGCTATTTTTTGAAGGTAATGAATCTATCACACTTTGGCTGGTTAACTAAATCTGTCAGCTTTTCATTGTTGTATATAGGACCATTAATGATTTAGAAGTTTAGATGAACCAAGCAAAAACATTGTTGCTTGAACCCTTTTAATTGTTCCGCTGCTGTTTCTGAAGACTACTGTAAAGCTTGCATTCCTCTAATTCATTGAAGAGTTTATCTTTAGTTTTATACTTGGCTCAGCTTTCAATTTATTGTTCAAGTACATTGATGCGTGGTTCTCATGGTGGTTAGAAATGGAGTTGTTGATGTGTTAATGGTCTTGGATTAGCCTTCCATCAGACTCATACTGAAAATCTATATATTTTTTATGCATTCAGTATCTGGCAGATGGATATATACCAGATAAGTTGCCTACTCCATGTCTCAAACTTGAATATCTTCAGCTTCGCATGAACTTCAATGATAGAAAGGAGAACCTAGCAGCTATTTGCATGTTTAGAAGTTTCCCAAACTTGAAAGAACTTGAGATGCTGGTGAGTTCATATTACCAGTCATTACAACTCAGGTTGATTTTTTTTTTATTTATCATGACAGGTCCTCACCAACCTTCTATCATTACAGGTTCCTAGTTCATGTTTAGTCAAAAAACTTTTGTAGAACTTGACAAGTAATTTGGGCAAAAGTCTGTATTTATCATTTTGAGTGATGAAGCGTCATAAGCAATTTCATTGACATTCTTTTGTTGTTCATCCAAGGCTCGCCCAGATGAAGATCTTAAGTTATGGACCAATGAGTACCAATGCGATTGCCCATTATTTGAGCTTCGATCTGTGAAGATATCTGAAATTTCTGTTTCCCAAATGGAGTTACAGTTTATAAAGTTTCTGCTTGCGAATTCTCCAATGCTGGAGACAATGACAGTGCAACCTGCCTCCCAAGAGAGAGAATGGGATTTAGTAAAGCAAATGCTGAGGTTCAAAAGAGCATCTGTCAAGGCTGAAATCATTTACTTGGACCCTTGATTCCAAATGAGGTATGGATATCATGTTGCCTATCACTTTTTATCTCCTTCACATTCTTACACATTTAGAGACCCAAAAACTACCGGTCTGACCTGATATTTCAACAGATGAAATGTGCATTTACACTAAAGGATTAGGATGTAGTGATATACTACAATGTCTTATTTGGTTTCTTGGATGCAACTTAGTGGATCTGAGATGTTTACGTTTAGTGTAGTTTTGGTTGACCTAGTTCTAATTCTTCCCCATCCTAAGTTGGTCCGCTTCTTGGATTGAAATCACAGGTGTATGATCTCAGACATGTGCAATGATACTCTGATAGCCATTGTTGTTAGTAGCAGCTAGAAGGCATATCCCTTTTCACGTGCATTAAGGCCAGCTCTTGTGGTTTGATCGGGGGAATGGAAAAATAGTGACAGAATTAAACAAGTTTGGCATTCCCTTCTTGGTGATGTGATGGGGAGATCCTTTTTATGGGTTAGAATAGAGTATGCTTGGTTGAGAGATCTTTTGGTCTTTCCCCACTTCACTCTCTATGAATGGAACAAGTGAGAAAAGCTGTGATTTCGTACATGTACGATGATACTTTGATAGTTATCATTGTTAGTTGCTGGTGTGTACTAAAGGTAGCTCTTGGTTGAATGATACTTTTGATCTTTTGGTCTTTCCCCACTTCAAACGTGGCTTGGTTGCTGTTGGTACTGAAGATAGCTGTTGTTGTTCTGCAAACAGTAAATTTACTTGGGGATTTGAATACGTGGTGGTTGTGCTATAAAACCCGGAGCGGTAAGTGTAATGATTGCATACAAGTATGATGGTACTTTGATAGTTATCATTGTTAGTAGCCTCAAGTCCTATCCCTTTTCTCGTGGATTAAGGCCAGATCGTATGATTTGTTTGGGGGGCGTGAAAAGCAGTGACGAAATCAAACAAGTTTGGTATTCCCTTTTGGTGTTGTGATGGGAAGGGCTTGGCGCAGATGCTTTTCTTCTGGGTTAGACACATCATTGACTACTGCACCACTTTTGAATGGGGTCATGACCCAGTATTTGTGCATGTTTTGTAGTTGGTTGTATAATAAACCGACTTTAGATATCTTTTGGTGTCTTTTTTATTTCCTATTCAAGCGAGGGGATTGATGTCGATTGTGCGCAAGAATCCGATGGTCGAGACCCGGGGTATGGTGGAATGAGTGAGGCTAAAGTGGTTCGTGGTCAAATCCTCGGTTGGGAGAACACATGGGCCCGGTAGAACTTGGGGAAAGTTTGTATGCAGGTGTAGGGTGGTTCGGGAATTTGATATGCTATACTGAATATTTAAACAAAAAAATTAATTAGTTGTGTCATAATTTAAATATATATTAAATTATGAAATGTGATAAAATATTAAAAAATAAAAATATAGACAAACTAGAAGAAGTATATTGTTATTGAATAAATTTTAAAATAGTTATTTTTTTAGCAATATCATTATTTATTTTATCATGATGTACTTTTTAGTATTTTCTCTTCATAGAATCAGTAGTCCATCTTTAAAAAGTTAAAAAGAATGTAGAGTAACAATTGTTCTAATAGGATGAGACGTGGAGTAAAATTGCAGAAGAGTTATGAGAGTTTTATAATGATGGGAGATGAAAAAAATTCTATTAATACTTAATATAATGAGAGTAGTTGAAAAGACTAGATAGAAAAAAAGGAACATCAATAGATCTATATTTTTCCTTTCTTTAAAAAATATAGTGGTAGAATATAAACAATTTCATCGAGTTTTATTTATTTATTTGTCTTTTTATTTTTAAATTCAATCAGTAGTTAATTAATTGATTGTACACGTTTTTTTCTCTTTAAATTAATTTTAATTTTTCTTATAAAAAAATAGGAACCCAAAAATTTGGAGGTTGTCAAAATTTAGGGTCCTGTTCAATGGAACACCCTAGCAATGCTAAGAGCCACCCCTATGAAAGTGGAGAAAGCTGAAGAGCGGCCATACGAACGAAGCTGGTGCATAAGTTTTTTGCTAACCTTGAGAAGGCGATCCAGTGGGAAGCCTACCAGACCCAGAAGCAAAGAAGATACATTGAAGTCCAGATCATGATAGACTTTCTACTAGGGATGTCAACGGGTCGGATGACGCTCTACCCGACCCGTCACCCGTTTTTCACCCGCAGCATCCAACCCGACCGTCACCTGAAAAATAACCACCCGTCATCCGTTTTACTGTCACTCGCGAGTGAAACAGGTGAACCTGTCACCCGTTTTTTTTCTAGCATATATTTACACCCGTTTCACCCACGTTTCGCCAACATTTGACCCGTGTTTCACTCGTCACCCGCGGGTGGAACGGGTGAACCCGTTATCCGTTTTTTTAGCATATATTTTTATTTTGTAACATCTAAATAAGCTTAGTTTTTTGCTAAAAAACATCCATATTTGTTAATAAGACATACCATATCAACTAATGTTAGCAACAAACTCAAAACATAGATAACTAACCGTGAAATAAATATTTTTTTTAAATATATATACATATGAGGGTCCGGTGATCGGGTGAAAAATTTTCACATGACCCATCACCCGAACCTGTTTCACCTGTCATCCGTTTTCACCTGTTTTTTATAGGTTTTTCACCTGTTTTAGTGGGTCGGGTGATCAGGTAAAACGGGCACCCGTCACCCATTGCCATCTCTACTTTCTACTAGAGAATGAAGGAGACTAATCAGAATTAAATAACTATAACGCATGTGGAGGTAAGGGGTTAGTAGAGGGGATATAGAGGTAGTTTCAGGGCTAATCTGAATTAAATAACCAACCAACGGGATCAAATCTTCCACAATAATCAGTGAGGGGTAGTGGCTGGACACTCTAATGGGGACACGGCATGGTAGGAGCTTCGGCCCTAGCTTTTGGGCAATGTGGCTTTTGCTCATGGGTGATGGTGGGTTGTCCGGTGCTGGATGTGTAAATGTAATCCAAACAAAAGACATAAAAGACTAAGGAAAGCTAACACGATCAAGAAATCAACAGTAATAGCCTAACAAAGCACATGTAACATGGTCCGATAAGAACCAATAACTAAAACGCATGTGAAATGACGGTGTCAAATATAACTAACCAAATACACACTCCTTTACTATCTCTCTTTGGTTCGGAGAAGGTATCAATGGAGCCACCATGTGTTACCTTGTGGTGGTTGAGTGATATACTGGAAAAATATATTAAAATAGAAAGTGTCGTGAATTATAAAAAATAAGTATAAAAATATAAAAAAATTATATATATATTTTGATAAACTTAAAATTTTATATTTTTGAATAAGTATATAGTACTTCTTGCTATATTAAATGTAAGTTGTTTTTGAGATGTATCTGAACTGTTTTCAATTTAGAGACTTACATTTAAAATATGAGGTAGTATATATTTTGATAGTGAATCTTATTTATTCATTGAAATTTATTAAATAATTAAATAAATTTTATTGAATTTGAGGTAGAACTCTAGGACTACTATTACTATCGAAGAAGCTAACACCAATGAAGAAGCTATAATGTGGTTCAGAATGACCATCACCTAAGAAAAAAAAAATCCTACCCCATAAAATCCACCAAAAAAATTCCTACCTCTATACATACCCAGAACAGTTAAACCAACGAAAGTATATTTAGGGTTTGAGGTCTAGGGTTATGATTAATGTCCCTAAACTTTAAACTTCAAACCCTAAAAGCAAGCTGAGATAATCGAAACGATAAAAAATTGTAAGGTGAACAACAAAAAGATACCATAAACCTCAACATATCCTAGTCAAAGAAGCTAACATTGTCAAAGAATACTAATGTGGGTCCACTGTTAACCATCGACCAAGAAAAATATAACCCTATCCCATACAGCCTCAGGTTGACTAACACAGCCTAAGAAACTAACATGTTGAAATGTATGATACTTTTAATAATAGTTATGTATATTTTATAGTATATGCATTCAAAAATATTAAAGTTTAAGTTATCAAAACATATTATTCTTATTTTAATGAATATAAATTATAATGAATAAAGGTATATATACTATTTGAATTTATTTAACAAGCTACAACTTTTAAACGTTTTTAAGAATAAAATAGAAATAGTGACCAACGTTTTGCAAGCTCCCGCTAGGAATGTCAACTTTCTTTTTTCCGCGAAAGAGTTACAGTGTGAAGGATTGGTGGTGAACGATTGCTGTCGTCCACCGAATCTGTTTTCCGTTCGGCTCGGGTCAGATGTAGCACACTTTCTGGACTTATATATATTCATATACTAGTACAGTAAGTTCACATTAATTTCTGCCCTGCCTTTCTACTTCTACTTCTACCCCCAAATGTACTGACCAATAACCCTCCTCAACTAAATTCATACTTGTTAGTCAAACAAAACTTTTAACATTTTACCAACCATTCAAATATATCTTCAGCAAGCTATCTTGACCGGCCCTCAGCTTCTCTTCTTCTTCTTGCGGCGCTCCAGCTCCCCATCCCTCCTTCTACCTACTCTCTCTGCAGCCACCATCCCCTAATAAAATACATCGAACAAAAAACCAAGTAAATAAAATACTCATAAATTTTGAAACGACCATTGAATAGTTAAATAATCACTAAAACCCTGACACTTGCCGGTATTCATTCCAGTTCACTCCAGCTTACAGTCGGCTCCTTGTCCAGCATATATCCCTCATTCAACACCACCCAACTTCCTCTCAATTTCATTTCCTTCACAGTAACACCTCAAGAACTATTTCTCCTTCTTACTGGGTTCTCGATTAGCTGAAAGACCTCTCTTCTCTCTGTTTCTACATTTAGGTTTTCTTAGTTTCGTTCAATCCCTGGCTTCAAAATTAAGCCCGTAGTATATTTGCATTTGATAATTCAACTGAATTTTGAGACAAATGGATCGTACTCCGTTGCTGGACTTGAATGGGGAAGGGCAGCATGATGACCTCACCAAAGTTCAAGAGTTTAAGAAAGAATCGAAAATGTTATGGCACATAGCTGGACCCGCCATCTTCACCGCAATTGCTCAGTACTCCCTCGGTGCTCTTACCCAGACGTTTGCCGGTCTTGTGAGTGAGATTGATCTCGCTGCTGTGTCCGTTGAGAACTCTGTCATAGCCGGTCTAGCCTTTGGCGTCATGGTATGTAATGAATAAGAAAATAGAAATAGTTTTTCTCAGTAACCCTCTTATACTCACTCACTAATGTCTTGCAGTTAGGAATGGGAAGTGCTCTGGAAACTCTTTGTGGGCAAGCTTTTGGTGCTGGCAAGATCAATATGCTGGGTGTATATATGCAGAGATCATGGGTGATTCTGTTAACCACTGCTGTGTGCTTAACACCCATTTACATTTGGTCACCACCAATCCTCGAGCTTTTTGGAGAGACAACTGAAATCTCCGAGGCTGCTGGTTAGTACTCATTACTTCAGTAGTAGCGTGTCTTTCCTTCTATCCAAACTCATTAATTAATGTTTAATACTCTACATCCATCCAGAGCTGTATTCGTATAATACTATATTGGCAATATATAATAGGTAAATTTGCAATATGGATGCTGCCACAGCTATTCGCGTATGCACTGAACTTCCCTATACAGAAATTCCTGCAATCACAGAGGAAAGTGATGGTGATGGCATGGGTATCAGCTGCTGTACTTGTTTTCCATGCACTCTTCAGCTGGCTTTTGATCTTGAAGCTTGAGTGGGGTTTAGTTGGTGCAGCTATCATGCTAAACACTTCTTGGTGGCTGATAGTGATCGGTCAGCTTCTGTATATCTTTATAACGAAATCAGATGGGGCTTGGACTGGGTTCTCTTGGCTGGCTTTTTCTGATCTCTGGGGTTTTGTGAAACTGTCCCTAGCTTCTGCTGTCATGCTCTGGTATATAATACTACTAGTATATGAATATGATCTATTTCGTTTTTTCTTTTAAGATTATATTAGATTAGTAATGGTGTGTTAATTAATTACTTGTGGTTGCAGCTTGGAGTTCTGGTATCTTATGATTCTGATTGTTATCACTGGTCGTTTGAAAAATCCTCTAATACCAGTGGATGCCATCTCGATTTGGTGAGAATACTACTTTTTGCTATTGTTATTTTCAGTAGAAAATGCACATCTATCATATGTAATGTTATGGTTAATTTGGGTGTGCAGCATGAACATACAAGGATGGGATGCCATGATTGCAATAGGGTTCAATGCAGCCATCAGGTAAGATCAATCCAGCATATAATCTACATTTATATATATATATATATGCTCTTTCTTGATAATCTTATGGTACTATGTTATGTGGATGTTCAGTGTGAGGGTGTCGAATGAACTCGGAGCTGGAAATTTCCGACAAGCGAAGATCTCAGTTATGGTTGTTTCGGGCACTTCAATAGCCATTGGTGTGGTTTGCTCCATAGTTGTGTTTGCAACAAGGGATTGGTTCCCTTACTTGTTCACCACCAGTGATGCTGTGGCTCAGGAGACTACAAAACTGGCTATCTTGTTAGGAGTCACTGTACTTCTCAACAGTCTTCAGCCAGTCTTATCTGGTCTGTTCATTCATTTCATTTAATAAAAGTGCATTAACAACACAAACTTAATCAAAGTTGTTATGTGATTGTGTCTTTATTCTCATCTGAATTTGAATTGTTTGGATTTTATTAGGTGTGGCCGTTGGAGCTGGATGGCAAGCAGTTGTTGCATACATAAATATTGGATGCTATTACCTTGTTGGTTTGCCTGCTGGTATCCTTTTAGGATTCACACTTGACCTTGGTGCTATGGTAATACAAATTAACAGAACAAAGGGCATCTTTGATCTTTGTTTTTGAAACTTGTTTGTTTGGAGGGTTTATATATAACTGATGCAAATGGGAATTATGCTATATCAGGGTATATGGGGTGGAATGCTTGGAGGGATTGCCTTGCAGACGCTTATACTGATCGTCATCGTTTCCCTCACCAACTGGCGAAAAGAAGTAAACATACAAGTCATCCTTAAGTGTCTTTATTTGTCGGCAGATATCGTCTCTCAAGTGTTGTTTCTAATGGTTCCGGATTTTCAATTTGCAGGCTAATGAAGCAGAGAGCCGTGTACGCAAGTGGGGTGGATCTGCAGCTGACAACTGAAGTAACAATGTCACTTAACCAACTAGTCACGAAAGTGCGAGTGAATCTGTGACATCATTATGCTAGTTTTAGCAAGAACCATGAGATCGATCAGCCATTGCCACGGACTCAAACCGAGGGGGTGGGAATTTCTCTACATAGTTAGTTATGGTTGTTGAGGGGGAAATCAATTTTGTTGGGCTCATTCATGTTTGATTTGATTGTCTTCTCTCATTCTTTTTCTATTTTTCTATTTTTAAGTGGTTGCATCAGCCACCAATTTGGTACAAGTACTAGCTTTGTTTGAATATTCTAACTGGGCAATTCATAATGATGCTAATAATAGAAGCAACTTAGCTAGATAGTTCCACTTCCAATCCATATGTGTATTTCCTACCGCATAAAGAACAATCGATCGATCGATGTCACGTTAGCCAAACACTACTCAGTTATGCTAGCTGTGCATGTGAAGCCATAGCAACAGTCTTTAGCTCTTTCCACTCCCTTACAGTACCTACACAGCCTCTTCTTTCATGCCTCCCTTCACTTTAAGGGCTTGTAGTATATATCTGGGTAACAACCTAATTAGAAGTAAAAAAAAAACTATTCTATTAGCCTCACTACAAAAAAAACATAGCTATTTTGACGCAAAAAAAAGAAAATTTCAATGTAAGTGTTGCGTAGAAATACATTAAAGTTGGGTCAAATTTTTTAATAAAAGGAACTATTGAGAATGGTCAGTACCGTCCGGTACTATAATATATGTAGAATTATACCATCTGAACTGTATTACAATATCTATTTTGGGTGTATCTAAAATTCTAAAATCTGGATTTCAAAATCCTAATAAAAAATCTGCATTACATCATCCATTATTCCACATCTAAAATGGCAGTTTTTCACACTACTTTGTTATTTAACATCAACAGCAGCCATATTTTAATAAAACTATAACTAACAGAAGGTATTTACTCGTGCTTTTCTTCTACATTCATCCAACAGCTCTTTGAAAGGCCAAGTCTACTACTTGGGCTTGCAAAGTAGCAATCATTTGTTCCATGCTGGTCACTTGGTTTCGGAGCATGAAAACCTCTTCTCCATCAGCACGAGCAGCACTAGAATTAGTCCCATTGGTTGCACTCTATTCACGGTTGAATTGTGAAGGTTTAATTCCATAACTATATCCTTTAACCCTTCCTAAAACACCAACACCATACTTAAGTAAGGATACAAAGAACAAGATAATAAACTATTAGCAAGTTTAGACAGATTTCTCCAGTAGTACAACCGATGGAGCTGCACAATTTATGACACAGACCAGTTGACCAGCACAGATGGATCTGCCAATTCACCCTGAATAGACCAATTGACTATTTATGACACGGACCGGAACAAGTTCAGACAGATTCCTCCCCACATTGGGCAATCACTCAAATAAATTTTGTATAACTGCATGTTAGACAAAACTATTTATAAACTAGAGATGCCTACGCAATCACAAATACAAATACAAGAAAATGGAAGGCTGCAAGAGAGATGTGAAACAAAGCCCCATCTCACTGACACAAATCAGATTATCCAATAACTTAAGAAAAACTTTAGCAATTAGTAAAAAAGAAAAATGATTGCTACATTAGAAATATCATACAAAGTCACATCAATGCAATATATAACAACTAGTTCAACCCTATTCACTTTTATAGAGCAATTTCTTCATCAGTGAAATACCCCAAACCTTAATATGTTAATTAATTATGTAATTATGATTTTCTAAGGTTAATTAAGTCCTTAAGATCATTGGTGAAGAAATAAAAACCAAAAAGAAAAAAGAAAATGCGTAAAAGTCACAAAACGTGAAAACGCGTATTTAATTATTTTAGTAGGTATATAACCTTCACTAGGGTTATAAATATATTTTTATACCTTAATTACACACTAAGAACATGTGGGAAAAATTCCGGAAGGAAACAGATCCATATAATGCGTTAAAACGCTAACGGAGTCTTAAAACGCGTTTTTCGAGAAAACCCGAAAACGCGACCTTATATAGTCAAGCGACCCCATAAAAATTATAGTTGATCATATAACTATAATTAAACATTAATGGAAACCTAAGAGCTATTAAAATTAAAGAAACAAGAAAATTCCGGAAAACGGGCCCAGTTAGTGAATAGTGCTAAACCGGATAAATTAACGAGCGTTTCGGTAAATAACAAAAAACGCTCCATCTTGTATTATAACAGAGGGCCGGTTTTTACAGTATAAATCAGCTCTCTCACACTCTTGACTAGTTAGCTAGTTAAATAAGTCAAAAAGCAAGAAAGCGAAAAGCAAAAGTACCACCTTTTTCCCTCTCTCCTCCTTTATTTCACTTTTCCCTCTTCTCTCTCCCCATTATTTTCTCTCTCTCTCTCGTTTTTCTTCTGGTGCCCAGACCCCATCCTCCCTTTCTTCATCCTTGGTCACGTTTTTGAGCTCCACAAGGAAGCTCCCATGGCTACTCCACCATCCTCCACTTGCTCAAGCTTCATCCATGCTCCAAACTCGAAAATAATTACATATTCGAACTCCTCTCATCAAGCCCTTCATTCCTCTCTTTTCAAAATCCCAAAATGATGAACTTCACCTCCATGGGTTTTCCCCATTTGAAGAGAAAATGACATCAAATGGAAGCTTTGAGTCTTCTCTCTCTCCTAAGGTAAAAAGATTCATGAAAAACCCATTCTTTCTCCATCTTGTAGAGCTGGCCGATTTTGCCCTCTCTCACACCTTGTTTTCTTCTTGATTTTGAGCTTCAATTCAACCCTCCAATGGTGGTGGAGTTTCCCCTTTGATTCATGGGAGAAAGCCCCTCTTAAAAAGCCCCAAAAGGTAAACCCTAACTATGTTGTTTCAAGTCTTTCATTGAATTAGTGTGTTCCCAAGGGTTTAGAATTTTAATTATGTTGAATTTTGTGTTCCTTGGGTGTTGGCATGGAGTTGGGCAACTCCATTGCCATTTGACCGATTTTGATCAAGAAGGAGAGAAGGAGGAGATTGGTAAAGGAAAGGAGAATTTGTGAGATTAAGGTAAGAAATCTACCTTAAAGCTTGTTTTAAGTTGCCTTAGGATTTGGGATGGGTAATTAAATTAATGAACCCAAATTATGAATTGAAATCTATGTGGGAGAATGTGTATAGTTGATTTTAGAGATAATTGTGAGCTTGTGTTGATCTAAGGGCCTAAGTGCCATTGCATTTGAATTTGGAGCTATAATGTTGTTTGGTGAATTTTGGATTGATATTATGTGCTGGTAGAACCCTTGTAAGGGTGTGGCTAGATTAGGATTTGATATGGTGGAAATTGAGGAATGTGGATATGCAAGGTTTATGGGGAGGTTATGGCAAAATTTCGGTAGGAAATAAGTGCTTTTAGGTGGCTTGGTGAGCGAGAGAACTTAGGTGTTCAATTGGGTTGTTTAGTGTTGAGTAGAGTGGAGTGGTAGCCTTATAATGGTAGATGGATAATGGAGATAAGAGAGTGCAAAATCTGTAGCATAATGATGCTTGGTAACTTGGAATTTCAAGAAAAAGAGTTGGTGTTTGTAACTTGTGAAACAAGGAGTGAATGTGGGTTTTAGAGATGCATTTGTCTAGGAATGAATTGGTATGGCCATTGAGTGATTTGGTAAGTTTGATGGGAGGTAGAAACAAGCAAGAAGAAGTAAGAAATGCAAAAGAGTGTAAAATGCAAAATGTGAGAATTTGGATTTGTTGAATTTGAGCAAGAATTGGGTGGTGGATTAAACCAAAGATTTGGAGAGGTTTAGTGCATGTTTTAGGTGTTTAAACATGTAGGAAACATGTGGAAAGATTGTGGAATAAATGGGAAAATATTGGGGTGAATTTGGAGTTCAAAATGTGTAGAAAAACAGTTTTTAAAATGGGGTCTGTTGTGGACCGCCCCTAGGGACCGCCCCTGTGGGGAGGTCCAGTCGAATTCTGCAGGACGGATTTGTTTCTGTCTCGGACCGCCCCTAAGGACCGCCCCTGTGGGGAGGTCCAGACCAGAGAAAAAAATTGTTTTTAAGGCTTCTAATGATGAGGGATTGGATGGTAATGGTTTTAGATGATGTTTAGGAGTTGTTTGGTGACTTTTAAAGGTCCTAAGAAGCATGAACAAGTGTTGGAAGTGAGTGGGTAAGTTGAGAAACCAAGTACACTAAGTTAAACCGAAATAACGGGATAACGGGGTAGGTACGGGAGTAACAATTATGTACATACCGTAGCGCCTTAACATTAATAGAACCATTTGACATGTAATTAGTGATTCAAGAGTAGACACGAGGAACAAGTGTGAGCCGAGGAACGTGAGAACACCCGATAAAGTAATTCCCCGCGGTGACAGGTATGGTTTTCTTGCAACCTGTGTCCTACCGGGTTACACCGGCTTGTATGCCAATGTGTTTTTTTGAATGTCTGCCACCTTATAAGATAAAAGCATGTAATGAGTTTACAGTAATTCATTGATGTGGCGTATTTAATTCTGATACCGTTTAACCTCAAATATGTGTTAAACTGTAGTTATCCGACCTTAGGATCACATAAGAGATCGGTATTCGGATTTAAACGTCCCAACCTACGGGAACGTTCTAACTACGGCTATCCGTGCGTTAGTTGTATATTGTAGTAGTGTGTGTGTGCTGCCTTTGTTTAATATATCGTTGTTTAATAAATGTTGTTGTCCATGTTTGTCGAATGGGATGTTACCTCCCTTGTGAACGATTAATCCAGTTGTAACATTGTAGGGTGTGTATTTGTGGTAGGTTCCAAAAGGGACCCCTAACTATGTATAATGTGGACGGTTCTAAGTTAAGACCGGGGCATCAGCAAGTTGATGTGTATAATGTGTACGGTTCTATATTAAGACCGGGGTATCAGTAAAGTTGATACGTATAATGTGTACGGTTCTATATCAAGACCGGGGCATCAGTGAAGTTGATGTGTATAATGTGTACGGTTCTATATCAAGACCGGGGCATCAGTAAAGTTGATGTGTATAATATGTACGGTGTGCGGACCTATATTTAACCCGACACGTTTTAAGTAAAGTGTTCGTTCTCTAAGAGGAACGGTGATGTGTGGTGTACATGTTGTTACGGGATGTGTGTGGTGATGTTGTGTACGTTGATAACCGAAATCAACCCCATATTAATATGTGAAGTAACTAATTGTGACCCGATCAAATGGGTAAGTGTTGTCTAATAAGAACTTAGTTCCATTAAGGTAGAAACCCTCAAGGGTCAAGGAACACAGTAATTGGTCTAACGAGCGTTGGTGTGTTAACCTCCTGGTTGTATTCTATTGGTTGGTTGTGCGTGCTTATAAGTATGTTATGTGTTTATAGTTTCCTTGCATGCTTAAAATAAAATAACCTACATGCCCACTCGACAATTAGTTGTGTGTGGCCCGGTAGCATGCGGGCTGCACGTTTACCATACCAGCAAAGTGCTGACCCCCTTTGGGGGCCCCCATTACTTTACAGGTACAATGGAGATGGCAGCCGTTCGAGAGTAGGACGGGGTAGCTGTATAAACATGGATAGTATTTAGTTGTTTATGTAGTTGTAAGAGATGTAAGACCGAAGTTTGATAATCGGTAGCTAAAGGTATAGACTCGGTACAGTTGTAATGTAAATGTATGTATTTCGGTTTAGGAACGGTTGGTAATGTAAAGTGTAATGCTCGGTAATCTTGTCCATCAGACCGGTACATTGTGTAAGTAATATCCTTGTTAGCCACGTGGGTGGCTAACGGCGTGTAACACCGCCCCTTTTGATTAATGTTTATGATGTGATTTCCGCTGCGATTAATGGTTAAGTGTACAGTTTGTAGTTGAGGTGTTACAATCAGACAAAGAACTTCTTGCTGTTAAATCTTACCTAAGTTCTAGGTGATTGGAAAACACATTTCTCAATATATGAGTATCAGACAATTCTTGTTAAGACATGCCTATACACCTACTACTTTTATGTATGATTATCACTAAAAAAAATGGAAGGCTGCTGAACACACCGACACTAAACACACCGAAAATGGAAGGCTACTGTTCAGGAAATTCTTGTTAAGAAAATACAAAAAAATGGAAGGCTACTGTTAAACGTACAGTAATAATACATATATAAGTAAAGCTGTTGTTTTGTTTACTCACCAGAAATTAAATTGGATAAACTAATTTACCATTTGACAAACATGGGCAAGTGTGATTTCAATGTCAACCACATTCATCTTTCATAATGAGTGCATAATTAGGGTGTTTGACTCTACATCATCATTTGCTGCAACAGCAGTCCGTGTAGTACTCCCTCCATCCTGAATTGACCATCCTGTTTACTATTTGGACATGTCGTTTGACTTCAATTTTTAATATATAAGATAAATTAATTTTGAAAATTTAAGTTTTGCATATGATTCTTTACATATGTTACAAAATTTAGTTTTATAAAATTATTTTTTCTTATATGCTTAATATTTAAGTGAAAAAACGTGTCATAAAGCAAACAGGACGGTCAATTCAGGACGGAGGGAGTACTAAAATGTCTACGACCGTCTTCTTGAAGTTGGAGCAACTAGAATGCACCTATATATTATGAAACGGAAGGTGCATATAAGGGCATCCACAATGGTAAAAGTGGATTCCACTCACCAATAAATATTATTTTATTATCTCCTCTCACAATCTCTCTCTTACTTACCTAGGTTCTCTAAAAAGAGAGTGTCTTAGTTAAGAACCCCTCTCACATCCTCTCTCCTCCACCTCATCATTTTCTTTTTTCTCTTTTAATATTATGGGTGGAATCCACACCATTGTGGATGCCCTAACTTTTTGTAACTTAACACTTATATCAGCTCAGCTATATTGTCTATAGACAGACAGACAGACAGACTAGATAATGTAATTACCCTTAGCTGCAGTGATTTGAGACTTCCAAAAATGTCCCCTGTTGCGAACCCATTCGGCCACAAAGGGTACACCGAGCTACACTTTCTTAACCAGTTCCAGTGCAGTCTGTCTAGTGTATACGTAGCCTATTATGTATAAGAACCCTTGTTTGTCACCATCAACATATTGCTTCAGAAAATCTGTCAAAAATCTTGCAAGTCTTTCCTCTCTTTCTCTCTGGATAGCCTGATGAGTGGGTCGATTGATTACATTTCAACACACAACGATAACTAAGAGTTTTGTTTATTACTACCTCCGTCTCACTTTGATCTTCCTGTTTGCTTTTTGACACGTTTTCCATTTCAATATTAAACATATAAGATAAAATAATTTTAGAAAATAAATGTTAAACAATCAACACCAACTTCTAGAAGTAGTAGGTAGGAGGAGGCCATAGTTGAAATAAGTTAGTGCAGAAGATAAACGTGTGAGTAGAGTGTTGTAGTTGTATGCTTAGTTTGCTATAAATAGGGTGCAGTAGAGATGAATAAAATCATCCCTTCAACAATCCAAACTTACCTCTCTATCCTGGGCATTTAAGCTCAACATTTGATATCAGAGCCACACAATCTTTAGTAACCAACGAGTGTATAGTTCTTACTCGCTCTGCAATTGAAAGCTTCAAATTCTTCACAAAAAAAAAAAAAACAGTAACCGAAGTTTCACACACCTTACGGTTTCAAATTCTCCTATGCTGTTGTAAATTAGCCATTTCAACCTCAATCAACGTCATTTACCCTGATCTAGGTGTTTGGCCTGTACGAAGCAGCAACTCCCATATTTTTGGTATAAAAAAAAGAAAGGAGATAAAACAGAGAGAAGAACGAAGATAGTACGAGGGAGGGAGATAGTGGCTGTCTGTCGAGGAAAGAGAGAAAGTAAAACAAAGGGAAAGTTGTTGAAGTAAAGAAATGAGTGTTGTGTAAGTCACGCCAGTCAAGCTAAGAAAAAGGAGAGTATATTTTATTTGTGAGTGTTTTTTTTTCTTTAAAAAAAAGAAAAAAAGTACAGCCAGAAGTTTATAAGTGAAGCGCTTTATTTTTTGTTACTATTTTTTGAAGTAGGTGGTTGTGGTGAAAAAAAAAACAAAAAAAGTGAGGAAAAGTGGTGGAATATTTTATCAAGTATTATGGCAAATTTTCAAGTTTATGGTGGTATTAAAAAGCTCGGCAACAACAATTATAATTCTTGGTCTACTTGCATAACGTCATATATTCAAGGACAAGATTTATGGGAAATAGTTAATGGAACTGAAGTAAAGCCACCAAGGGGAGAAGACGCACTGCAGAAATGGAAGATTAAAGCTGGCAAAGCTATGTTCACCTTCAATCTGACTATTGAAGAAGAAATTCTCGAACACATTCGAGATGCGAAAACTCCTAAAGAAGCTTGGGACACACTTGCCAAGTTGTTCTCGAAAAAGAATGACACAAAGCTGTAACTCTTGGAAAGTGAGTTGTTGTCAGTAGCGCAAAATGGTATGACGGTTGCGCAGTACTTTCACAAAGTGAAGTTGTTATGCCGAGAAATTTCTGAGTTGGATTCGGAAGCTCGAATCGGTGATACCAGGATGAAACGAATAATTATCCATGGGTTGAAACCAGAATTCAGGAGCTTTATTGCTGCTATACAAGGATGGCAAAACCAACCATTGCTTGTGGAATTCGAAAACTTGCTAGCTAGTCAAGAAGCATTGACTAAGCAAATGGGAGGAGTCTCGTTGAAGACGGAGGAAGAGGCACTCTATGCTAAGAAAGGCAAGTGGAATTCCAAGAAGAAAGTTGAATATGGATCCAGACAGAAGAGCCACGAAGAGATGAGTCATCAAGGTGAGGGGAGTGATCGAACAAAAGCAAGAGCAAATTGGAACGACTATGATAATAGTCAAAAGTTTGAAGGAAAGTGTTACAACTATAGCTATTGTTGAATAAGCAGCCTACCATAGTTGAAATAAGTTAGTGCAGAAGATAAACGTGTGAGTAGAGTGTTGTAGTTGTATGCTTAGTTTGCTATAAATAGGGTGTAGTAGAGATGAATAAAATCATCCCTTCAACAATCCAAACTTACCTCTCTATCCTGGGCAATTAAGTTCAACAATAAATTTCTACGACATATAGTTTTTTACATAAGGATTCCATTATAATACTTAGATTTATAAAATTATATTATCTTATATGTTAAATATTGAAATCAAACGACATATCAAATAGAAAAGGGGAAGATCAATCAGGGACAGAGGAAATATTATAAAGAAGAATATACTGCTTAACAAATCAAATATATTACTTTGTATTACGAACCACACTTTTTGTCAGCCTGGTGCTAAACTTACCTTGAATCTCTCATGTGATTTTTCTGGATTGTCGTCTAATTCGGAAGAGGCCATGGAAGCCACAGATAAATGACCAGTGTAATCCTCAAAGAGTTCACTTCCAAATAATAGTGTGAAAACTACGGTGAGGAGATCGATGCATATTTGCATACTTACCTGGAAGACTAATAAATATATATGGTATTAAACAGAAGCCAGCCCACAATAATAATACAGACGGCCCATGACATATCAAGCCCATTGATATGAGTCTGTTAATTCTTTTACTAGAAGACTCTCTTTACAGCTGTCTAGATAATGTTAGTTACAGATATTTCTACTATCTCTCTCTTTTCTCTGAAGCTGTAAGGCTAATAAATAAATATATATGGGAAGCTGTAGATTACATGAGGAGATCGATGCATATTTGCATACTTACCTGGAAATACTATTCTTGCCATTTCAATCGTAGGTGTCTCGCTGTACTGGATCACTTAATACCTGATATGCTTCCCCTAACACCTGATATTAAAATCAATGTGGGATTTACATAGACATATATATATTGATTCATGATGAGAGGGAGGTATTTTTATTAGATTCAAACAGCTAGCAACGGAAAGAAAAGTTCAAGTGTGAAACTAAACTTACCGGAAACTTTTCAGCAGCTTGAGGGTCATTAGGATTAGAGGTGGCAGTTCGGGTCAATCGGTTCGGGTTCGGTTTGGTTCGGTTCGGGTCGGGTCGATTTCAAATCGTTCAATATTTGGTTCGGGTTGGATCGGGTCGGTTGAATTCGGTTTGTTCGGGTTGAGTTCGGTTTGTTGAAATTTCGGGTCGGTTTGGATCGGTTTGGTTGATTTTCGGTTTGGATGACTTCGGTTAGGGTGACTTCGGGTCGGGTAACTTACGGTTCGGGTTAGCCTCTGGGTCATTCGGTTTTTTCGGGTTATGGGTCAAATTCGGGTCAATTATTCGGTTAAATTCGGTTGCCATTACAGAATCCCACAACTCAATCATCATGATATGCAAATTTGACTTCAATCAATCTCAACACGTATAAATGTATATAAAAGATTAATTTAAAGAAATAATTATAATTTGCATCATGTTATACTTTAGCAACTAACTCTGAACTTATCATTATTATTGATGTAGCTTTAGATTATTTAATAGTTTCATTATTTTGAGAGGAGTATAAATAAGGTATGTTTGTGGATAATTATTAAAATTGTATCAAAGTGTAGTAACTTGTATTTTCAATCTATTAATAGTTAGCGAATGGAATTAGTTAGTAAGTTTTGATGACTTTTTTACGGTAGTTAAAAACTGTTAATGATGAAGAACTATTCAGAAGCATGAGAATTTTACTACATAGGTAAAAACCTTCAAGTATATTAAACATTTATGCTAAATTGCTAATGCGGGAGAATTATTCACAAGATTGGATAAAGGCTTGAAAAATTCTAATTAATAAAAACACCTTCAATATATGAATAATTAATACAACAATGATATGAATTAGTGATAAAATTTGAGTCTAAATATACAAATATTTTTTGTTCTTACCAATCCATCATTGATGAGTAACGCATTATCATTAATTCATTATTAGTTGTGCAATTAATGAAAATGCATGATAATTAATTACTTTAAAATTTTATAGTGCAAAATATTTGTGGTATATTCTAAATAATTTCTCATGTATATAAGTTTATTAATACTTTTTATAGGTACGCCACTTACAAAGTAATGATTAATTGTAAAAGTATTGAGGGGCATTGTTTAGTGTTGTATGATACAAATGCTAAATACTGATTTGTATTTAAACTAGATATTGGGTATAAACATTCTGTTTTATTCTCATTGTCTCTTATAATTAATGCAATATATTCTTTCGGGTCACATCGGATATATTAGTTCGGGTCACACTGGTTTCGGTTCGGGTTCGGTTCGGTTGGTTTTCGGTTGGTTTCGGTTCGGGTCACTTCGGTTTTCGGGTCATCGTCGGGTTATGGGTGACTTCGGTTCGGTTGATTTTGGTTCGGATGACTTCGGTTCGGATGATTGTGGATTGTGGCTTACTTTCGGTTTTACAATATTACGGTTCGGTTTGGTCCGGGTCGGTTTATTTCGGATTTCGAGTCATTTTTCAAGTTATAGTTTTCGGTTGACATTCGGATTCGGATCGGATTGGTTCAGTTCGGTTTTTCGGGTTCGGGTTACTTTTGCCACCTCTAATTAGGATTCTTATCTGGATGCACTTGTCTGGCCTGTTACATTGCCGAGGAAACAATCATATATTAACAAATCCATATAGATGGATATAAATTATGGCAATGGCTCGTGTGCTGGAAGTAGAGCTGATCATTCGGGCGGGCGGGCCGGGTTCGGGCCGGGCCGAAGGAAAATTTTAGGCCCGTCGGGCCTATTTTAAAAAACCAAGCCCGGTTTTTAACATGCTCGGGCCGGGCCGGGCTAGGCCCGGTTTTTTCTAGGTTTTGCCGAAGCCCGGCCCGCCCGGCCTGGTTTTTTAAAATTTTTATATAAATTAATAAAAAAAATTAAAATAATATATTTTAATATAGATTCATATATATATATATACTTAAATAAAATTTATATATTATATATAATTTTTGTATATATTATATAAAAATTAAATTAAATTAAATATGTATATATTAAATTTTTTTTAAAAAAATAAAAAATATAAAATCGGGCCGGGCTTGTCCACGGGCTCAAAAAATGTGCCGCGGCCCGGCCCGGTTTTTTATTCGGGCCTGGTTTTATGTCCAGGCCCGCCCGGAAGCCCAATCGGGCTCGGGCCAATCGGGCTTTTTTACGGGCCGGGTCGGACCGGGCTGTCGGGCCGGACACATTATGATCACCTCTAGCTGGAAGTCATCGCGTGTAGGATTGTTTTTTTTTTAGATAAGGACTAGCCTTATATATTATATTAATAACATTACATGCAAGTGGATACATGTACAAGAGATATGTCTAAAGACTAACAAGTGTCCTAAAAGTAGATAACTTGCATGAGAAGCTTCAGCAGCATAGTGAGCAAGCGCACCACCACCACCATCATCGCCGTCTTCATCTGCGGCTTTTGATTTGTTGTTGATCCGCATCCTGTTAGCAACAACAATCGGCTAGGAAAACCGAAAGGGATCTGAAATACCCCAAACCTTAATAGGCTGTTTAAATATTAAATAATAAATTATTAAGACTAAAAAGAGTCTTAGTAACATTGGTAAACAATTTAAAAGATAAGTAAATACAGTTAAATGCCTTAAAGGCAATAAAGGGCGAAATATGCTCTAAGCTTGGAATAACCTTGGTTAAGACTTAATAAACTTACCAAGACCTTATATGTATATTAATGAATTTATTAAATCAGTTACCAAAGAAAACTGAGCTTGAAAACAAGTTAAAATACAAAATGTGCTTTGAGAGCCTTAAAAGCACGTTTTTGAGTAACTGTCGTGTAAATGAGTTTTAAATGGCTAAATTCCTTATTACTCTTTAATTAATATGTATATTTAGTATCACATTTAAGTTTAATTAATAATAAATAAATATTTCACTTTTAAATGTGTTTGTATAGTGAATATAACTAAAATAAGCTATTTGTAACATATGTTAACATATGTAATTTAATTGAGCTATAAAGACTAATACCCCTTATATGTATTGTGGGTCGGTTGCATATGGTGAAACGTCACCTGCTAGCTGATTGAACAAATCAGTGAGCAAATAAGTGAGTAGTGAAAGCACTATTTGCTTTGTATTAATATCCCAAAAGCAAATTCTATCTTTCATTTCTCTTCCCTCATTCATTTCACACGGCTGCATCCTCTCTTCTATCTTCTTCTTCTTTTTTTCCATCGGTTATGCTACACTCCAGCACCATCTTCAAGCTTGACCACATGTAACTCCTAGCTCCATGGTCCAAATTCAATTTCGCGAGACCAACCGTTCTTCAGTTGGAGCAAGCTCTTCAACTTAGTCCTTCAAATCTTCAGAGCTCCACTTTGGTGCCAAGAGAATTTCCATGGAAGGAGCTTGAGTTCATCTTCTTACGTATATTCTTCTCCTTTGCTTCAAGGTATGGAAACTCAAAGAAAATGTGTTTCCTCTAGTTTTATGTTACCCAAAGGTAGCTTAAAATTCCTTTGGAAAATGAACGTACGTTGTGTATTCAAACTACCTAAAGAGCCAATGGTTATGACATAGAAAATGTCTCAAAAGACTAGTAAAAAACATACGTACTGCTGTTTTGTATTTGCAGGTGAAAGGCAAATATGTGGAAATTCAGTGTTTAAGATTATTGCATTTTAAAGCCTAAGAGCTATGCAAATTTAAATTGGCACTATGTTGTTATGTGGTGTATATTTGGTGAAGTTTTGAGTATAAGAGTGTACGTAAATCATTTGGGAAGCTATGCATATGTTGGGAGTAAAGAGCTGAAGCAGCAGGACTGGGAAAAAATTCAGTACGGTCGTTCTGTAAGGTTGGTCCGGGACCTAGGTCTTGGTTCATGTCCCGGACCATGGGTGTATAAGGCCGAGAGTTTCATATAACAAAAGGTCCGGACTTAGTCCTTATGTAAGGGCCCGGCCAACCCCTAAAATAATACCTGAGTTTTCATTGGCTTTAGGTCCGGCCTTGGCCCTTGTACAAGGACCCGGACCAACCTGTTAAAATTACCGAGGGATTTTTGTTTAGAATGGTCCGGGACTTAGGACTTGGGTAAGTCCCGGACCACCCCAATAAAAGAGACCGAGAGGTTTTGCTAAGTACAAGTCCGGACTAGTTAGGGAGCAAGTCCCGGACCACTATAAACTTGGTTTAGGTTGAAAACGATTCTAATGAATGGGTATAAGTTAGTAATGATGTTATAAGGATGTTAAGGAAGTTAGGTGAGTGTAATGACAATTTGGAGGGTGAAAAGTTAAGGAAAATGGAGAGGTAAAACAAGTTAAAATGCAAGGTATTTAACTAGCTAACGGAGTTAACTATAGTCATTTGACGTACACAAACGTGTTACCCCCAAGTTAATGAAGTAACTTTAATGTACCAGTGTTCGAGAATTGTTCGAGGAACCTAAATGGACATGTAGAGTGGACTCCGGTGACAGTATGGTTTTCTTGCAACCTGTGTCCTACCGGATTAACACCGGCTTGTATGCCAATGTTTTTTTCTGTGTGTTTGCCACTGTAAGATAAAACATGATGAGTTTATAGTAATTCATTTATGTGGCGAATCTGTCACCAATACCGTTTAAACCTCAAATAGGTGTTAAACCTTAGCTAACCAAAATCTAGGTACACATGAGATCGGTATTCGGTGTTAACGACCCAAACCTTGGGGACGTTCTAACCACGGCTATGCGTTGCGTTTAGTGGTGTAATGGTTATTGTTTGCAGGTGTGTGAACCTCCTTACATCATGCTTAACACGGTTGTGATACCGAATGGTGGTGTGGATGTGATAGGTTCCATAATGGAGCCTCAATACTTACAATGTAAGTATATGTGTACTAATGGGGGGTGAGGAGTCGGTCATGTTTCCGGCCACGCGTGTGATGGACGGGAGTCGATTGTCATACCCGTTTCGACTCTCTTGGTGTATGTTAGGTTGTTTACTCATTGGGTTTCCAATCTTCCCTTTAGCTTAGCCACAGCTATGTTACTGACTCACGTCGGTTTTCTGGGCATACAATGGTTGTTCGGTGTGCTTGGTTTACTGTACCCAACGCACCTTAGTGTTAAGTTATCTATTCATTTAAAGAAACGGTAGCAAGCAGTTATGGAACGAGCTTATCATGAGTTTGGCAAACATTCTCTAGGCTCTAAAGTGACTAATTATGGTTGGGTTGTTCCTTAAGAGAACCGTACCCTGTATTATGTGTTATGGATGTATTGCAATTCCTATCGGTGAAGTTTATATGTGGTAAATTGTGGATATGTGGATTGTGGTTATGAGTTCAGGTTTATAATAAGAAGCGTTTAGGATAACCCGATATTATGGTAGATGTCGTCTGTTAAGGAAGTAACTCCATTAAGAGGAGAGTCACTCTAGGGTTAAGGGGAACAATGTTGATTTGTTATGTGTGGACGTATGGATGTGTTGGTGTTGTTGGGCCCTATAGCTGGGCGTATGCAATGTGTTGTGTGTTTATGGTTTACAATGCAGGATTTAAATGTAACTCCAGCATGCTAAGACGACAATTAGTTGTGCGTGGCCCGGTAGCATGCGGGCTGCGGGATTACCATACCAGCAAAGGTGCTGACCCCCTTGGGGGCCACCCTTTTCTCCCTTTTTCTATTTCAGGTACAAGAGCTGGAAGCCGTTCGAGAGTAGGACGGGTAGATGTTTGTACATTGGTAGCCTTTAATGGTGTATGTATTGTAGGTGTAATAGTAAGACCGATTTGTTATCGGCATTGGTTAATGAATACTCGGTACAGTGGGGGATTATGTAAATAATTGTTGGACATGGAATCAGGATTGTATGGTGTAGTTGCTCGGGGATCTAGTCCATCAGACCGATATGATATGTATGTATTAGCCTTGTTAGCCACGTGGGTGGTTAACGGCGTGTAACACCAACGGATTAAGTAATGTGATGGTTTATGTTTCCGCTGCAGATGGTTATAAAGTGCGACGTTGTGGATGGGGTGTTACAAAAAGTGTATCAGAGCGAAGTATCGCTCTGATGACTGAATTACCGAGCTTAGGAAGTACCGAGATAAGATTTTAGTACTTTGGGTTAAGGGTTGAGTGATACGTGAGAGATACGCTAGTTAGGAAATACCATGTGTACTGGATACCTACTATATCCATCCCGCCCTCCACAACCCCTATTTTGACTTGGGAAGGAACGCCAGAGAGATGAAAGCCCTCTCTTACCCGGGAAGACCCGGTCTGGCTGTTATTAACTATCTTGTAAGTATGGGGAACCTGTCATACGGTAGGTCTGAAAAGTAGAAATCCCGGAGACGGCTCCCAGGTGAGCAACTGTAACCGCACTGATAGCAAGGAATGAAGAGTCTTGTGTGTGGGAGAATGAAATTTCCGGCAACCTGGGTCGACGTGCCGAGCATCGAAAACTACCAGCTTGCAACAGGCAAAAGTGAAATAATGAAGCCCGAGACGAGAGTCTACGGGATAGCAAATGTTAGATAATGGCACCAACGGTATACCAACCGACAAAGGAACTACAACGTAGTACCCAGACAAGAGACAAGTCTCAGTAACCACGACAAATGCGTGGAATGGGCTACGAAGAGGAAGCAATAATAAGTAAAAAGGGGTCTCCCAGGATGGGAAACACCCTAGTTAATGATTATTAGAGGAGGACAATGAGAAGTTGTACAGGAGATTAGTTACCAATTAGAGTATCCAAGTAAGGGCCCATGAGGCCACTGTATACGGTGTAGACAAGAACAGTACCACAGCCGGTACATGTTGAACCGACAGCCAGTTAACAGGGCGCACTTGCCGTGGCAAGTGCAGCTATTACAGGGCTGTTCGAAGGAAAATTTGACAACTGCAAACTACTTAGTAAAGTACCCAGGAATTTAATGTGATCATCGTAACCGTGGAAGGGTTTAACAGCCTAACCTTGTAAATGGGAATATACCAGTCGGCAAGAAGCTAGACTTGGTTAAGGCAAGAAGGCATTGTGAAACCATGAGAATTTTTCTTTCAAACTCAGATTTAGTTCAAACTCTTTTCTTTCAAAACCGAATTCTCTTTTAAACCAGTACTCCTTTTACCCTTCTTTCAAACCAGATTACCTTTGAATAACTGGACGGAAACCGGTGAACCCGAGGGTAGCAACCCGACGGTATGGATGGAGTTCAGAATAATATAGCGATGGATAAACCTTCCTTGGAATGAGTTCGGGAAGCACGGAATGTATATTGTCAGAGGACAATACAAGGGAGTTGACAACAGGATACTTCACCTAGGCGTGTAACGGACACTACGAGTGTACCACTGTGTTTGGGACGACCGCACTCCGATAGGAGCATGTGGGCCTGACAGACCTACTTATGGGTTAGTCGGGTAAGTAGTAATGTATCAGTATGATACCCCATATATGTATACGAGAAGAGTCCGAAACATGGAAGTAGTCGACTCCATACTACGGTCAGCAGTAAAAGTCAAGTAAGAGCCAAGGATTACCACGAATGGTTGAAGTAAAGGAACCCAGTTGAGAAGACTAAAGGAGTTGGTAATACTCCAAGAGAATGTGTAGAGTCAAGAAGTGCGAAGAGCACAGATGGTTATGCAAAGACATCACGTATGTCTTAGGAAGTTGAAGGAATGGACATGGTAGCTGGAACGAATACCCAGCTAAGGAAGTAAGAAGGCATAGTCTACTGAATGTACTCATAGGTGAAAGTTAAATGTAATGGCATACCTTAGTAACACCCAGGAGTAATCCTTGAAGGGTTTGGGATCAAACATTGTTGGATGGGGCAACGTAACAGAAACGTAAGAAGGGAACCCACTTAACAGTAGGACCCTAAGTTGCCAAAGAGACAACTTGGAAGGAATCGAGATGTGACGACCTTGTTAAACCATGTTATGTCGTACAGAAAGGTAAATGTGTGGAAATAGCCTTTAGTGAGCAGAGCTCGAGGCAGTGGCTTATAAGCCACAAGCAAGATAGGTCATGAAATTGAATCAATTATAGAAGTTATGTTGTACAGGAAAATAAAGCGGAGAACGAACCACTGATTAAAGAGTGGGGATATCTCTAGATATGGTGAAACCGCGAGAGCGGTAAATGTGTGGATCAAGTTTAGGAAATATGTGGAGGATGAACCATGTTGTTATTACCCCAGGATGATTGAATAAATAATACGAAAGGAAGTGTTTGTAACAGTGGTGTAGACAGGAAGAGTACTAAGTCTGTAGCAACACCATTTGTGCGTGATGCTAAATGTGTAGCGAACAACGCTTAAGGAACACAAAGGCTCGAGAGTGAGCACATTTAAAAAGCAGCCAAATAAGTGGCCAACCAAGAGTAATGCGGGAGCTATATAATAGCGGATGCAGTGTAAGTTGATGTGGAATAATGAAAGAGGATTCGGTGCGTAATAAGCGACCGTTGTATAAGCATTGATTAAGTGATGGTATGACAAATAGAGGAGTGGTGAGTTAAACCTAATGGAGATACAACAGTAAGTTATAACGAATAAGCTGGACAGTAAACCAGTAGCTGGTATTATGAGATAAGAATCTCAGTAAAACACAGTGTGAATTCCTATTGCTAATCGCATAAGAGATTTACTGTCAGGAGTTTACGCCTCTGCACTCTGTATGACTGAGTGTTTTGGTATTGCGTTTGCGCAATAACGATCGAGTGGGATAGCTAGGATTTGGAAGATGATAATTGTGGAAGGCGAACAAAGAGAATTATAACACTATAAGACCGAGGCATATGAATTGCAAGGTCATATCAATGAAATGATACTGGTACAGAACGAAATATGGAAGCAGGACTAGCAATAAGTGACTACAGTAGCACTAAGTATTAAATATCGGTATGAAATATACCTCAGGTGTAGGAAATAACTGAAAGAGCACTACACATCAGGTAGTAGCTCAACCTCAACCGGCAGTAAGTCGAAAGGAATTGAGGCAATAATTGAGAAATACATAGCAGTATACACTGTAAATTGTCATGGAGGTAGATGAAAGGTTTGTAACTCACCGAATTCGCTCACGGTAAGAGATACCACGCTTCGGTTGAGAAACCATGGTTACCAGGATAAGGGTAATACATAAGAGGTGTACAGTACAGTAACAGAAAAGAGTGGGGAAAACCAGCTCTATGAGTACCAGAGTTGTGCAACAGGGGCCAGCGAGCCCATGCATCGAATAATGAATATATTTTGTGAATGTGAATAAGTGGCCAGTAATTAATGCCTAGAAGCCTTATAGGCCAGGAACGAAACCGGTAATGAGTTAGATAAACTCCAATGAGAATCCTTGGTTTAGGAACTAAACCGCTAAAATGGTCAAGATCCTTAACGGACCGCGTGGAAGTTAAAACACTTCACGACGGTAGAATATTTTTTTTTAACACTATGTTCAGTGGTTGATTACGTGGGCGTAATCTCTTTTAAGGGGGGTAGAGCGTAAAACCGCTTAGTGTGTTTTACCGTACAAGTGTACGTGAACCATGTTGTGCATAGCACAAAAATAAATTGTTATGATGGTTGGCATGATTAATAATTTGTTATGATGGTTGGTTTGGTTAAATGGTGGTAATTGCGCACAGAAGATGCGAAATACTATTGTGGTAGGTGTGACTACCTTGGTAATGGTTGTGGGTAAGTACAAGTACTAAGGAGTAAATAACTCCTGGGGAACTAAAGCCCCAATGGTGTGTGTTAGCATAATACCAAATGTAACACGATGTATTGTATTTTGATTAAAACCATATATATATATATAGTGTGGTGATTTACGAAGGGTATGAAACTGACATGGAACCTAGTAAGTATTAGATTTCCTAGGTAACTTGATTAAAAGCGAATGGAGGTAAATGATAGACTAAGTTCTATCCCTGGGAGATGTAATGATTATGACTAGAAGGATCAAAAGATAGAAAGTGGAATACGCTTGAATTAAATGTTGGTTGAAAATGAAGTGGGAGGTGGAACTTGATTTGCATGCGATCAAGGGAAGCCGAACACAAATTGGGGTGGAAGGATAGTTCAACACTGATGCTGATCACATCAGGGTTGGATGATTCTTGAAGCTCCCTATAAGTGGTCACAAATAACACCATTAAGAAAGGATGCAAGGAGCATAAGTTGGACTTGGAGTTGTATTGAGTTTTCAAAAGAATTTTAATTGGTGGTTTCAAGTCTTTAATTGGTATTTCCAAAACAGTGGATTGATATTTTGAATGAAGGATTCTCCTGTTTACTTAACCTGGTAAGGATACTTTTGTAGTACTTGCTCACGAGCTGAGGACGTATGAGCCTTTGTCTTCGGACCGGTGACATGAGAAGTACATATGTTAACAATTGGGTGAATGTTTTGATCTCTCAAAGGAACGGGACCAGCAGGTGTCCATCGCGACCGGGTTCTGCGGGATCACAGTGTATATGTACTCAACGTGGGACTCGAGCCCATGAAGAGATGGAAAAGGTATTTCTATTTGTTATACGTTCTAAGGCATGTTGTGTGGTATGTGTAATAAATGTTACTTCGACCATGAGTCTTGATGTGGTTCAGTTCTGAATTGATTATGTTACTTGGGCCTATGAGTCCAAAGGTGGTTATGTTACCCAGACCTGAGAGTCTAAGGGTTGTTATGTGAGTACAATACTATTAAGGTACCCGGACCATTGAGTCCGAGGTAATTATGTGAGAATGATATGTTATGGATGGATGTGTATGTGTACCCGGACCTTCAAGTCCGAGGTTGTGGTGTAAGGTGTGTTGGTTATGGAAGTGTTTTATTATATAAGTAATCCCCGTATTCTAAACCAATGATATGTGGGAAGTGTGAACTTCGGGGACGAAGTTCTTTTAAGGGGGGTAGACTGAAATACCCCAAACCTTAATAGGCTGTTTAAATATTAAATAATAAATTATTAAGACTAAAAAGAGTCTTAGTAACATTGGTAAACAATTTAAAAGATAAGTAAATACAGTTAAATGCCTTAAAGGCAATAAGGGCGAAATAGCTCTAAGCTTGGAATAACCTTGGTTAAGACTTAATAAACTTACCAAGACCTTATATGTATATTAATGAATTTATTAAATCAGTTACCAAAGAAAACTGAGCTTGAAAACAAGTTAAAATACAAAATGTGCTTTGAGGAGCCTTAAAAGCACGTTTTTGAGTAACTGTCGTGTAAATGAGTTTTAAATGGCTAAATGTCCATTATTACTCTTTAATTAATATGTGTACTATTTAGTATCACATTTGGAAGTTTAAATTAATAAGAAATAAATATTTCACTTTTATGTGTTTTGTTATAGTGAATAGTAACTAAAATAAGCTAGTTTGTAACATATGTTAACATATGTAATTTAATTGAGCTATAAAGACTAAATAACCCCTTATATGTATATGTGGGTCGGTTTGCATATGGTGAAACGTCACCTTGCTAGCTGATTGAACAAATCAGTGAGCAAATAAGTGAGTAGTGAAAAGCACTATTTGCTTTATGTATTAAATATCCCCAAAAGCAAATTCTATCTTCATTTCTCCTTCCCTCATTCATTTCACACGGCTGCATCCTCTCTTCTATCTTCTTCTTCTTTTTCCATCGGTTATGCTACAGCTCCAGCACCATCTTCAAGCTTTGACCACATGTAACTCCTAGCTCCATGGTCCAAATTCAATTTCGAGACCACCGTTCTTCTAGTTGGAGCAAGCTCTTCAACTTAGTCCTTTCAAATCTTCAAGAGCTCCACTTTGGTGCCAAGAGGAATTTCCATGGAAGGAGCTTGAGTTCATCTTCTTACGTATTATTCTTCTCCTTTGCTTCAAGGTATGGAAACTCAAAGAAAAGGTGATTCCTCTACGTTTTATGTTAACCAAAGGTAGCTTAAAATTCCTTTGGAAAATGAACGTACGTTGTGTATTCAAACTACCTAAAGAGCCAATGGTTATGACATAGAAAAATGTTCTCAAAAGACTAGTAAAAAACATACGTACTGCTGTTTGTATTTGCAGGTGAAAGGCAAATATATTGTGGAAATTCAGTGTTTAAGATTATTGCATTTTAAGAGCCTAAGAGCTATGCAAATTTAAATTGTGCACTATGTTGTTATGTGGTGTATATTTGGTGAAGTTTTGAGTATAAGAGTGTACGTAAAATCATTTGGGAAGCTATGCATATGTTGGGAGTAAAGAGCTGAAGCAGCAGGACGTGGGAAAAAATTCCAGTACGTCGTTTCTGTAAGGTTGGTCCGGGACCTAGGTCTTGGTTCATGTCCCGGACCATGGGTGTAATAAGGCCGAGAGTTTCATATAACAAAGAGGTCCGGGACTTAGTCCTTATGTAAGGGCCCGGACCAACCCCTAAAATAATACCGTGAGTTTTCATTTGGCTTTAGGTCCGGGACTTGGCCCTTGTACAAGGACCCGGACCAACCTGTTAAAATTACCGAGGGATTTTTGTTTAGAATGGTCCGGGACTTAGGACTTGGGTGAAGTCCCGGACCACCCCAATAAAAGAGACCGAGAGGTTTGCTAAGTACAGGTCCGGGACCTAAGTTAGGGAGCAAGTCCCGGACCACTATAAAACTTGGTTTCTAGGTTGATAAACGATGTCTAATGATGGGTAGATTGAAATACCCCAAACCTAGTTATGTTGTTTAAACACCTAAATAGGGTGTAACAAGACTAAAAAGAGTCTTAGAAACCTTACTAAACAAATTTAAACAAAAGGAAACACAAATGTGCTTTAAAGTCAATAAGAGCTAAAATGTGCTCTAAGCTTGGGATAAACTTGAGTAAGGCCTAATGAGCTTACCAAGACTTCATTTATATACTAATGAACTTATTAAACCAATTACCAAAGAAAACCAAGCTTGAAAACAAGTTAAAACACAAAATGTGCTTTAAGAAGTCTTAAAGCACGTTTTTGAAAAATTGTCTTGTAAATGAGTTTTGAATGGCTAAATGTCCATCATTACTCTTAAATATATATGTGTACTATATAGTATCACATTTGGGTGGCTATATTAGTGGGAAATCAAAAATTTCACTTCTATGTGCCTTGTATAGGTGAATAGTACTTTTTATAAGTTAATTTGTAACATATGTTGTATTAAGTAATTAAATTGACAAACAAAGACTAAAACACCCTCATACTAATAAAGGGGGCCGGTTTTTATAGGTGGTGACTCACCACTCTCTAGTTAAGTAATTAATAAGATAAGAAATAAAACTACTTTTTACTTTATAACATAAATATCTTCTAAAGCAATTCTATCTTCATTCTCTCATTTCTTTCCTTCATTCCACGGTTTGCCCACTCATCTTCTCCCTTCTCTTCTTGTTCTCTCACGGTAAAACTACCATGAACACAAGCTTTGACCACTTGTTAAATCCTAGCTCACTTGTCCAAATCAAAAACAACCACCAATCTCTTCCTCTCATCAAGCTCTTCATTCCTATCTTCTCAAAACTCCAAGCTCCATTTCGGTGCCAAGGTGTTCCACCATTGAAGGAGCTTGAGCTTATTTTACATATTATTACTCTCCTTTGCTTCTAGGTAAGGAATCTCAAACAAAAATCAAGTTTCCTCCTTGTTTTTGTCATGTCCGAAAATACACATTGATGTAGCTCATTGTGTGACTTTGTTCTAGCTTCATTTCAACTCTTCATGGACTAGGTGGAGTCCTCTCTTGTTGTATATCCAAACTCTCTTCAAAGAACAAGGTAAAACAACTACATTAATGTTTTTGAAACAATGTCAAATTAGGGTTTACAATGAGATGAAGCCTATAGCTTAATACTCATTATAAAGTTTGTATATTGTTTAGAACTTGTCAAGGAATCAAGTACTCTATTGGTTTCTAAAGGAAACAAGAAAGAGTGATTTTGCAAAAGAGGTAAATCTACTAACCTAATGCTATTTTAATGCCTTAGGAGAAATGAGCTTATAATGCTTATTAAAACTATCTAAAGAGCCAATGGGGAATGACTAGTGAAGTGTTCTTAAGAGACTAGTAAAGGGCATATGTGTATGTTGAGTGTATTTGCAGGTTAAAGGCATATATTGTGGAAATTCAGTGTTTATGATTTAAGCACTTTAAGGGCCTAAGAGCCATGCATTTTAAGGGCCTAAGTGCCATGCAATTTAAGTTTGCACTATATTGTGATGTGTGTAAATTTGGTGAAATTGTGTATGAGAGTGTTCTTGGTGATTTTGGATGTTTGTGTGTTTAAAGGAGAAGGTAAAGTGTTTAGGCATGGTAATGTTCTAGGGGAACCCATGTCAAAATCTAGGTAGGAAGTAAGAAGTTCTAAGTGGTTACATAAGTTTGGTGAGTTAGAAAGTGTAGGAACTTGAGAAAGGATTTGAAGTAATGATATAAGGAGATAGTTGTGAGAGATGATGCTTGGGAGATGATGTTTAAACAAGGAAAGCATTTTGGGATAGTAGTTACCATAGGTGAGAAACACCATCTAGGAACCTAGTATAAAATAACATAAGTGTTAAGGAATTTTTACAAGGAAATAAGTAAATGTTTTAAGGAATTAGAAAATGAGTTTCATGGATGTTGTATGTGGATGTAAGGTTACCAAATGTTGCTAGGAAGCCTTAAGAGGCCTTAGGAGAAGTTTGGTGAAGAATTGGCAAGTTTAGGTAAGTTTAGTAGGCGACCGACCCAGGGGCCGACCCAGTTTGTGGGTCGGTCGAGCCTCTGTAAAATGTTAGGAAAATGTTCGGTGACGGTCCGACCCAAAAGGGTGGGTCGGACATGGGTCGGTCGAGCCTCTGTAAAATGTTGGGAAAATGTTCGCACATGGACCGACCCAGAATGGTGGGTCGGACATGGGTCGGTCAAGGTAAAGTTTTTCAGACCCGAAGACCACTGGGAGGGTCCGACCCAGTTGTGGGTCGGACGGTGGGTCGGTCGGACCAAAACTGTAAAAAAAAAACAGAAATGAATGTGACTTATGTAGTTAACCCTAGAGTGTATAATGAAGGTAACCTAGGGTAAGATAGGCATTAAAACATGTCATACAATCATGTTAAATACTTAGTAAGTTTGAAGTTAAATAAATAATTAACCGACATTACTAATGTGTTTAGGATTCTCTCAAGGTGGAAATCCGTCGAGGCAAGGACCAAGGTATGGTTTTCTTGCAGTCTGTTGCCTACCGGTTTACACCGGCTTGTGTGTTGTTTGTTTTCTGTGTGTTTATGACTTTGTAAGATTAAACCATGTAAAGAGTTTACAGTTGTTAAATATTATTATGTTGTTAATTATGACTCTCTCTTCCCATGTGAGTGTCTAACAAGACTTGACCTATTATTGTGAATTGTTGTTGTGCTCAATGTTGAACTACTAACATGGGCTAACGGGGGAAGTGAGGAGTCCGGTCTGTTCCGGCCACGCGTGTGAGTATGGGAGTCGATGTCATAACCGGTTCGATTCTCTCTGTATGTTATGGTTAAGTTTCCAATTTGGTTTCTAACCTTCCCTTTAGCTTAACCAAGGCTATTTTACTGACTCACGTCGGGCCACAGGGGCATACTATATGTTTTGTTTCGGTGTGCTTGGATCACTATATCCGGGGCACCTTGTGTTAAGTTAACCGTTCAATCTAACCGGACGGTAACGAGTTATGTAACGAGCTAAGTATGAGCGTGGCAACATTCTCGAAGCTCTCAATGGGGACTAACTGTGTTGGTTCTCTTCCTAAAAGGATTTGTATGTTTGTGATGTGTGTTATGATGTGTACAATACCCTTGTTATGTTATATATGTATGTGTTGTGTGTTTAAAAATAAATATCATGTCATCCTGACAATTGGTTGCGCGTATCCCGGTAGTCGATGGGCTGCGCGTTAGCCATACCAGCAAAGGTGCTGACCCCCTCGGGGGCTCCATATTTTTATTGCAGGATGAGGATCGAAGAGGCAGAGTGGCTCTAGGTCCTAGAGAGTAGTTTACTTTTGAAGTATTTTGGATGTTAGCCCGGGTTGCGCCTGTGCACCCGTGGCGTATTATATACTTGTTGGTGACGGTTTACAGTGAATTAAACAGTGAAGGATTTATGTAAATACTCGGTATTATATTGTTATATATATGGTTGTTAGTTCTATGCTCGGGAGTCTGATCATCAGACCGGTACATTGTATTTATTCAGCCTTGTTAGCCACGTGGGTGGTTGACGGCGTTGTAGCACACAATCGTTTAGTTGTTTATTTTTTTCCGCTGCGATTCCAAGTATAGTTATGTGCGTAGTAGGGGTGTTACAAAAAGTGGTATCAGAGCGAAGTATCGCTCTGATGACTAGAATACCGAGCTTAGGGATATACCGAGTTAGGAAACCTAACTACAGTTACCTAAGTGAACAGATTTGGAAAGGTTAACCACTAACTAAGTGTGGAGATACCTTATTATCGGGAAGCGTTACAGTCGTTGACCGATAAGTGTGCAAGCATAATGCTAATGAGATGTTCGTATAAATTCAGATGGCAGGTAGACCACGAGGGAGGCCGCGGGCGCGGTATGGGAGGTATGGGTGACCAGGGTGAGGATACTACGGCACAGACCATGGCTGAGGCAGTTGCAGCCGCCGTAGCTCAGCTGGTACCCGACCTAGTTGCTGCTATACAGCAAGGGCGACAGCCTGGAGTTCAGCCACCACCACCACCGCCACGAGAGACCAATTGGGTCAAGGCGTTGGCTGATCTGAGGCCGCCTTCATTCAGTGGGGAGACCGATCCCCGTAAGCTCGAGGCATACATCTCCGAGATGGAGACCGCCTTCGAAACCCTAGCACCACCTGAGCAGATCAAGGTACGACTTGCTGCTTACTACCTGAAAGGCTCGGCACAAAACTGGTGGAAGCTTGTGCGCGAGGGTAGAGTTGTTGATCCGACGTTCCAGTGGAGGGAGTACACGGCTCTTCTGCGAGCCAAATACTACCCTATACATGTGCAAGAGGCCAAGCGCCTGGAGTTGGACAACCTGAGGCAAGGGGATAAGATGACGGTAGATGAGTACTACTCAGCCTTCATCGGACTAATCCACCTGCTACCGGATCTGGGTTACTCAGACCGGATCCTTGTGAACCGTTTCTACAACGGACTGAACTACCGCCTACGCTACGGCATGGGGCCTACTGGATATACCACCTTGCAGGTAAAGGGATTACAGTGTAATGTGAATAAGTGTGTACAATGTGATAATGTGATGTGAATTTGTCTAGCGGGGCATAACTGACACCCTAAATATAGGAGTGCTATCATGCCGCTGCTATTGTGGAGATCACCGTCCGTCTGAGGGACGAGGAGAGTGCGCTCAAGCGCAAGGCTCAGAACGAGGGCCAAGGCACGCAAGGGCAGTGGGGAGGGAAGAAGAAGAAATCATACCCCCAGTCCCAGAAAGGACAGCAACAGGGTGGCAAGGGCCAGGCCCAGACCACCACTGCTGATGAGCCTCTGCAGCTCACCTATGCGTATGCGGCCAAGCCCCTACGTTCTTACCCACCAAAGGGTAATTGTCTAAACCTGTGTGATAAGTTAGAGTGTATGTTAATAAGTTGTGAAACAAGTATTAATGGTGTATTGTGATAGCAGCTAGCACGGGCTCTGGACCGGAGCGCCACTATTACTGCAAGTGGTGCAACGGCGACCACCCCGGCAAGGACTGCAAGGGTAATGATGTTCAGTGCCGGTACTGTAAGAAGATGGGTCACCGCGACCATGAGTGCTGGTCGAACCCGAACGGTAGGAACTTCAGGCCCAAGGGGCAATGGAAGGGTAAGGCCACTGCGACCACCGATGGCCAGAAGACGGCGAACCAGCCACCCCCAGATCAGAGGTACACGGAGTCCCAGAAGGGGAAGGGGTCGGGGTCCAACAAGGCCACCCTGAATGTGGTGGACCGGTCTGAGGCGCCAGGGCCCTCTTCTAGACCAGGTACCGCCTAAGTTGTTGAATGTAATAAGTGTCTGCATACCGCATTTCATGCATGTGTGTGAGTAGTTTAAATAACGACCATGTGAGTGAATAATAAAGTATAGTGTGAGATTTACCTAACTAGAGTACTCTAAACTTAAGGAACTTCAATATATGTTATCCAATCCCACCCACACCAACCCTGAAGAAACCACCATCAACATCACCGACTTCCATTGGAGCAATGTCAGGTCATCCAGCCAGGTATGATACTTCTAAATGGATACCTGACACCGGAGCACAAATCCATCATCAGACGATGCGACGAACTTGGAGCAAAACCAGGAGGGTTTTACACACCCGAATACCCGAACGGAGCAAGGATGCAATTGAAGATGATGTGCATGGGTAAGGACTGGAACCCTTACACCAAGTCATATCAAGAAGTTCGAGCTGAAGATGGAGCAACAGTATCAAGTATACCAGAGGAGTTCCACGCGGTCGTTAACCACGCCGTGGGAATTGCTCAGCAAGTTGAAACGGAATCAATTCCGGGTAAAAGCGATTATGCATTGTAAACTTCTACCAGAAAGGTGGACGGTTGGGTATGCACCAAGACAAGGACGAGTCACCCGAGTCTCTAAGTAAGGGAGTACCCGTGGTGTCTTGGTCCATTGGTGATACCGCAGTATTTGTGTATGGCGAGCAGAAGCGTGCTGACCTCGCAAAGAAGCTATTGCTAAAATCGGGAGATGTATTAATCATGGGTGGGCAATCAAGGATGCTATACCATGGCATCAGAAAGATCAAACTGAATACCGCACCGTCGGCAGTGATCAATGCCACACACATGAAACCCGGACGTTGAATTGACTTCAGACAGTTTTAAGCCTTGTATAATTATGTGACAAACCAGTATGTATTAAGGATGTTGTAAGTGTGAATCATGGCGACAGTATAAGCCAATAAATGTTGTAAAAAGGAGTGTTAATGAATAAAGTGGAGTTGTTTGAAGCATATAAACCGTGTTGTTACCCAATACTTATTAGTTTGCCAATGAATTAGGCTGTGCACTCGGAACGGGAGGTATACTGAGTGTCTGCAATAAGGCAGAAGCCGGCAAGAGCGGCACAATCCTCACCGGTACCTTTCCAGTGAATGGCGTGGATGCATCGATCTTGTTCGACTCTGGAGCCTCACATACATTCATTTCGCTATCATTTGCGAAGAGGCTGGGGTTAGATGGTGAAGAGATGCCAGACTTCGTGGTTACTCTCCCGTCGAAAGCGGATCCGATGTACCCGCTACTACCAGATGCTGTTGTTCGAATCAGGATGAGGTTTCCGATCGACTTGATAGAGTTCGACGGACTAGGCTTTGATGTATTGTCGGGATGAACTGGTTGGAGCGGCACAAGGGCAGAATCCTGTGTGCCGAGCATCGACTGCTTCTTCGGAGTCCATCTGGGGTTACCATATCTTACCGCCAGAGGCCCAGGGAGCCTTCGACTCAGATCATCACCGCCATGGCTATGTATCGTGAGTTACGACGAGGGAGTGATGTATACCTCTGCTATGTCCAGGACATAGAGAAGACCCTGAGTTTAGCCCAGATGTGCCGGTAGTGTCGGAGTTTCCTGATGTATTTCCTAAGGAACTGCCGGGCATGCCGCCAGCACGAGAGGTTGAGTTCGAGATTGATTTAGTTCCGGGCACCGGACCCATTGCGAAAGCACCTTACCGTATGGCTCCAGCAGAAATGACAGAGCTCAAAGAGCAGCTGAGAGACCTACTCGACAAGGGCTTTATCCGCCCTAGTGTGTCACCATGGGGAGCGCCGGTCCTCTTCGTGAAGAAGAAGGACGGTAGCCTCCGCCTATGTATTGATTATCGGGAGCTGAATGCTGTGACGGTGAAGAACCGTTACCCCTTACCACGCATCGACGATCTATTTGATCAGCTTAGGGGAGCATCAGTATTCTCCAAGATAGACCTACGTTCCGGATATCACCAGATTGCCATCCGTGACAGTGACATCGAAAAGACAGCTTTCAGAACTAGGTATGGGCACTATGAGTTCACCGTTATGCCGTTTGGCTTATCAAATGCACCAGCAAAGTTCATGGACTTAATGAACCGTTTGTTCCAAGATCAGTTGGACAAATCAGTGGTAGTCTTCATCGATGACATTCTTGTGTATTCTAAATCGAAAGGTGAGCACGAAAGCCACCTGAGAGATGTGTTACAAACTTTGAGGAGAAATCAGTTGTATGCTAAATTTTCTAAGTGTGAATTTTGGTTGAACCAAGTATCATTCCTTGGACATGTGATATCTGAGGCCGGGATCGCTGTTGATCCGGCAAAGATAGATGCAGTGCGCACCTGGCCTAGGCCGAAGACAGTTACCGATATCAGGAGCTTCCTCGGTCTGGCAGGTTACTATAGGAGATTTGTGAAGGACTTCTCCAGTGTCTCGAAGCCGATGACTTCCTTGATGAAGAAGGATGCACCATTCGAGTGGACAGTCGACTGTGAGAGGGCTTTCGCGAGTCTCAAGGATGCTCTGACATCTGCACCGGTTCTGACATTACCAGACGGTCCAGATGGTTTCGAGGTCTATTGCGACGCATCAGGCAGGGGTATGGGTTGTGTGTTGATGCAACACGGGAAGGTCGTGGCTTACGCCTCCCGACAGCTGAAGAAGCATGAGGAGAACTACCCTACCCACGACTTAGAGTTGGGGGCCATTGTCTTCGCACTGAAGATATGGCGACATCATTTGTATGGGGTAAGTGTGACGATTTATTCTGACCACAAGAGTTTAAAGTACTTGTTCACTCAGAAGGAGTTGAACATGAGGCAAAGAAGGTGGGTTGAATTCCTGAATGATTACGACATCAATTTACAGTACAAAGAGGGTAAGGCAAATGTGGTAGCTGACGCATTGAGTCGCCGAGCACACTCTCTCCATTCGCTAGTCTCTCATACTGGCTTGGTTGAAGAGGTGCGGAGTGCTCAGATGACGGATCAGTATATGATGGAGATCAGACAGAAGCTTACTGATGGCACATTCGAGGGTCAGAAGTATGACTTCAGACTCCACGATGATGACCTGATTAGGCTTAATGGCAGATTGTGTATACCCAGGAGTAGCGCTGAGCTGAAGGAGCGCATATTGAGTGAATCCCATTGTTCTACTACTTCGATTCACCCCGGAGCTTCAAAGATGTATAAAGGTATGAAAAGATACTTCTGGTGGGCTGGAATGAAAAAGGATGTAAATGACTATGTGTTGAGGTGTCTCACTTGTCAGAAGGTCAAGTTTGAGCACCGACGGCCTGGTGGTATGGTGCAGCCAATGCCAGTGCCGGAGTGGAAGTTCCATGACATATCTATGGACTTCGTAGTAGGGCTTCCGCCTACAAGGGGAGGTCTGAATATGATTTGGGTGATAGTTGACCGACTGACCAAGGTGTCTCGATTCATTCCGATGAAGGACACCTGGAAAGTGGCAAATTAGCAGAATTGTTCGATAAAGAGATTGTTAGACATCATGGTGTACCAAAGACGATAGTATCTGACAGAGATACCAGATTCCTATCCAGATATTGGAAGTCTACACGAGAGGCACTTGGTACTGAACTGAAATTGAGCACGGCGTTTCACCCACAGACCGATGGTCAGAGTGAGCGCACCATACAGACACTTGAGGATATGCTACGTGCATGTGCACTTGACTTTCAGACCAGCTGGATTGATAAGTTACATCTGATCGAATTTAGCTACAACAACAGTTATCATGCATCGATCAAGATGTCTCCCTTCCAGGCATTGTACGGTAGACCATGCCGCACGCCATTATGCTGGGATGAGTCGAGTGAGACGGTCATTATAGGACCAGAGTATCTTGAGCAAGTTCAGGCAGAAGTTCGCCAGATCAGGGCTAATATGAAAGCAGCTCAGGATAGACAAAAGTCGTACGCAGATGTGCGCCGACGTGACCTGGAGTTCGCCGTGGGCGATCAGGTATTTTTGAGAGTATCCCCCATGAAGGGAGTGTTTCGTTTTGGCCAGAAAGGCAAGTTGAGCCCAAAATATGTGGGACCTTATGTTGTGACGGAGCGGATCGGCCCGGTAGCTTATAGACTAGATTTACCCGCCGAGCTGGGCAAGGTACATGATGTATTTCATGTGTCCCAGTTGAAGAAGTATATGTCTCATCCGTCTCATGTGCTTCAGCCTGAAAGGCTAACTTTAGAGCCGACCATGCGATCAGTGGAGACTCCGGTACGGATTCTGGACACTAAGACTCGAGACACTCGCCATAAGTCCGTGAGACTGGTGAAGGTTCTCTGGTCTAACCAGGACGTTGAGGAGGCCACTTGGGAGCTGGAAGATAAGATGAAGGCGAAGTACCCGTCGTTGTTTACTTCTTAGTATTTGTATGTATAGGGTACGGGGCGTACCCCTATTTAAGGGGGGTAGAGCCGTTTCGGTTATGTATATACATGTATTTGAATACATTGTCTGTGTTGTATTGTCATGTTGTATTGTCATGTTGTTAATGTTACAGACCGCTGAGTCTGAATGATGTTGTGATGTTTTGTTGTTTGGACCACGTGTCCGGTATGATGTAAGATGTTGTTAATGTGATATAGAAGTGTTGTTAATATCTCATGTTCTAATGTTTAATGTTAAGTGGAAGTATGAACTTTGGGGACAAAGTTCTTTTAAGGGGGGTAGATTGAAATACCCCAAACCTAGTTATGTTGTTTAAACACCTAAATAGGGTGTAACAAGACTAAAAAGAGTCTTAGAAACCTTACTAAACAAATTTAAACAAAAGGAAACACAAATGTGCTTTAAAGTCAATAAGAGCTAAAATGTGCTTAAGCTTGGGATAAACTTGAGTAAGGCCTAATGAGCTTACCAAGACTTCATTTATATACTAATGAACTTATTAAACCAATTACCAAAGAAAACCAAGCTTGAAAACAAGTTAAAACACAAAATGTGCTTTAAGAAGTCTTAAAGCACGTTTTTGAAAAATTGTCTTGTAAATGAGTTTTGAATGGCTAAATGTCCATCATTACTCTTAAATATATATGTGTACTATATAGTATCACATTTGGGTGGCTATATTAGTGGGAAATCAAAAATTTCACTTCTATGTGCCTTGTATAGGTGAATAGTACTTTTTATAAGTAATTTGTAACATATGTTGTATTAAGTAATTAAATTGACAAACAAAGACTAAACACCTCATACTAATAAAGGGGGCCGGTTTTTATAGTGTGGTGACTCACCACTCTCTAGTTAAGGTAATGAGTAATTAAGCAAACTAAGTAAAACTACTTTTTACTTTAAACATAAATATCTTCTAAAAGCAACTTCTATCTTCATTCTCATTTCTTTCCTTCTTCCCACGGTTTCAAACCACTCATCTTCCCTTCTTCCTTGTTCTCTCACGGTAATACCACTATCACCATTAAACCAACTTTGACCACTTGTTAAACCTAGCTCACTTGTCCAAATCAAAAACAAATACCACCAATCTCTTCCTCTCATCAAGCTCTTCATTCCTATCTTCTCAAAACTCCAAGAGCTCCATTTCGGTGCCAAGGTGTTCCACCATTGAAGGAGCTTGAGCTTATATTTTGACATATTATTACTCTCCTTTGCTTCTAGGTAAGGAATCTCAAACAAAAATCAAGTTTCCTCCTTGTTTTTGTCATGTCCGAAAATACACATTGATATGCTCATTGTGTGACTTTGTTCTAGCTTCATTTCAACTCTTCATGGACTAGGTGGAGTCCTCTCTTGTTGTATATCCAAACTCTCTTCAAAGAACAAGGTAAAACAACTACATTAATGTTTTTGAAACAATGTCAAATTAGGGTTTACAATGAGATGAAGCCTATAGCTTAATACTCATTATAAAGTTTGTATATTGTTTAGAACTTGTCAAGGAATCAAGTACTCTATTGGTTTCTAAAGGAAACAAGAAAGATGATTTTGCAAAAGAGGTAAATCTACTAACCTAATGCTATTTTAATGCCTTAGGAGAAATGAGCTTATAATGCTTATTAAAACTATCTAAAGAGCCAATGGGGAATGACTTAGTGAAGTGTTCTTAAGAGACTAGTAAAGGGCATATGTGTATGTTGAGTGTATTTGCAGGTTAAAGGCATATATATTGTGGAAATTCAGTGTTTATGATTTAAGCACTTTAAGGGCCTAAGAGCCATGCATTTTAAGGGCCTAAGTGCCATGCAATTTAAGTTATGCACTATATTGTGATGTAGTGTAAATTTGGTGAAATTGTGTATGAGAGTGTTCTTGGTGATTTTGGGTGTTCTTGTGTGTTTAAAGGAGAAGGTAAAGTGTTTAGGCATGGTAATGTTCTAGGGGAACCCATGTCAAAATCTAGGTAGGAAGTAAGAAGTTCTAAGTGTTACATAAGTTTGGTGAGTTAAAAGTGTAGGAATGAGAAAGATTTGAAGTAATGATATAAGGAGATAGTTGTGAGAGATGATGCTTGGGAGATGATGTTTAAACAAGGAGAAAGCATTTTGGGATAGTAGTTGCCTTAGGTATGAAACACCATCTAGGAACCTAGTATAAAATAACATAAGTGTTAAGGAATTTTTACAAGGAAATAAGTAAATGTTTTAAGGAATTAGAAAATGAGTTTCATGGATGTTGTATGTGGATGTAAGGTTACCAAATGTTGCTAGGAAGCATTAAGAGGCCTTAGGAGAAGTTTGGTGAAGAATTGGCAAGTTTAGGTAAGTTTAGTAGGCGACCGACCCAGGGGCCGACCCAGTTTGGGGTCGGTCGAGCCTCTGTAAAATGTTAGGAAAATGTTCGGTGACGGTCCGACCCAAAAGGGTGGGTCGGACATGGGTCGGTCGAGCCTCTGTAAAATGTTGGGAAAATGTTCGCACATGGACCGACCCAGAATGGTGGGTCGGACATGGGTCGGTCAAGGTAAAGTTTTTCAGACCCGAAGACCACTGGGAGGGTCCGACCCAGTTGTGGGTCGGACGGTGGGTCGGTCGGACCAAAACTGTAAAAAAAAAAACAGAAATGAATGTGACTTATGTAGTTAACCCTAGAGTGTATAATGAAGGTAACCTAGGGTAAGATAGGCATTAAAACATGTCATACAATCATGTTAAATACTTAGTAAGTTTGAAGTTAAAATAATTAACCGACATTACTAATGTGTTTAGGATTCTCTCAAGGTGGAAATCCGTCGAGGCAAGGACCAAGGTATGGTTTTCTTGCAGTCTGTTGCCTACCGGTTTACACCGGCTTGTGTGTTGTTTGTTTTCTGTGTGTTTATGACTTTGTAAGATTAAACCATGTAAAGAGTTTACAGTTGTTAAATATTATTATGTTGTTAATCATGACTCTCTCTTCCCATGTGAGTGTCTAACAAGACTTGACCTATTATTGTGAATTGTTGTTGTGCTCAATGTTGAACTACTAACATGGGCTAACGGGGGAAGTGAGGAGTCCGGTCTGTTCCGGCCACGCGTGTGAGTATGGGAGTCGATGTCATAACCGGTTCGATTCTCTCTGTATGTTATGGTTAAGTTTCCAATTTGGTTTCTAACCTTCCCTTTAGCTTAACCAAGGCTATTTTACTGACTCACGTCGGGCCACAGGGGCATACTATATGTTTTGTTTCGGTGTGCTTGGATCACTATATCCGGGGCACCTTGTGTTAAGTTAACCGTTCAATCTAACCGGACGGTAACGAGTTGTGTAACGAGCTAAGTATGAGCGTGGCAACATTCTCGAAGCTCTCAATGGGGACTAACTGTGTTGGTTCTCTCCCTAAAAGGATTTGTATGTTTGTGATGTGTGTTTTGATGTGTACAATACCCTTGTTATGTTATATATGTATGTGTTGTGTGTTTAAAAATAAATATCATGTCATCCTGACAATTGGTTGCGCGTATCCCGGTAGTCGATGGGCTGCGCGTTAGCCATACCAGCAAAGGTGCTGACCCCCTCGGGGGCTCCATATTTTTATTGCAGGATGAGGATCGAAGAGGCAGAGTGGCTCTAGGTCCTAGAGAGTAGTTTACTTTTGAAGTATTTTGGATGTTAGCCCGGGTTGCGCCTGTGCACCCGTGGCGTATTATATACTTGTTGGTGACGGTTTACAGTGAATTAAACAGTGAAGGATTTTATGTAAATACTCGGTATTATTGTTATATATATGGTTGTTAGTTCTATGCTCGGGAGTCTGATCATCAGACCGGTACGATTGTATTTATTCAGCCTTGTTAGCCACGTGGGTGGTTGACGGCATTGTAGCACCAATCGTTTAGTTGTTTATTTTTCCGCTGCGATTCCAAGTATAGTTATGTGCGTAGTAGGGGTGTTACAGTATAAGTTAGTAATGATGTTATAAGGATGTTAAGGACATGTTAGGTGAGTTGTAATGACAATTTGGAGGGTGAAAAGTTAAGGTAAAATGGGAGAGTAAAACAAGTTTAAAATGCAAAGGTATTTAACTAGCTAACGGAGTTAACTATAGTCATTTGACGTTACACAAACGTGTTACCCCAATGTTAATGAAGGTAACTTTAATGTACCAGTTGTTCGAGAATTGTTCGAGGAACCTAAATGGACATGGTAGAGTGGACTCCGGTGACAGGTATGGTTTTCTTGCAACCTGTGTCCTACCGGATTACACCGGCTTGTATGCCAATGTGTTTTTCTGTGTGTTTGCCACCTTGTAAGATAAAACATGAATGAGTTTATAGTAATTCATTTATGTGGCGAATCTGGTCACCAATACCGTTTAACCTCAAATAGGTGTTAAACCTTAGCTAACCAAATCTAGGTACACATGAGATATCGGTATTCGGTGTTAACGACCCAAACCTTGGGGACGTTCTAACCACGGCTATGCGTGCGTTAGTGGTGTATGGTTATTGTTTGCAGGTGTGTGAACCTCCCTTACATGCTTAACACGGTTGTGATACCGAATGGTGTGTGGATGTGATAGGTTCCATAATGGAGCCTCAATTACTTAACTGTAAGTATATGTGTACTAATGGGGGGTGAGGAGTCCGGTCATGTTCCGGCCACGCGTGTGATGGACGGGAGTCGATGTCATACCCGGTTCGACTCTCTTGGTGTATGTTAGGTTGTTTACTCATTGGGTTTCCAATCTTCCCTTTAGCTTAGCCAAAGCTATGTTACTGACTCACGTCGGTTTTCTGGGGCATACAATGGTTGTTCGGTGTGCTTGGTTTACTGTACCCAACGCACCTTAGTGTTAAGTTATCTATTCATTTAAAGAAACGGTAGCAGGTTATGGAACGAGCTTATCATGAGTTTGGCAACATTCTCTAGGCTCTAAAGTGAACTAATTATGGTTGGGTTGGTTCCTTAAGAGAACCGTACCCGTTGTATTATGTGTTATGGATGTATTGCAATTCCTATTCGGTGTGAAGTTATATGTGGTAAATTGTGGATATGTGGATTGTGGTTATGAGTTCAGGTTTATAATAAGAAGCGTTTAAGGATAACCCGATTAATGGGTAGATGTCGTCTGTTAAGGAAGTAACTCCATTAAGAGGAGAGTCACTCTAGGGTTAAGGGGAACAATGTTGATTTGTTATGTGTGGACGTATGGATGTGTTGGGTGTTGTTGGGCCCTATAGCTGGGCGTATGCAATGTGTTGTGTGTTTATGGTTTACATGCAGGATTTAAATGTAATCAACAGCATGCTAAGACGACAATTAGTTGTGCGTGGCCCGGTAGCATGCGGGCTGCGGGATTACCATACCAGCAAAGGTGCTGACCCCCTTGGGGGCCACCCTTTTCTCCTTTTTCTATTTCAGGTACAAGGAGCTGGAAGCCGTTCGAGAGTAGGACGGGGTAGATGTTTGTACATTGGTAGCCTTTTAATGGTGTATGTATTGTAGGTGTAGTAAGACCGAATTTGTTATCGGCATTGGTTAATGAATACTCGGTACAGTGGGGGATGTATATGTAAATAATTGTTGGACATGGAATCAGGATTGTATGGTGTAGTTGCTCGGGGATCTAGTCCATCAGACCGATATGATATGTATGTATTAGCCTTGTTAGCCACGTGGGTGGTTAACGGCGTGTAACACCAACGGATTAAGTAATGTGATGGTTTATGTTTCCGCTGCAGATGGTTATAAAGTGCGACGTTGTGGATGGGGTGTTACAGGATCCAACGGCTCGACCGAGCTCGGATAAATCTCTGTGGCACATGCATGAACATAATCGGTGAGAAATCCATAACACAACCCAAACCCAAAACTCACTAGACACAAAAGCACAAAAAAAAAACAAGCTAGACCAACAAACGAAGAACTTCTCCTGCAAGAGAAGAAACTAAGAACTTTATTGAACAACAAAAGAAAGAACTAAGGAGAACAACAAAGAAAAGATATCTACAAGAGCATAGACCAGGAAGTGCTAACAGAAGAGATAGAGAAAATGGAAGAAAGGCACAAAAGAGAAAGAAAAGAGGGAGGAGAGAGGAGAGAGCATTTTCTCTCTCCCCCAAACACATATTATTAGAAAGTGAACATGTCTAAAATTTATCATTGCCCCATCACGTGTAGGATTGTTGTAGAGGGGAGATGTGAGTGGGTACAGTAGTACATGACAAAACAATATGCAACGGATACAGATTGTACATACATGTGTATACCAATTCTAAGAAAAATAAAAAGACACCATGTGTATATGATGCAGATATATTATAGAATAAGATTGTCATTAATTTTTTTAATATTTATATAAGGTATTTAATCTTTTTATTATATTATTTTTAAAATCAACTGGATTAAATAAATAGTAAATATTTTATATCATTGAATTTTTATAATAAAAATATACGATTAATTATGCAAAATTATGTATCATTTTCTTATGAAATAATGTTGAAAATTTAAAACTATTTTTTCAAGATAATATACAATTTGTAATTAAGTGTAGTTTCATTTATGGCAGCAGCTTATGTGCTACAGTGTAACTGATGCAGGAGTGCTGCAACGTGAATATAACACCGGCATGCACGTAATATCACACGACGAGTACACATTGTGTTTTGTTTTTCTGATTATAAATTAACTAATGCGAGTCGTCAGTATTTAAAGTATCTAATTTACTTTGTTTTCTAATTATAAAGTAGAGGTTAAATTTAATTGTTCTTTTTTTAAATTAAATAGTTTTCATCAAAACTTAATTACTTCATATACGTATTGATATGTGAATATATAAGAAAATCTTATACTGACTATACTTTATAATGTCACAACTGACTCGGCAATAAGCCTTTGACATTTTAAGATTTTCTAGGGTGGTTTGGGGTGAGTTTGTGGTGTAGGGTAATCTTTTTTTTATTCATTCTATTCTTTATAATGTCGACACTGACTCGACATGTTTTTAGGGTTTGTGGTTCAGGTTCACTACAAACTCTAAAAATGCCTTCGACGTTTTAATTTTTTCTAGGGTGGATTTTGGGGTGGGTTTGTGGTGTAGGGTAATCTTTTTTTATTCATTCTATTCTTGATAATGTCGACATTGACTCGATAGGTTTTTAGGGTTTGTCGTTCAGAGATTAGGGTACCCTAATCCCTTCACTATAAACCCTAAAATGCCTTCGACGTTTTAATTTTTTCTAGGGTAGATTATGGGGTGGGTTTGTGGTGTAAGGTAATCTTTTTTAACTAAGTCTATACTTTATAATGTCGTAACTGACTCGACAATAAGCCTTCGACGTTTTAAGATTTCGTAAGGTGGTTTTGGGGTGGGTTTATGGTGTAGGGTAATCTTTTTTTATTCATTCTATTCTTTATAATGTCGACAGTGACTCGACAGGTTTTTAGGGTTTGTGGTTCAGGGATTAGGGTCGTTAATCCGTTCACGACAAACTCTAAAAATGCCTTTGATGTTTTAATATTTTCTAGGGTCGATTTTTGGGGTGGGTTTGTGGTGTAGGGTGATCTTTTTTAACTAAGTCTATACTTTATAATGTTGCAACTGACTCGGCAATAAGCCTTCAACGTTTTAAGATTTCCTAGGGTGTTTTTGGGGTGGGTTTGTGGTGTAGATAATATTAGTCATGGTTGTATATTGTTAGTATATAAAAGCTACTTGATATCAATTGTTTAAATTATTAAATGCATGGCCTTGAATGGCACTAAGTACATATGGTTCAAAAAAAATGAGCATATATTGAGTAATATTTTCGGGTGTATGTATGAGTTACAATCTATTATTTATTAGTTTCAGAATTATATGTCATTCATACGGTAATAAATATGCCATAAGTTTACATAATACTAGCCATGATTTCATATCATTAATATGTAAAAACTACTCAATTCATTTTTAACTTTCCAAATAATAGGTTAACCATTTACGATTGAGAGGTTCACCATTTACGAATGACAAGTTAACCATTTACATGCGACAGGTTTACTATTCGCATGCCTCAGGTTAACCATTTAGGATTGACAGGTTAACCAGTTACATGCGACAGGTTAACTATTTACGATTGACAGGTTAACCATTTACGAATGACAGGTCAACCATTTACATGCGACAGGTTAACCATTTACATGTGTCAGGTTAACCATTTACATGCGTCAGGTTAACCATTTAGGATTGATAGGTTAACCATTTACATGCGACATGGTTTTTATGATTGACAACTTAACCATTTACATGCGACAGGTTAACTATTTACATGCGACAGGTTAACCATTTATATGTGACAGGTTAACCAATTACATTCGACAAGTTAACCACCACCTTCGTTCTTGCCATCATCTACCGCGTCGCGGCTAGATGACGGCACATCGCTGAAATGATGAAAAAAAAAACGAGATAAAACTCATCATTTAGTTAAATGCAGTACTCTGCACATTTGTGCCACGCTCATACATTATAGATGCAACCCCAACCAACCTTAAGGTAGTAAGCTTTCCTAATCTGCACCTCATAAGCAAAGGGACTAACTCCAAGAGCGTGATAATACTTTGTTTCCTTCACTTCCTTACATCATTGTAGCCATTGAATAATAGCAGCATATAACAAGATCTTTCTGTTATATTATATTCTATTCATATAAACAAAACGATGATAGTAAACTTGTGTAACTAGTTTATTTGATTTATTTTTCTATTCTATTATATAAGATGCTTATATGGATGTATCATGTTTAAGAGAAATCAACAGAGAGCAATCGCAAGAATCTATGAAATGCAGCGAAATGATTGAAACTAAACAGCATAACTAACAAAGGTTATGTGGCTTACAGCACACCCACCAACCGTCAAGGGACAAGAAAAACCTGTACATCTTGCTATACCGATAATAATTGTATCTATCTGATTAAATAAATGCAATACACCTGAATCCAACAAAGAAAGCGAAGAATTCCAGAAAGGAAACCTTATTAGAACTATGAATCCCACAAAAAAGCCATGATCATAAACGTCCATAACACTACAACCATTACCCAGCTACACCTGACTCACCTAGGGGAAGGCTATGGACTTCAAGCTTGGACCAGATAATGAGAAGGACTCACACACCAGCTTTGAAAGTCTACCATCCAAAGAAGCCGTCTGCCATCGTTTCTTCGACCCTGGGCGGCTCAAGGAAACTCTCAGCCGGTTCATGTGCAATTCAACCCTGTAGCCGGACGGCTCACGACAAACGAAAATGGTCGGATTGAGATCGATTGTAATGGGAAGGGGGTTCTGTTTGTCGAGGCAGAGACACCATCGATGCTTGATGATGTAGGGGAATTACAGGGGTGGATGGGGGGGGGGGGGGGGGGGGGGTCATAACACTCATAATAAAGTACAGTATTTCAGCAATGAAGTTTCAATTTCACACCGTGGACTTCTTACAATGTAGATTCAGAATCTGGGGTTGAAGAAATAGCAACTTGCAGGATTTCTGCAATCAAGTTTCAGGGCGATGGAGTTTAACATCGTGTACTTCCCGAGCAAAATCATTTGAAATAAGCAAGACTAGAAAAGAGATGATAAATGGAAAAAGAAAAACGAACGACGAAACATCAAAATTACCCCTTATCTTTGGCGTTTTTTTAAACAAACACATAGATCATTCATTCAATCATAGCAATTACATCAGGCGGAATTGTTCCGGTCGATAAGATTTCTTCCTTACACCCTCTTCCATGATTAGCCAGAATATGTGCTGATATCTTCCTATCTCTTCCTACAAAAAGAAAGTCTAGCTTTACAAACTCCTTAAGATGCATCACATCCTCTAAAATAACTAGAACATTTACATCCAAATCACCCCCCCTTTGTACAATCATTCACAAAATTTACGATTGATAAACTTTCCATACAAACTACTGCAGAATTGATGTTTGCCCTGCACAAAAGTTTCAAGCCAAAAGCAAGAGCTTTTGCCTCTGTTAACAAGGGAGAAGTGGCTTGCCAGCCACCATTCACTCCCACAGCTCGAACAAACCCCGCACCATCCTTGTACACTGCACCCCAACCCCAGTTACCATCCACTCCAACACTACCATCCACATGAAGAGTAGCAGCTCCCGCCTCTAGTACAACAACCAAGCAGCCGCCTATCCATCTTTCACCTCCTCAAGTGGCGACATAAGCCATATTTAGAAAGGACTGAGCCAACTGAGCACCCTAGATCACATCCCTTGCTTTTTCATTTAAGACCATATACCTTGAAAACCATATCTTCCATAAGAGCATTAAAACATTAGTCAATGAGTTGACCGGCTCATTTAAACAAAAGACCAGCAGCCAATCTCTGAATTCTAAATCTATAGCAATAGAAAGAGGCTGAGCTATATCATTTGCAACCCATAGATCTTGCACCTTAATACAATCCAAGAAAACGTGAGCTAGCCCCTTGATTTCTCCACATATACTACACACACAGCTATCATTCATCTTAAAACGCTTTGCCAAACAATCTTGCAAGGAATGTAACCATTCAAAATTTTCCAGGTAAAGGTTTTGACCCTTGGAGGAAGCTCACATCTCCTGATCTTCCACATTACCCTTCGTATTTTTTCCTCCCTAGAAGTAGAAGTTGCACCACTATAGAGACTAGACAAAATAAAGTAATAAACAAATTTTACCGTGAAACATCTACTTTTGGTCAGGCCCCATCCCCAACTATCACTCCTATCCTTATCCCTAATTGCATAGCAAGGATAAGGTCAGAATCCTCTTTTGAAAACCACCTACGGACTAGATCCTCCCTTCAAGTTCTATGATCATTATAAGTTTACTCTCAAACCTTACCATTCTGCTTTAAAGGTATGGGGACATCATCGAGCAAAGCCTTACCCCCTAGCTTCCCAAAAATCCAACTGTCTGAGAGATTTATGCCCTTACCATTACCTATAAGCCGACACAGACCCTTCCTCATAACTTGAATTGCCCTCCCATAGAGCCCTTCAAATTGGGCTAAGCCTATATCCCAAATCTGCTTTAATGAGAGAGGAATTGTCAAAGTATTTGACTCTAAGGATTCTGGCTGGTAGCAAAGAAGGATTCTGAAGAACCCTCCAAACCTACTTAGATAACAGAGAATTATTGAAGGCACTCAGATCCCAGAAACCCAATCCCCATTGTCTCATGCTATGACACAAACTCCTCCACCACTTCTAGTGAATACTTTTATTATCAACCCCTCCCCCCACCAGAACCGAGTAGCATATTTGTGCACCTCGTCAATTATCTCTTTTGGGAGCTTGTTAACACTCATGACAAAACTTGGAATAGCTTGAATCACACTCTTAATTAAAAATACTCCTAGTAGCCTACGAAACTGTAACACCCCATCCAACATTAACACACTTACAACAAACTGCAGCGGAAAAACATACTTCATCACGTTACTTAACTCATTGGTGTTACATGCCGTTAACCACCCACGTGGCTAACAAGGCTATTACATATACATTGTATCAGTCTGATGGACTAGATTCCCAAGCGACTTCACATTGCTATCCCTTTTTCATTAACAACAAAACATACACATACCTTCCAACTGTACTGAGTATTCACAAACTAATGTCGATTACAATTTCGGACTTACTACACCTACTGTACAAATATACCTAAAATGATTACCCATGTACAAACGACTACCCCGTCCTACTCTCGAACGGCTTCCAGCTCCTTGTACCTGAAATAGGAAAAAGAAGAGAAAGGGTGGCCCCCAAGGGGCTCAACACCTTTGCTGGTATGGTAATCCCGCAGCCCGCATGCTACCGGGCCACGCACAACTAATTGTCGTCTTAGCATGCGGTTGATTATATTTGAATCATGCATGTAAACTATAAACACACAACACATAACATTCCACCTCAATGGGCTCAACAAACAGATAACACAACCTTACTTGATAAGTCACTCATGGTGTTCATTACCCCTAGAGTGTTTCTCCTCTAATGGAGCTACTTCCTTAATAGACGACACTTACCCATTAATCGGGTTATCCTTAAACGCCTCTTATCACAAACTAGGATTCATATCCATGATCCACATACTCCACATTTTACAACATATAACATACACCACATAACAACACTTTTCACGTTTCAACGTGCACATAACAACATCGCAATGGGAATTGCAGTACAACAACATCACATAACATAACGGGAACGGTTCTCTTAGGAACCGACCCAAACATAGTTAATTCATTGGTGAGCCTAGAGAATGATGTCACCCTCATGATAAACTCGTTATACAATACTCATTACCGTCCTAATAGTCGGACGAGTAACTTAAGTTAAGATGGTTCGGATATGGTGACCCGAACACACCACATAAACACATGTTCCCCCTAAACCGATCATAAGTCAGAATAGCTAAGCTTTGGAGTAAGCTAATGGGAGATCGTGACCCGTGAGGGAAACAACCATAACAGAGAGGAGGGTAAGGCTAAAAAGGATACCCACTCCCAAACAACGCGCGACCGGCCTAACCGGATTCCTCATCCCCGTTAGTACATACTTACTTGTAGATAAATAGTTAGAGCCCCAGTATGGAACCTATCACATCCACACACCAAGAAGGTATTTCGACTGGGTTAAACACACGAGGGAGGTCCATACATTCACACACAACATCACACTCACGCATAGCCGTGGTTAGAACGTCCCATGGTTCGGGTCGTTTAATCTGAATACCGAACTCTCATGTGATCCTAGACTCAGTTAGCTAAGGTTTAACACTTTCGAGGTTAAATGGTATCGGAGTTGAACACGCCACATAAATGAATTACTATAAACTCATTACATGTTTTATCTTACAACGTGACAAACATACAGAAAAACACATTGGCATACAAGCCGGTGTAATCCGGTAGGACACGAGTTGCAAGAAAACCATACCTTGGTCCTTGCTGCGTACGAGTCCCGCCAAACGTAGCTCCTAGACATGATTGACAATGTCGGTTAATTACTTATTAAGTTCCGGTTTACTAAACACTTTACACGATTGAATGACCCGTTTTCTTTTGTTTAAACTCACACTTGGTTGTCATCATTATACCCACTAGGGTTTACTACTTAAACCACACTCTTTGTTTGTTTTTTTTACATGTTTTGGGTCGTCCGACCCACAAACTGGGTCGGCCCGTTCCAGAAACTTTTTCCGTCTTTCAAATCCTCCCGTCCGACCCATGTCCGACCCAAGTCCTCTGGGTCGGACCATTCCAGAAACATCAACGGGTGAATTAACAGGGGCCGCCCGACCCACCCTGGGTCGGACCACTGGGTCGGACAACACCAGGACTTGTCCAAAACTTGTCAAACTTCTTCCCAACTTTTCCTCAAGCCTCCTAATGTGTTCTAACATCATTTGGCACATTTAACCCTTCATATAACATCCATAAAACTCATTTTATAACTCCTTAAACACTTACTTTCTCTTTACCAAAATTCCTAACACTTATAATGTTTTCTCCTTAGTTTCTCCAAGTGGTGTTTCATACCTATGATAACCACTATGCCAAGAATGTTTCCTCACCATCATAACATCATCTCCCAAACATCCTTTCTTACTAACTAAATTTCCTTGTTCACACCTTCTTAAAATTCCTTCCTTATATCCTTACCTAAACATCATTCATTCCTTGTACATCAACATTACCTAAACCTTAAACAAACTTCTCCAAGACTTTATTACATCCCAACAACACTCATTGAATCCCTAGAACTTCCAAGATAATGTCTAAATCCTTGTAGCACTCTAAACACCTTAATACATGCTTTCTTCCCTAGTAAAACATTTATTCATTCCTAACACTTCCTAGTTCACTAAAACTCATTTAAGCACTTAAAACTTCTTGTACCTTACCCAAATTTTGCCATGGGTTCTCCTAGCACATTTACATACCAAACACATTGTTTTTCACCATTAAACATTCAAGAACACCTAAATCCATCAAGAACCTTCTCACACACAAAACTTCACCAAATTTACACTACATCACAATATAGTGCATAATCAAATTGCTTGGCACTTAGGCCCTTAAATAACATGGCTCTTAGGCCCTTAAATAACATAAACCTTAAACACTAAATTTCCCACATAATATATTGCCTCTAACCTGCAAATACACTCAACATCACATATGCCCTTTAATAGTTTCCTTGAGAGCATTTTACTAGGTCTTTCACCATTGGCTCCTTAGGTATTTTGTTAAGCAAATCAAGCTCATTTTTTTTCCTAAGGCATTTAAACTACATTGAGATAGTTTGTTTACCTCTTTTCCTCTCAAACTTCTTTCTTGTTTCCTTGAACCGAAAATCAGCAAGGAGTTTGATCACTTGTCAACTTTCTAATCAATACACATATAAGGGTAATGAGCTTAAGAATTCATACTTAAACTCATATACAAACCCTAGTTTAACATAAGTGTTTTAATACACTAAAATGATATTTACCTTTGAATTTGAAAGAGAACTTGAATATGCAACAAGAGAGGTTCCCACCAAGACCTTGAATGATTGGAATGAGCTATGAATGAGCAAGAGAAAACACCATTACATGGTGAACTTTCGGTCAACAACAAAAGTGAAGGAAATGAAGTTTTCTTTGGTTTTTCCTTACCTTGAAGCAAGGGTGATCAACAAGGCACAAATATATAGACTCAAGCTCCTTACATGGTGAATCTCCATGGCACCGAAATGAGGCTTTTGAAGATTTGAAAAGATAGAAGAGTAGAGCTTGCTCCAACTAGAAGAATGGTGGTCTTGAAATTGAGTTTGGACCATGGAGCTAGGAGTTACAAGCATTCAAAGAAGGAGATGGTGTAGTTGCTGTAGCAAAACTGGTTGGAGCTTGGGAGAAGATGAAGAAATCGGTGGGGATGAGAAGGAATGAAGAAAGGTGAGGTGATGAAATACCCCAAACTTATTAAACATGGATTAAATATTTAATCACATTGATTAAGGCCTAAACATGCCTTAAAAGTCAACTGAGAACAACAGTGGTCAACACAAAACAAGAAGTTGCACCCTTTGAATGTGTAGGGTAAATAAATACCCAAATGAACTTCTTAGGACCTAAAAATTTGTCCTAATCTTATTAACACATTACTAAACATATTACAATTGTTGGACAACACTCCAACACAAAGAACAAGCATTTACACGCTTCAAGGTCGAAAAGGGCAAAAATGTGCTCTAAGAAAACCTTAAAGGTCTAATGACCTCTAAATGATATAAAATTGGATACCATGATCAAATATCATGTAAGGAACACAAAAAAACCTTTGTCAAAGAAAACCAAGCTCAGAAACACCTTGCAACACAAAATGTGCACTAAAACTCCTTAAAGCACGTTTTTGTGTAATTGCCTTCTAAATTGGTTTTTAATGGGCTTAAAGGTTATAATTACCTTTAAATATGATAATATATCATATTATAGCATATTAGGAATTTAATTCCAGAAATTTACAGATTTTTACAAATTTAATATTAAAATATTAATAAAACCCTAAAAGGGGGCCCGTTTGAGTCAACATTGACTAAGAATGGTCAAGAGGTCAAAGTTTGACCCCTTGGACCACCTGAGGTCGACAGCCACATGAAATGGAGCCTGAAAATCGCCACTTGCACATACAAAGACAAGACTCCAACACATTTCCATGTTTTAAGGGACCACTTTTACCTTTAGCATATGATAGTCTATTTATCACACCTTTTGACTCCTTAATTGAATCAGCCTTCAAAAAAACGTGGGAGGCTCCACTTGACAGGCTCCAGCCCCTCCAATAACCGATGGCAATCATACATGGTGAGTCACCAATCACCAAAAACAATAAACAAAGCAAAAGGAGAGTATTAAGGCAAAATTTGACCTAATCTCTCATTAGCCTTGGTTCCAACCGACTCCAAGGCTCCTCACTCTCTCTTTGGCTTCTCCAAGTCGTGGCTATCACACCAAGAACATTGAAGAACACTTTGGTACGTAGGTTGTTTTGGAGGTTTAATGAAGGAGGAATCTCGGCCATAACAAGGGAAGAAGGTGGAGAAACCCAAACTTGTTCTTAAGTGGATCTATCAAGAGCTTTAAGGTATAGCCAGATCCAAGCCAAAAACACCATTTTTGGCATTTTAAACAAGGCCAAAGACAACCTATTCTTGTCTTGGTATTCTAAGAAGCTGTGGGAATTTTATCCTAGGCTGGCCGAATCCAAACAAGGATTTATTTAAGCTAAAACAAGATCATACTTCAGACAAGGATGCTTGACGAGCTAGTGGACTACACTGCGCATCCTAGGTCTTGGTGAACGGTATGTAAAGGGGTTTGATCCGAGTTGTCCTAAGGAAGCTCCTTGGGCTCGGATTTGGTTGATATAACTTGTGTGTTATGTGTGTGGATACTTGTATGTGATTACGTGTTACTGTATTATTTATTTATGCACGAACATCCCACAGGACTAACACTACGTCGACTATAGATCGACTTATATAAACATACATATGCGTTAATGTGATTACATGACGGTTACTTGATATAATACCAAAGTATTAATATTAAGTATATGGTAACCTAAGTAAAACACTTAGGGATGAGTCGCGACATTGTCGGTCTCTAGAGCATGGATCTCGAACATGAATATAACCTAGATTACTTCTAGGTATGCGTGAGACCCATTGGGCAGCTAATTAATAATTATTCTCCATAAGACTAAGAGCATATCTTAAACATTATGAGAGAGAGATGGTATGAGTTGAGGTGAGGAATCCCGGTAGTTTACGAACTACTTGGTTGCGCATTTGTGATCACTGAGGGGTACCCGATTGGGTTCCGCTCTAGGTTATACCCAACGAGCCCAAACTGGATCGTGGGTCAGGTGGCTACGGCCTTTATATGGACATCTTACGAGACATAAGAGAGTCAGGGGCCTCCGGACCTCTGGCGAAATGAACACCTTTGTGTGTACGGGAGGACTACTGTCCATGGTGAGGATATCGGGTTGTCCTAACATGACGCCCAACTGGTATTAATTAAACATGGTTTGGATGGATGGGGCCTTAAAGGCCAAATTAAATTAACTATGGAAACTGTACGCCACGACGAATGTACATTGTACATATGGATGGGGCTTTGAAGGCCATATTAAATTAAATTAATAAAGGATGGTATACGCTATGACGATTGTACATTGTACATTATATTGTTATTATTCGATATGTTCGAGATACAATTGTGGTTTGTGATATTAAATGAATGTTTGGATTGAATGAATGGTTGAATGTTTATGGATATTTGGATGGATAATTATGTATATTATACATTTATATTACAGTATTGTTTATAACTGTAAAATGGTAAAGCATGAAACCGGTCTAATAACAAGATGGTTAAAATGACAAGTGACCATTAGGGTCCAGGCCCGGCATACTCAGCGTCTATCGCTGATACTACACCATTACAGGTTGATGATTATTGTCGAAGCCGAAGAGCAGGAACAGGGTAATTGGAGTTTTACCATAATTATTACTGCGCATGGAGTTTGTTTATATGGCAATGAAGATGGTGAATTGTATTATGGTAAGATTATGTATATTTGGGATTGGGTAGAAGCTCACTTGTCGATGTTTATGGTTTATGGACTTAGTATGATGTATAGGATTTTTCTCGTTATCACGGCGGTTAGCAGTTTGTTTAAGTTGGAAGTTGGAGATAGTTTGGCTTCGTTGCTCGCATGGGCGAGTAATGGCCGGTGACACCCGAGTGAGTATTGTTATTGTTATTTATTTTCCGCTGCGAGACGTTTTATTTATCGCTACGTGAGAGATTATTACGTGGTTATGGAGAGGGGTGTTACAGGTGAGAGGTAACTTTAGTAGATATTTAAAGTTGTAAAGTAAATAGTGAATTTACTTGCTTTTTCCTTTCTTATTTGATTCATTAGTTAAGTGTGATGAGTCACACTTGGAAAACCGGCCCCAAACCGGCCCCCTTAGTGTTTTAGGCCAAGTCATGGTCTTTGTTGACCAATTAACTTACTTATATTGACTTATGTCATAAACTAGCATTTTTTTGTTATTATTCACAAAAACAAGGCACATAGTTGTGAAATTTTTGATTTCCCATTGATTTAGTCTTCCTAATGTGATACTAAGTAGTACACATGTTAATTAAAGAGTAATGATGGACATTTAGCCATTCAAAACTCATTTACAAAACAATTTTTCAAAAATGTGCTTTAAGACTCCTTAAAGCACATTTTGTGTTTTAACTTGTTTTCAAGCTTGGTTTTCTTTGGTAATTAATTTAATATGTTCATTAACATATTTATAAGGTATAGGTATGACCTTTAGGTCTTATACAAATTTATCCCAAGCTTAGAGCACATTTTTGCTCATATTGACTTTAAGGTATTTATTTGTGTTCTATTTGGTTTTATTGTCTACCAAGGTTTCCTAAGGACTTAATTAGCCTTATTAAATCATAATTTAATATTATTTAGTCTTGGTAGGTTCTTTGGGTCCCAACCAAGTTCACTCCAAGCTTAGAGCATGTTTTTGCGCAAACTGTGTCTTTGTGCTTTACTGTTTTACTATGGTTTAAATTGTACACTGATGTTTCTAAGGCACTTTTTAGCCTATAAATACCATCTTTTAACATTTAAACAACATATCAAGGTTTGGGGTATTTCAGAAACTGTCTTTGACCATTCCTGAATTTTTTTATACACCCTATCACTGATATATCCAAAAACTTCCTTACGGTTTCCACCCACTGAAATACCCCGTAATTAAAAACAGTGATTAATTAGGCTAATTATATTTTTAAAGGCTTATTACACTTAAACAAATATGAGGGAACAAATCCCGAAGAAAACGGACCTTTAAAATGGTTTAAAAGCATAAACGAACCTTAAAGCGCGTTTTTCGAGGAAACCGGGAAAACGTGACTCTAAGCGGGTCAAACAGACTCGTAACAATTTTGGTCAACTAAATAGTCACTAATAAATATTAGTGGAGCTTTAGAACCAATAAAATTAACTAAACGACAAAATTCCGGAAAACGGGTTCCGGTTAGTAAAAACTGTAACAACCGGAAAGTCGTGGGGTAAGAGTACAAATAAACAAAGTTAGTGTGTCCACTTTGTAAATAAAAAAAAGTAAAAATGTGTGTGTGTGTAGGGGGAACCGATTCCCCTCCTCTCACTCACTCTCTTTATTATTTGTAACTCACAACAAGACAAAGAAATAAAGAAAGAAAAAAGGGACCCTCTCTCTCCTACTCCCCCTCTTCCTCTCGCGCATCCATTTCCCTCCTTCTCTATTTTTTCTTCTTCCCTGCGACAAGCATGGAGATTTGAAGAAACCCCCACAAACCTCACCTTCTCTCCATTGTTGTGCCTTCATCCTTTGTCCAAAAATTATAAAAACCATACCATTGGAATCCCCTTGCAAAGGAGAACATTTCCCTCCTTTCAAAAATCCAAAAGCTCAACTTTCGTTTTTATGGGTGTTCTCCACTTGAAGATTCAAGTCCACCATTAGAAGCACCTTCACCTCCTTGTTACTTTGAGGTAAAAAGAATTTTGAAAATCCTTCGTTTCTAGCTCTCATTGGCATTATAAGGATTTTTAGTTTTTGAACTCTTGGTTCCTTGTTGCTTCAGCCGATTTTGGCTCCTTCTTGGGCTAGGAATATTGCTCTCTTGCTAGTCAAGAACTTCATTCATCTATTGAAAGGTAACATTCTTTTCTAAACCCTAAAACCTAAATTCTAGGGTTAGTATAAATGAATGCTAAATGGTTAGTGTGGATAGGTATGGCGGTTGTAGTATTGTGCATTGTGTGAGGAAGAACAAAGAAGAAGGAAAGAAGAAAAGAGGAGAAGGCAAGAAAGAAAATAAAAACTAGCAAGACAAGGTAAATGCTCTTACCTTGTGTTAGTTTGTGTATGGTATTGTAACAGTTTTTGGAGTGGTAAAATGAGTAGTGAACTTGAGTAATGAGTAGTAGTGATGTAGTAGTGTAATTGAGAAGAGAATCAAACAGTTTTTGAAGTTTTAAAAGACGGTTAAAAGTTTGGGAAAACCATGGGTAGTATGTGTAAGTGTGCAGGAATTTTATTGTTGTTGAAGTAGTGTTGAGATGTGAGAATAATGTGTGTATAAACAGGTTGCGAGAATGAGAATATGTGAGCTGAAATCATGTGTGGAGAATGTTAAAAATATAGGGGAGACTATGTCCAATTTTACTTAGGAATGAGAGGACTTAGGTTGTTTAAGAAGAGAAAGTAACCTAGGTGATAACTAGGTGTATTTGAGGAGTGCAATGGGAGTAGTTTAATGTCTTGAAACAGATTTGGAAAAGAGTTGGTTAATGGGATGTAACTAGAAGTGAACTAGTGTATTTAAGATGCTAAGAGTAGCATTAGTTGAGGGAGTAACGGAGGATAGAAGTTTGAATGAAGATCTGTAGCATAAGAAGAGAAAACAAAATCTGTAACAAAGAGAGAATGAAAACTGATGCAAGTGTTGGGAAGAAATGAGGAAAAATGTGTAAGTATAACTAGGATTGAGTAATGTATTGGAGAATGGTTAAGGTATTTTAGGAGGCCTAAATGGCATTATATTATGTGGGATTAGATGTAGGAAGATTAGGGAAACAATGGGTGAAATTGGGAAAGAAAAATAAGGCCTGTAGCACAATCTGCTACTGTTCGACCCACAGCCTGGATCGGACGATGGGTCGGACAAGGCTTGAGTAACGAGAATAAAACCTTCTGGAATGGTCCGACCCAGGGCCGTGAGTCGGACATGGGTCGGACAGGCAAAAATTTTTATGTGCCGAAGTTTCCGACTTCGTCCGACCTAGAGGTTGGGTCGGACATGGGTCGGACATAGCTTGGGCAACAGAACCGAATATTTCTGGAATGGTCCGACCCAGAGGTGTATGGGTCGGACAAAACAGTGTTGGGTCGGACGGATGAATTTCAGAGAACGAAAACTTACTGGAATGGTCTGACCCAGATGTTGGGTCGGACGGTGGGTCGGACGGCCCAAACATATACAAAAAAAATTGTTTTTATGATATGACCGTAGTAATCATATGTATGTATATATATATGCCTATACACATGTATGCATATATATGTAGTAATACACCATTAATGAAGGTGGTAATGGTAAGAAAGTAAAGGCATGAGTAAGCAAACAAGTTTAAGAAGTAATAAGGAAAAGAAGGGTTTTATAATCAAGTATGAATGTAAAGGAGTAGTAAGTATACATCAGGAGTATTAATGGGAGAGTAAGTTGGATCATTGATCATACAACTTCATGTATGTATAGGAAGCAAATAGTTGAGCTCCAAAGGAACCGGTAGTACGAATACGACGGTGAACGGTATGATTTCTTCATGCCCTGTATCCTAACTTGGTTACCCCGATTTGTGTGCTTATGTGATCACCAACAAGATAAATGCACAAATCGGACTTATATTGCACTTAACTGTGTTTGAACTATTTTGTTCTGTTGTATCTTCTTGAACAATTAGTTTGTATAATTCATGAAATGAATGAATGGAAATGAGAAGTAGTTGTAAGTATTGTGTACTTGTATATCGTATGTATGTATGGAAATGAAGTACTGACTTCTACTAATTCCTAACATTCTAACTCTTAACTTGAGTAATGAGTAAAATGGAATGAGTAGAAGTCCGATATAGTTTCGGCCACGCGTGAGGAGAAGGAAACACAAGAGGTTGGATCCGAATCCTGGCTATAATCTTTTCCACGGACCAATTCCCTTGAATGGGTAGCATCCTGGATTAGTGGGCCACCCTAAAGCCCGGTGGTGGGATGTAGTAATCCCTGCCCGGAGGTCATACCGACTTAACTGGAAGTAAAGTATGTAAGAAGTAAGTATTGTACTTGTATTGGTCTTGACTATTGTAAGTCATTGACCCGGAGTAAAGGAGTATTGAACACCGGATTAACCCGGGTGTGTAATGAGGCTAACCAGACCTTTGTATGTATTGGAGAATTGTATCTCCGGAATGCGGTGAGTATGGGTAAGTATGAACGGTTGACTTGAATCGTCTTCCTTGTATGTATTGTAGGTATGTATGCCTTGTGTATGGAATGTATTGTATTGTACTGTATAAAGCATGTATGTATGTATGAATGAAACGAACCGCATGTACTCGACCAATTAGTTGGCGTACCCTCGCTAGCACGCGGGGTATGCGGTTATCATATGCAGCGTAAGCTGACCCCCTAGGGGGAATGTTTTTACTCCACAGGTACCCACGAGGCGTGACGGTAGGGTAAGGACGTGATGTGATTCTTTTTGGGATGTAGCAGTAGGACTGGAATGGTGTACCGAGTTGTACACGGCTAGGCCATTTTGAGTAGCCGGTGTACCATGTGGTACACCCTTTTTGAATATTGAAATCTTGACTGATATAAGGGGAGGATGTATAAACTCTCATTTTGGGAAGTAGTCAATGGAATGTAATTCAATTTCAGTATACTCGTAATCAAATGTAAGTAAGTATTTGGTAATGTAAGTAAGTAGTATGTATTTGGTTTATTCTAATCATCAGACCGACACGGTAAGTATAGCCTTTAAACCATGGGATGGTTGACGGCGTTGTATCACCCGCCAGGAGTAAGTAAGTATTCCGCTGCGAGTAAGGTAAGTATGGGAGTGATTAGAAGATAATGGAAGGATTTGCGGTTGGGGTGTTACAAAAAGTCGTATCAGAGCGAGACTTCGCTCTGATGATTAGAATCTTAAGAGTAGTGATTACCGAGTTAGGATTTCAACCGTCTTAAGACGGATATTTAGAAACCTAACTAGGAACCACCGTTGTAAACAACGGATACCCTTAACGTCTGCGAGGACAATACCACTGTTTGAATCAAGACCATGAGGTCATAGTATCACGACATCTAATGTAATCCACACTTGTTCAGATGTCAGGACGAGGTCCAGGTCGTCCCAGAGGAGGGACTAGTGACGGACCAAGCGCGCAGACGATAGCTGAAATCGTCGCCGCCACGGTAGCACAGATGCTACCGGATGTAATCACCGCAGTACAAGCAACTCAACAAAACCAACAGCAGCAGCAGCAACAGCCCGACCCACCTCATCCCCGTGAGACCAATTCGGTTAAAGCAGTCGCCGACCTTCGACCCCCGTGCTTTAGAGGCGAGAGCGACCCCGCCAAACTCGAGGCTTATCTCTCTGAGATGGAGACGACCTTCGAGACACTTGAGACTCCCGCTGGAGTTCGAGTGAGGATAGCTGTGTACTACCTCAAGGACACGACTATGGACTGGTGGCCATTAAGCCGAGCACAATACCGACCCTACATTCGGTTGGGAATTCACCTCTCTCTCCGATCTAAGTATTACCCCGAGCATGTCAAGACCAAGAAAAGGCTTGAGCTCGATGCACTGAAAATGACCGAGAAGATGACGGTTGATGAATATTACCGCACCTTCACCTCTCTTCTCAGACTTCTACCCGACCTTGGGTATACCGGCCATGTCTTGGTCGACCGCTTCTACGGCGGATTGAGCCATCGACTCCGGTATGGCATGGGCTTCACACGGTTTACCTCCCTTCAGGTAAACAAGTTGACCCTTAAAAGCCATGAGTAATATGAATTAGTATTCCCGTATGTAAGTGTAACCTAATGCCTAAGTAATTCAGGAGTGTTACCATGCTGCCTCCCAAGTGGAGATCACATGCCAGCTGAGGGATGAAGAACAAGCGCTCAAGCGCAAGGCAAACAACAAAACACCTCCAACGACCAAAACCAAGCCAGACCTTGGAAGAAGAAGAAGGGGAATCATTCCCACCACAAGAACACTTCAGGAGACGGCGGAGCCCATACTGAGAAGGGCAAGGCAGCTGAACCGCTACAGATTGCCTACACCGCACCAGTGGCAGCGAAGCCACTGAGGTCTTAGCCCTACAGGGGTAAGAACCCGAAACTGAATTAGTACACTGGTGAATTTGTATGTATATAGAGTATTGTAAGTATACCGAACCTCGCTAACTTAGAAGCTATAGGTTCTGGATTTGGCCAAGGCAAGATGATGGCCGCAGCTACATATGCCGAAACTGTAACAAGGATCATCCCGGCACAGATTGCCAAGGAAGGGAGATCCGCTGCTACACTTGCCAGAAGCCGGGGCACCGTGCCAATGCATGCCCAGAAAACTCTAAGCCCAAGGGCAATTATCAGGGCTACAAGCAGCGTGAGGGCAAGGAGGTTGCATCTGGCCATGCTCATGCCCAGCACACCTCGCAGGGACAGGGGTCCCGAGGTCCGCAGAAGGGCGCACCGCAGAGGCAGCCGGCCTTACACATCATTGACAGCGATGGGACCGGGACTAAGTCCGGCCCAGGTAACTACCGTAACCATTAATCCTCGAAGAGCATGACTAAGTATTAAAGTAATTGTATGAATGCGAACATGAATGCGTAAGTACTTGAAGTATGAAAATGAGTATGAGTAAGTAACATGGAAGTATGTATTGAGCATGAAATGAATTAGTAAGCCTAGAACTCACACTAGATGTGATTACCACCTTAGGGAAATTCCATATCTGTTACCCAATACCTTCAAACTCACCTCATGAAGAGACCAACATCGCCACTCACCACTTCAACAACGAACAGTGTCAGGTCATCCGCCCAGGTATGATCTTATTAAAAGGATACCTGACACCCGAAGCACAAGTTTCAATCATCCGACGATGCAACGAGTTAGGAATGGGTCCAGGAGGATTTTATTCACCCGAATTCCCCGGTGGAGCTACAATGAAGCTGAAAATGATGTGTTTGGGAAAGGATTGGAACCCTTATACCAAACCATACCAAACAACACGAGCAGGAGACGGAGCAACACCTCCAGCAGTACCCCCAGAATTCCAAATGCTTGTCACACAAGCTGTAGAAATTGCACAACAGTATGAAGATGAACCAATCCCTGCACTTGAAGCAGATCTATGTATCGTCAACTTCTATGAGAAAGAAGGACGACTTGGCCTACACCAAGACAAGGACGAGACAGCGGAATCTCTTGAACTAGGAGTGCCCGTAGTGTCTTGGTCCATTGGTGATGACGCCGTATTTTTGTATAGCGAGCAGAAGCGTGTGGACCTCGCAGAGAAATTGGTATTGAGATAAGGAGATGTCCTAATCATGGGTGGAAAATCAAGGTTGCTGTATCACGGTGAAATACCCCATAATTAAAAATAGTGATTAATTAGGCTAATGAATAATTTAGAATCTTAATTAAGTATAAATAATCATGAGGGAACAAATCCCGAAGAAAACGGATCCTTAAAACGGATTAAAATCACTAACGAACCTTAAAGCGCGTTTTTCGAGGTAACCGGGAAAACGTGTCTTTAAGCGGGTCAAATAGACTCGTAACAATTTTGGTCAACTAAATAATCATTAATAAATATTAGTGAAGCTTTAGAACCAATAAAAATCAAGAAAACGAGAAATTAGTAAAAACTGTCAAAAACGGGAAGTTGTGGGGTAGAAGTATAAATAACTCAAACTAGTGTGTCCAATATTGCAAATAAAATTGTAAAACCCATATGGGCTGTAGAGCTAGCCGATTTTCATTCCCCACACACACACCCTTAACTCTCTTTTATTTGTAAAAGACAAAAAGAATCAAAAACCAAAAAGTAACCTATTACACTCACCTTTATTCTCTCTCTCTCCTATTCTCATTTCTTCCTCACGTAACAGCAGCCCTCACCCCCCTCACTCTCTAATTCTTTCCTTCCTCCTGCGACAGCCATGGGTGCTTGAGAAACCAACACAATATACTCACTTCTCTCCTCTTGTAACCCCCTCAAATCTCTTCCAAAAATTACAAAAACTATACCATTGGAATCCTCTCATCAAGAGCTACGATTCTCCCTTTTCAAAATCCGGAAAGGAGCACTTTCGATTTTATGGGTATACCCCATTTGGAGCTTCAAGACCACCATTAGAACCACCTCATTCTTCTTGTTCTTGTGAGGTAAAAATCTTCTTGAAACTCCTTTGTTTTTCTAGCCTTAAGGGAAAAAAAATTTAAAACTAAACCCTTGCTTGCTCTTTTGTACCCAGCCAATTTTGGCATTCTTGAAGGGGTTGAAATATTACTCTTGAGCCATTCCAAGCATTACCTACACTCTTGCAAGGTAATGAAAATTCCAAACCCTAAAACTTGTGTTAAGACTTAGAAATGGTTAGGGATAGTTATGGTGTATTGAAATGTGGATATATGGGTTGTAGTGTTAGCTTTTGAGGTACCAAAATCGGTGGAGAAGAGAAAAGGAAGAAGGAGAGAAGAAGGAAGAAGAAAGGAGGAACTAATAAAGCAACAAGGTAAATTACATTCTTTTATGTAGCCTTGTATATACATGTATGTAACAGATTTTTAGGAAGCTAAAATGGGTATTTAATTGGTAGTGTAGTAATAGTGTAGTGTATAAAAGAAAATAAATGTTTTGAACCCTTGTAAACAATTAAAAACTGCCACAAACATAGTTGGGAATTAATGTTGAGTGCAGGAATTTTTATGAGTGTTTTAGCATTGGTATTGTATATAGGAGCTTGTATATTTTTGGTTGTTGAAAACAGGTGGTATAGATCATAATGTGAGTGTGAACAATGTGGTGAGAGTATAAAATTATAGGGGAGACTATGGCGAAATTTACATAGGAATAGAACACTTAGTGAATGAGAAACTAGGTGAATAAGGTGGCTTGTAACAGATTTTGTTAGAGAAAGATAAAGGGTATATTAGTAGAGATAGTTAATATAGTTATAATGCATTAGAGGTGTTAAAAATGACATTAGAAGAGGGAGCTATTGTTGGGAGAGAGCTAGAACAAAATCTATAGCATAATATGGTAAGGGGAGAAAACTGTGTAAGTGTTGAATGAAAACTTAGAAATTGTGTGTATAAGTTAGTATAGAATTGTGTAATGAGTTAGGGAATGAATTAGCATGATTTAGAGTGTTTAAATTGTACAAAAACATGTTAGGATGTATGTAGGAAGATTGGGGAAGCAATGGGTGAAATTGGGAAAGAAAAATAAAATCTGTAGCAAGGTTTTGACTTCGTCCGACCCAGACGGTGAGTCGGACGTGGGTCGGACGGGGCTTAAGCAACAACAACAAATCTTTCTGGAATGGTCCGACCCAGGGCCGTGAGTCGGATGTGGGTCGGACAGGTAAAATTTTACGTCGTCGAAGTTTCTGACTCCGTCCGACCCAGAAGGTGAGTCGGACGTGGGTCGGACAGAGCTTGGACGACGGAACCGAAACTTTCTGGAACGGTCCGACCCAGAGGTGTATGGGTCGGACAGAATAGTGCTGGGTCAGACAGGGTGAATTTTAGAGGACGAACTCTACTGGAATGGTCCGACCCAGGGTTTGGGTCGGACGGTGGGTCGGACGGCCCAATACTTACAAAAAAAAAAACAGTAAGCTTATAACTAGTATATGTACATATATAGGTATACCCACCTATACATATGTATATATATATGTATGTAAACCACGGACAAGTAATGGGAAGAAAGTAAAATGAAATATAAGTGTAAGGAATGTAAAGACTTAGTAAGTATGGATTAGTAAACACAAAAGTAGTTGAGTTAAGATTAATAATAGTTAGATTAATCATTCAATTGTGTGTATATCATAGGATTTGAATTGTGACACCGGAAGGACGTTTGGAAACACGTACGACGGTGAACGGTATGGATTCCTCCTGCCCCGTATGCTATCTTGGTTACTCTGATTTGTGTGTTGTGTGCTAATTGATCACCAAATAAGATAAATGCACGAATCAGAGTTATCATGTTTACTTGTGAATATGTAGTGTTGTATGTTGTCATTAAATTTAGTTTGTATAATTCATGAAATGTAAGGATGATAATGAATGTGTGTATGTGTGTTGTATTGCATCGTGACTGATTATTTGTGTGAATGGACTTCTAACTTATTCCTAACAAGCTAACCATTCTAACTTAAATTGGTAATTAAATTGGAATGAGTAGAAGTCCGATATAGTTTCGGCCACGCGTGAGGATGCGGAGTCACGAGAGGTTGGCTCCAATTCCTGACTCTTAAACTGGTCCGCGGCCCAAATCCCTTAAGTGGGTAGCATCCCGGATTGGTGAGTCAAGTAAATCCCGGAGGTGGGACGGCGTAGTCCCCAAGGCCGGAGGTCCCGATGACTTAACTTGAGTATGAGTAAGTAAGTAAGAATGAGTAAGTAAAGTAAATGGAAGTAAGTAAGTGTAAGTAAGAAAAAGTAAGTAATGAGTAAAAGAGTAAAAGCATTCCGATTAACCCGGATGCATAATTTGGCTAACCTTGTGAAGGTAAGTAAGATGCGTGCTATTGTGTTGTTGCCTTGGAATGTGTAATGTATTGAGCATGATTGTATGATGTATGTAAAGCATGTATGTATGAAATTAATGAATCGCATGTTTAGTGGACGTCAAATAGTCGGCGTGCCCTAGCTAGCACGCGGTATATGCGGATTTTATACGCAGCTTTTGCTGAGCCCCTTGGGGCACCATTTTTACTACACGCAGGTACTCGCGAAGGATGAAGATGTGAAGACTTAGTTCTAGTTCTTTTGTCTTCTTTTTGGAATGTAAACGTTGAATGATGATTGGTGTACTGAGTAGTACATGGCTGTAGTTTTTGAATAGCCGGTGTACCATGGGGTACACCTTTTTGGATAATGGAAGTATTGGATTGGGGTATAGATGAGTAGCTTGTAGAAACCCATCCTTTTGGGAAGTTTAAATTGGGATGTAATTGAATACATTTAAATACTCGGTGATCCATTGATGTAAGTATTCGGTACGTGGTATTTTGGTAAGTAATATAGTAGCTCAGTATATTATGTGCATCAGACCGTGACTGTAAGTAAGGTAAGCCTAGCTAGCCGTATGGGCGGTTAGCGGCGTTGCCTCACCCACCGTAGTAAGTAGTATTTCCGTTGCGAGTAACTCTGGATTATGGGATGATTGGACGGTAAGCATAGGATTAGCGGTTGGGGTGTTACAAAAAGTGGTATCAGAGCGTAGTAACGCTCTGATGTCCTTACTTACCGAGCATAGGGGATTACCGAGTTAGGATTTAAACTGCCTTAAGACGGATACTTAGAAACCTAACTAGGAACTACCGTTGTTAACAACGGATACCCTTGACGTTCTTAGGAACGATACCTTGTTTAAATTCCAAGACCTTTGAGTCATATCTTGCGGAGCCTAATGTGGATGTTAAATATTTAGATGTCAGGAAGAGGTCCAGGTCGCCCTAGAGGAGGGGGCAATGACGGACCCGGCGCGCAGACGATAGCTGAGATCGTCGCCGCCACGGTAGCACAGATGCTACCACAAGTAATCCAAGCCGTGCAACAAACCCAACAGAACCAACAAACTCAAGCGGGGCCAATCCCTCCCCCGCCACCCAGAGAAGCGAACTGGGTAAAAGCTGTAGCGGAACTCCGCCCTCCCTGCTTTAGGGGCGAGAGTGATCCGGCTAAGCTCGAAGCCTATATCTCCGAGATGGAGACGGCATTCGAAACCCTCGAAGCTCCTGCTGGAGTTCGAGTCAGAGTTGCTGCTATTATCTGAAGGATGCTGCGATGGATTGGTGGAAGCTAATCAAGCATGAGCACGTCAGCGACCCCACATTCGATTGGGAGTCTTTCGCATCTCTCCTCCGATCCAAGTACTATCCGGAACATGTAAAGACTAAGAAAAGGCTAGAGCTGGATGCCTTGAAAATGACAGAGAAGATGTCTGTCGATGAGTACTACATAACCTTCACTTCTATCCTCCGTCTCCTCCCTGATCTAGGATACACCGGCCAGGTGTTGGTTGATCGCTTCTATGGCGGTCTGAGCCATCGCCTACGGTACGGTATGGGCTATACACGATTTACCTCCCTTCAGGTAAATATCGGTTAACCCTTAGTACCATTTCGATTCTTTAAAATTCCTTGAATTCTTTGAATCTTCCCTTAACTTTCCTAAATGAGAATCCCGGCTAATACCTGAGATTTTAGGAGTGCTATCACGCGGCTTCTCGCGTTGAAATCACTTGCCAATTAAGGGATAAAGAGACCGCACTGAAGCGCAAAGCCAACAACAAAAACACCAGTACTGAGGAGCAGAACCAGGGGAAGAGCTGGAAAAAGAAGAAGGGAAATTTCTATCAGCAATCCCAAAAGAAATTCCCAAGTGAAAGCAGTGCCCATGCTGAGCAGGGCAAACCGGTTGAACTTCTTCAACTCGGTTCATCTGCACCGGTGGCAGCAAAGCCACTGAGATCATACCCACCTAAGGGTAAACTTCTATCTCTAATTCGTATTCGTATCAGTATCATATCTAGTATATCCACGCACACATGTGCTAACCCTCTAAACCTTAGGTTCTGGCTCCGGTGTCACCAAAACCTTCTCCGATGGCCGCACCTATGTGTGCAGGAAGTGCAACCTAGACCATCCCGGCAAGGACTGCTATGGGAGAGAAATCAAATGCTACAACTGCCAGAAACCGGGACATACAACCAATAAATGCCCAGAGAATGCCAAGCCAAAGGGGAACTACCAAAGCTACAGGTAGAGGGAAGGCAAGGAGGTTGCATCTGGCGATGCACCGACCCAGCAGGCACCGCAGGGACAGGGATCCCGGGGACCTCAGCGGAGTGCACCTCAGAGGCAGTCTGTCCTTCATGTGATTGACCGTGATGGGTCCGGTTCTAAGTCCGGCCCAGGTAATTAATTTAAACCTTTAATCCTTGAGAAGCATGACTAAGTATTAGAGTAATCGTATGAGTGAAGGCATGAGTAAATGAATTGAAGTACATATTGAGCATGAAAAGAATTAGTTGAAACTAGTACTCACCGTAGATGAAATTTGTAACCATAGGAAGCTTTAGTATCTGTTATCCGATACCGGTAAACCTGAATCAAGAAGAGATCGACATCACCAACCACGACTACACCAACGAACAGTGTCAGGTCATCCGGCCAGGTATGATCTTATTAAAGGGATACCTGACACCCGAAGCACAAATCTCAATCATCCGACGATGCAACGAGCTAGGAACGGGTCAAGGTGGATTTTATACACCCGAATTCCCCGGTGGAGCGAAGATGAAGCTAAAAATGATGTGCTTGGGAAAGGACTGGAATCCTTATACCACGACATACCAGGAGACACGAGCACAAGATGGAGCGACGCCACCGACAATACCACCAGAGTTTCAGACACTCGTGACACAAGCAGTAGAACTTGCACAACAATGCGAACATGAACCGATCCCCGCACTTGAAGCGGACCTCTGTATCGTCAACTTCTATGAGAAAGAAGGACGACTTGGCTTACACCAAGACAAGGACGAGACAGCGGAATCTCTTGAACAAGGAGTGCCCGTAGTGTCTTGGTCCATTGGTGATGACGCCGTATTCCTGTATAGCGAGCAAAAGCGTGTGGACCTCGCAGCGAAACTGGTATTGAGATCAGGAGATGTCCTCATCATGGGTGGAAACTCTAGGATGATGTATCACGGGATCAACAAGATCAAGTTGAATACGGCACCGCCGGCAATAATCAATGCCACACACATGAAACCAGGACGCCTGAACCTCACCTTTAGGAAGTATTGAAATTCATAGTATCATGTAATCGATTAGTAACGTGTATTAGAGACACGGTATGTATGATGGTTGGTTTATCAATAAAGAGCAGTGTTGGCTTAATTCCACTTGTGTCCACCATCAATACTTATCCAATTGTGAATCCAATAGGTTGTGGACTCGGTACCGAAGGTAACCTGAGCATCCTCACCGAAGCACAAGCCGGTAGAAGCGGCACCATCTTAACGGGAACCTTCCCAGTGAATGGCATTGATGCCAATGTATTATTCGACTCCGGCGCCTCTCACACCTTCGTATCACCATCTTTCGTGAAGAGGTTGAAGCTAGATGCGGATGAGCTACCGAACTTCATGGTTACTCTCCCATCGAAGGAGCGAGTAAAGTGCACCAAGTATTATCAATCAGCCACAATCGAAGTCAAAAACGAAGCGTTTCCCATTTCCTTCATCGAATTCAATGGATTGGGATTCGACTTAATCATTGGAATGAATTGGTTGGAGCGGCACAAGGGTAGGATCCTCTGCGCCGAGCATCGTTTGCTGCTCAAGAGTCCTTCTGGGGTTACTGTGTCTTACCGCCAGAGACCGAGAGAGCCTTCGACCACACTCATATCTGCTATGGCTATGTACCGGGAGCTCAGAAAGGGCCACGAAGTATATCTGTGTTACGTACAAGACCTGGAGAGAGATCTAGAGTTCAGTGATGAAGTACCCATTGTATCCGAATTTCCCGATGTATTCCCTAAGGAGCTACCCGGCATGCCACCACCGAGAGCAGTGGAATTTGAAATTGATCTATTGCCAGGTACCGGTCCCATTGCTAGGGCACCGTACCGCATGGCACCTGCTGAAATGACAGAGCTGAAAGAACAGTTGCGAGACCTACTTGACAAAGGGTTTATACGCCCGAGCGTATCACCCTGGAGAGCACCGGTCCTCTTTGTGAAGAAGAAGGACGGTAGCCTCCGACTTTGTATTGACTACCATGAGTTAAATGCGGTCACAGTCAAAAATAAATACCCGTTGCCACGCATCGACGACCTATTTGATCAGCTGAAAGGAGCATCAGTCTTCTCCAAGATTGACCTCCGTTCTGGGTACCATCAAATTGCAATCAAGGAACAAGACATCGAGAAAACGGCATTCCGTACCAGATATGGCCACTACGAATTCATAGTGATGCCATTCGGTTTGTCAAATGCACCAGCTAAATTCATGGACCTCATGAATCGACTATTCAGTGAGCAGTTGGACACTTCAGTTCTTGTCTTCATCGACGACATACTTGTATATTCCAAATCAGCAGAGGAACATGAACCTCACTTGAGGAAAGTGCTTGAGACACTGCGCGAGAACCAGCTGTATGCGAAGTTCTCCAAATGCAAGTTTTGGCTTGATCAGGTATCATTCCTTGGACATGTTATCTCGAGCGCAGGTATCTCAGTTGACCCTTCTAAGATAGAAGCTGTACGATCATGGCCTAGACCCAAGACTGTTACCGATATTAGGAGCTTTCTTGGTCTATCCGGTTACTACCGGAGATTTGTAAAGGACTTCTCGAAAGTCGCTAAGCCCATGACTACACTGATGAAGAAAGATGCACCGTTTGTATGGACACACGAGTGCGAGTTATCATTTCAGAGCCTTAAGGACTCATTGACCTCGGCGCCCGTCCTTACTGTTCCAGAGGGCACCGAGGGATTTGAGGTATATTGTGATGCATCAGGCAAAGGAATGGGATGCGTACTCATGCAGCATGGCAAGGTTGTTGCTTATGCCTCCTGCCAGCTGAAAAAGCATGAGGAAAATTACCCGACTCACGACTTAGAGTTAGGAGCCATTGTCTTCGCCTTGAAGATATGGCGACACTATCTCTATGGGGTAAGCATCACCATCTACTCCGACCATAAGAGCTTACAGTATGTATTCACACAGAAAGAACTGAACTTAAGACAGAGAAGATGGATGGAATTTCTTTCAGATTATGACATCGACTTGCAGTATAAGGAAGGGAAGGCAAACATTGTAGCCGACGCCCTGAGCCGTCGAGCACACTCGCTCCATTCGCTACTCGCTTCTTCTAGCTTGGTTGACGAGGTGCGAGATGCTCAGTTGAGCGACCCTTACCTAACCGAAATCAGACACAAGATCGAGAATGGTACATTTGAGAAGAAAAAGTATGACTTCAAGCTACATGAAGATGGTTTGATTCGGTTCAATGGCAGGCTATGCGTCCCCCGAATCAATGCTGAGCTAAGGGATCGCATCCTGCGAGAGTCACACTGGTCCACATTGTCAGTCCATCCGGGAGCCTCCAAGATGTACAAAGACATGAAGAGGTACTTCTAGTGGTCTGGAATGAAATCAGATGTGACAGAATTTGTATTGAGGTGCTTAACATGCCAAAAGGTGAAATTTTAACATCGTAGACCGGGCGGAATGGTACAATCTATGCCAGTTCCGGAGTGGAAATTTCATGATATCTCCATGGATTTTGTTGTAGGACTCCCACCTGCCAGGGGAGGACTCAACATGATCTGGGTTGTAGTCGATCGCCTTACCAAGGTTGCCAGATTCATACCGATGAAGGACACCTGGAAGGTAGTAAAGCTAGCTGAGCTATTCGATAAGGAGATTATCAGACATCACGGAGTCCCGAAAACAATAGTATCTGACCACGACACCAGATTTCTTTCGAGATACTGGAGAGCTACAAGGGAAGCGTTGGGTACAGAATTGAAGTTGAGTACCGCCTTCCATCCTCAGACCGACGCTCAGACGGAAAGGACCATCCAGACATTGGAGGACATGCTTCGGGCATGTGCCTTAGACTTTCAGGGGAGTTGGTTAGACAAGCTTCATCTTATCGAATTTTCATACAATAATAGTCATCACGCCTCGATTAAGATGTCGCCTTTCTAAGCTCTATACGGTAGACCTTGCCGTACACCCTTGTGTTGTGATGAGTCAAGCGAAGCGGTCATCATAGGACCGGAGTACCTTGAGCAAGTACAAGCTGAAGTTCAGCAGATTTGAGCGAATATGAAGGCAGCCCAAGATAGACAGAAATCCTATGCGGATGTGAGATGACATGACCTTGAGTTTGCCGTGGGCGACCAAGTGTTCTTGCGCGTTTCACCTATGAAGGGTGTCTTCAGATTTGGTCAGAAGGGCAAGCTTAGCCCAAAATTTGTAGGGCCGTACACTATCACCGAAAGAGTTGGATCCGTAGCCTACAGGTTAGCATTACCTGAGGACTTGGGACGTGTCCATGATGTATTTCATGTGTCACAACTCAAGAAGTACATTGCTGATCCTTCTCATGTGCTAGAACCCGAGAGACTCTCCATTGAACCGACAATGAGATATGTTGAAATCCCAGTGAGAATCCTGGATAGGAAGACCAGAGACACTCGCCATAAGTCTATACGAATGGTGAAGGTCCTATGGTCAAACCATGATGTCGAAGAAGTGACATGGGAGTTGGAAGATGCCATGAAGGCTAAATACCCACAATTATTCATAGACTAGATAGTCTAGTATTTAGCAATACGGGTACGGGTCGTACCCCTTTTAAGGGGGGTAGAGCCCTTTTGCTTTTGCATTGCTTCGGGGTAAGCGTTGCATAGTGTGTATGTATTGTAATAAATCTTTGTATGACACATGTAGTGTAAGTGAATTTGGTATGTGTAATGTGTAGTGTATGAATGTACTGGTACGATGTGTGATGGACGTGTAATGTGTATTGTGAATTGTAATGATGTATTGTGTATTGTGGAATGGTATGAATTGAAAATGATGGATTGTGTATGTGAATTGCGTATGATGCTTGAATTGTGTATGCTTGCAATGTGGAATGAAGTAAACACCTCAAAGGTGTAGTAAGACACATTAGTGCAATTGGGTTGCCTAATGAGTAGAATTACCTAAACCATTAACCTTGAGCAACTTTGAGGGCAAAGTTTCTTAAGGGGGGTAGATTGAAATACCCCGTAATTAAAAATAGTGATTAATTAGGCTAATGAATAATTTAGAAGCTTAATTAAGTATAAATAATCATGAGGGAACAAATCCCGAAGAAAACGGATCCTTAAAACGGATTAAAATCACTAACGAACCTTAAAGCGCGTTTTTCGAGGTAACCGGGAAAACGTGTCTTTAAGCGGGTCAAAGAGACTCGTAACAATTTTGGTCAACTAAATAATCATTAATAAATATTAGTGAAGCTTTAGAACCAATAAAAATCAAGAAGAAAACGAGAAATTAGTAAAAACTGTCAAAAACGGGAAGTGTGGGGTAGAAGTATAAAAACTCAAACTAGTGTGTCCAATATTGCAAATAAAATTGTAAAACCCATATGGGCTGTAGAGCTAGCCGATTTCATTCCCCACACACACCACACCCTTAACTCTCTTTTATTTGTAAAAGACAAAAAGAAATTAAAAAACCAAAAAGTAACCTATTACACTCACCTTTATTCTCTCTCTCCTATTCTCATTTCTTCCTCACGTAACAGCAGCCCTCACCCCCCTCACTCTCTAATTTTCCTTCCTCCTGCGACAGCCATGGGATCTTGAGAAACCAACACAATATACTCACTTCTCTCCTCTTGTAACCCCCTCAAATCCCTTCCAAAAATTACAAAAACTATACCATTGGAATCCTCTCATCAAGAGCTACGATTCTCCCTTTTCAAAATCCGGAAAGGATCACTTTCGATTTTATGGGTATACCCCATTTGGAGCTTCAAGACCACCATTAGAACTACCTCATTCTCCTTGTTCTTGTGAGGTAAAAATCTTCTTGAAACTCCTTTGTTTTTCTAGCCTTAAGGGCAAAACGAAATTTAAAACTAAACCCTTCTTGCTCTTTTGTACCCAGCCGATTTTGGCATTCTTGAAGGGGTTGAAAATTACTCTTGAGCCATTCCAAGCATTACCTACACTCTTGCAGGTAATGAAAATTCCAAACCCTAAAACTTGTGTTAAGACTTAGAAATGGTTAGGGATAGTTATTATTGGTGTATTGAAATGTGGATATATGGGTTGTAGTGTTAGCTTTTGAGGTACCGAAATCGGTGGAGAGAGAAAGAAAAGGAAGAAGGAGAGAAGAAGGAAGAAGAAAGGAGGAGGAACTAGTAAAGCAACAAGGTAAATTACATTCTTTTATGTAGCCTTGTATATACATGTATGTAACAGATTTTTAGGAAGCTAAAATGGGTATTGTAATTGGTAGTGTAGTAATAGTGTAGTGTATAAGAGAAAATAAATGTTTTGAACCCTTGTAAACAATTAAAAACTGCCACAAACATAGTTGGGAATTAATGTTGAGTGCAGGAATTTTTATGAGTGTTTTAGCATTGGTATTGTATATGGAAGCTTGTATATTTTTGGTTGTTGAAAACAGGTGGTATAGATCATAATGTGAGGGTGAACAATGTGGTGAGAGTATAAAATTATAGGGGAGACTATGGCGAAATTTACATAGGAATAGAACACTTAGTGAATGAGAAACTAGGTGAATAAGGTGGCTTGTAACAGATTTTGTTAGAGAAAGATAGAGGGTATATTAGTAGAGATAGTTAATATAGTTATAATGCATTAGAGGTGTTAAAAATGACATTAGAAGAGGGAGCTATTGTTGGGAGAGATCTAGAACAAAATCTGTAGCATAATATGGTAAGGGGAGAAAAATGTGTAAGTGTTGAATGAAAACTTAGAAATTGTGTGTATAAGTTAGTATAGAATTGTGTAATGAGTTAGGGAATGAATTAGCATGATTTAGAGTGTTTAAATTGTACAAAAACATGTTAGGATGTATGTAGGAAGATTGGGGAAGCAATGGGTGAAATTGGGAAAGAAAAATAAAATCTGTAGCAAGGTTCTGACTTCGTCCGACCCAGACGGTGAGTCGGACGTGGGTCGGACGGGGCTTAAGCAACGACAACAAATCTTTCTGGAATGGTCCGACCCAGGGCCGTGAGTCGGACGTGGGTCGGACAGGCAAAATTTTCCGTCGTCAAAGTTTCTGACTCTGTCCGACCCAGAAGGTGAGTCGGACGTGGGTCGGACAGAGCTTGGACGACGGAACCGAAACTTTCTGGAACGGTCCGACCCAGAGGTGTATGGGTCGGACAGGGTGAATTTTAGAGGACGAACTCTACTGGAATGGTCTGACCCAGGGTTTGGGTCGGACGGTGGGTCGGACGGCCCAATACTTACAAAAAAAAAACAGTAAGCTTATAACTAGTATATGTACATATATAGGTATACCCACCTATACATATGTATATATATATGTATGTAAACCACGGACAAGTAATGGGAAGAAAGTAAAATGAAATATAAGTGTAAGGAATGTAAATACTTAGTAAGTATGGATTAGTAAACACAAAAGTAGTTGAGTTAAGATTAATAATAGTTAGATTAATCATTCAATTGTGTGTATATCATAGGATTTGAATTGTGACACCGGAAGGACGTTTGGAAACACGTACGACGGTGAACGGTATGGATTCCTCATGCCCCGTATGCTATCTTGGTTACTCTGATTTGTGTGTTGTGTGCTAATTGATCACCAAATAAGATAAATGCACGAATCGGAGTTATCATGTTTACTTGTGAATATGTAGTGTTGTATGTTGTCTTTAAATTTAGTTTGTATAATTCATGAAATGTAAGGATGATAATGAATGTGTGTATGTGTGTTGTATTGCATCGTGACCGATTATTTGTGTGAATGGACTTCTAACTTATTCCTAACAAGCTAACCATTCTAACTTAAATTGGTAATTAAATTGGAATGAGTAGAAGTCCGATATAGTTTCGGCCACGCGTAAGGATGCGGAGTCACGAGAGGTTGGCTCCAATTCCTGACTCTTAAACTGGTCCGCGGCCTAAATCCCTTAAGTGGGTAGCATCCCGGATTGGTGAGTCAAGTAAATCCCGGAGGTGGGACGGCGTAGTCCCCAAGGCCGGAGGTCCCGATGACTTAACTTGAGTATGAGTAAGTAAGTAAGAATGAGTAAGTAAAGTAAATGGAAGTAAGTAAGTGTAAGTAAGAAAAAGTAAGTAATGAGTAAAAGAGTAAAAGCATTCCGATTAACCCGGATGCATAATTTGGCTAACCTTGTGAAGGTAAGTAAGATGCGTGCTATTGTGTTGTTGCCTTGGAATGTGTAATGTATTGAGCATGATTGTATGATGTATGTAAAGCATGTATGTATGAAATTAATGAATCGCATGTTTAATGGACGTCAAATAGTCGGCGTGCCCTAGCTAGCACGCGGTATATGCGGAGTTTATACGCAGCTTTTGCTGAGCCCCTTGGGGCACCATTTTTACTACACGCAGGTACTCGCGAAGGATGAAGATGTGAAGACTTAGTTCTAGTTCTTTTGTCTTCTTTTTGGAATGTAAATGTTGAATGATGATTGGTGTACTGAGTAGTACATGGCTGTAGTTTTTGAATAGCCGGTGTACCATGGGGTACACCTTTTTGGATAATGGAAGTATTGGATTGGGGTATAGATGAGTAGCTTGTAGAAACCCATCCTTTTGGGAAGTTTAAATTGGGATGTAATTGAATACACTTAAATACTCGGTGATCCATTGATGTAAGTATTCGGTACGTGGTATTTTGGTAAGTAATATAGTAGCTCGGTATATTATGTGCATCAGACCGTGACTGTAAGTAAGGTAAGCCTAGCTAGCCGTATGGGCGGTTAGCGGCGTTATCTCACCCACCGTAGTAAGTAGTATTTCCGCTGCGAGTAACTCTGGATTATGGGATGATTGGACGGTAAGCATAGGATTAGCGGTTGGGGTGTTACACACGGGATCCAGAAGATCAAGTTGAACACGGCACCACCGGCAATAATCAATGCCACACATATGAAACCAGGACGCCTGAACCTTACCTTTAGAAAGTATTAACCTTGTAGTAGCATGTAATCTAGTAGTAACGTGTATTAGAGACACAGTATGTATGATGGTTGGTTATTCAATAAAAGCAGTGTTGGTTATTAAATTCCACTTGCGTTCCACCATCTTTACTTATAATCTCATGAATCAATAGGTTGTGGACTCGGTACCGAAGGTAACCTGAGCATCCTCACCGAAGAACAAGCCAGCAAAAGCGGCACCATTCTAACGGGAACATTCCCAGTGAATGGCATTGATGCCAATGTGTTATTCGACTCCGGCGCCTCTCACACTTTCGTATCACCATCCTTTGTGAAGAGGTTGAAGCTAGATGCGGATGAGCTACCGAACTTCATGGTTACTCTCCCATCGAAGGAGCGAGTAAAGTGCACCAAGTATTATCAATCAGCCACAATCCAAATCAAAGGCGAATCGTTTTCCATTTTCTTCATCGAGTTCAATGGATTGGGATTCGACTTAATCATTGGAATGAATTGGTTGGAGCGGCACAAGGGTAGAATCCTCTGCGCCGAGCATCGTTTGCTGCTCAAGAGTCCTTCTGGGGTTACTGTATCTTACCGCCAGAGACCGAGAGAGCCTTCGACCACACTTATATCTGCTATGGCTATGTACCGGGAGCTCAGAAAAGGCTAAGAACTATATCTGTGTTATGTACAAGACCTGGAGAGAGATCCAGAGTTCAGTGATGATGTACCGATTGTATCCGAATTTCCTGACGTATTCCCTAAGGAGCTACCCGGCATGCCACCACCGAGAGCAGTGGAATTTGAAATTGATCTATTGCCAGGTACTGGTCCCATTGCTAGGGCACCGTACCGCATGGCACCTGCTGAAATGACTGAACTGAAAGAACAATTGCGAGACCTTTTCGACAAAGGGTTTATACGCCCGAGCGTATCACCCTAGGGAGCACCGGTTCTCTTCGTGAAGAAGAAGGACGGTAGTCTCCAACTTTGCATTGACTACCGCGAGTTGAATGCGGTCACAGTCAAGAATAAATACCCATTGCCATGCATCGATGACCTATTTGATCAGCTGAAAGGAGCATCAGTCTTCTCCAAGATTGACATCCGTTCTGGGTATCATCAAATTGCAATCAAAGAGCAAGACATTGAGAAAACGGCATTCCGTACCAGATATGGCCACTATGAATTCACAGTGATGCCATTCGGTTTGTCAAATGCACCAGCTAAATTCATGGACCTCATGAACCGTCTATTCAGTGAGCAGTTGGACACTTCAGTCGTTGTCTTCATCGACGACATACTTGTATACTCAAAATCAGCAGAGGAACATGAAATCCATTTGAGGAAAGTACTTGAGACACTACACGAGAACCAGCTGTATGCGAAGTTCTCCAAATGCGAGTTTTGGCTAGATCAGGTATCATTCCTCGGTCATGTCATCTCGAGCGCCGGCATTTCAGTAGATCCGTCCAAAATCGAAGCAGTGCGATCATGGCCTAGACCTAAGACTGTTACCGATGAAGAAAGATGCACCGTTTGTATGGACAAGCGAGTGCGAAGTATCCTTCCAGAAACTAAAAGACTCATTGACCTCAGCGCCAGTTCTCACACTTCCAGAGGGCACAGAGGGATTTGAGGTGTATTGTGATGCATCGGGCAAGGGCAAGGGATGCGTACTCATGCAGCATGGCAAGGTAGTAGCATACGCCTCCCGCCAGCTGAAAAAGCATGAGGAGAATTACCCGACACATGATCTAGAGTTAGGAGCCATTGTCTTCGCCTTGAAGATATGGCGACACTATCTCTATGGGGTAAGCATCACCATCTACTCCGACCACAAAAGTTTGCAGTATGTATTTACCCAGAAAGAACTGAATCTAAGACAGAGGAGGTGGATGGAGTTCCTCTCAGATTACGACATCAACCTCCAGTATAAAGAAGGGAAGGCAAACGTTGTAGCCGACGCCCTGAGTCGTCGAGCACACTTGCTCCATTCGCTACTCGCTTCTTCTAGCTTGGTTGACGAGGTGCGAGACGCTCAGTTGAGCGACCCTTACTTCACAGAGATCAGACAGAAAATCACAGAGGGTACCTTCAAGAACCAAAAGTACGACTTCAAATTGCATGAAGATGGTCTGATCTATTTGAATGGCAGATTATGCGTCCCCCGAAGCAATGCTGAGCTAAGGGATCGCATTCTGCGAGAGTCACATTGTTCGACATTGCATGTCCATCCGGGAGCCTCTAAAATGTACAAAGACATGAAGAGATACTTCTGGTGGTCAGGAATGAAATCTGACGTGACTGAATATGTTCCGAGGTGTCTCACATGCCAGAAGGTGAAGTTCGAGCACCGAAGACCGGGAGGAATGGTGCAATCCTTGCCCATTCCGGAGTGGAAATTCCACGATATCTCTATGGATTTTGTTGTTGGACTCCCACCTGCTAAGGGAGGACTCAACATGATCTGGGTAGTATTCGATCGTCTCACCAAGGTTGCCCGATTCATACCGATGAAGGACACCTGGAAGGTGGCGAAGCTCGCAGAGCTATTCGACAAGGAGATCATTCGACACCACGGAGTCCCGAAAACCATTGTATCTGACCGCGACACCAGATTTCTTTCGAGATACTGGAGAGCAACACGGGAAGCGCTTGGTACTGAGTTGAAGCTTAGCACCGCCTTCCATCCACAGACCGACGGTCAGACAGAAAGGACCATCCAGACACTAGAGGACATGCTTAGGGCATGTGCCTTAGATTTTCAGGGGAGCTGGATTGAGAAGCTTCATCTTATCGAGTTTTCGTATAACAATAGCTATCATGCTTCGATTAAGATTTCGCCGTTCCAAGCTTTGTATGGTAGACCTTGCCGTACCCCGTTGTGTTGGGATGAGTCAAGCGAAGCGGTCATCATAGGACCGGAGTATTTGGAACAAGTACAAGCTGAAGTACAACAAATCCGAGCAAATATGAAAGCAGCCCAAGATAGACAGAAATCCTATGCGGATGTGCGACGACGCGACCTTGAGTTCGCCGTGGGCGACCAAGTGTTCTTGCGTGTCTCACCTATGAAGGGTGTCTTTCGATTTGGCCAAAAGGGCAAGCTGAGCCCAAATTTGTAGGCCCGTATACCATTACCGAGAGGATTGGAACTGTAGCTTATAGGCTAGCATTGCCTGAAGAATTGGGGCGTGTTCATGATGTCTTTCATGTATCACAACTCAAGAAATACATAGCCGATCCCTCTCATGTATTAGAACCCGAACACTTATCCCTAGAGCCAACGATGAGATATGTCGAGACTCCATTGCGAATCCTGGATACAAAGACAAGAGACACTCGCCATAAATCTGTATGAATGGTGAAGGTCTTGTGGTCTAACCACGATGTCGAGGAAGCGACTTGGGAATTAGAGGACGCCATGAAGGCGAAGTACCCGAATCTATTTGTAGACTAGATGTCTAGTATCCGTATAGTACGGAGGGTACGGGGCGTACCCCTTTTAAGGGGGGTAGAGCCTTTTTGCTTTTGCATTGCTTTGGGTTAGCATTGCGTAGTATGTATGTATTGTAATTGTATTTTGGTTGGCACATGTAGTGCTAATTGTATTTATTGGCACAATGTAGTGCTAGTAGTATTCAGTATGTAGTACAATGAGTACGGAATGAGTATGGTATGTGTGTAATTAGTAATGCATTGTGTTGTACGGTATATGACACGAATGACATTGTGAAGTGTATTGTGTATGGTATTCGAATGGAGTATTGTGTATGAATTGAGTATTGTGTATAGTATTTGGATTGAGTATGGTGCATGGTATTTGAATTGGGTATGCTGGTGGTATAAAAATTGTGAACACCTTGTAAGGTGGTAGTAGAATGTATTGTGGCAATTGGCTTGCCAAATGAGTAGAAATGGTAAACCGTAACCTCGAGCAACTTTGAGGGCAAAGTTTCTTAAGGGGGGTAGATTGAAATACCCCGTAATTAAAAACAGTGATTAATTAGGCTAATTATATTTTTAAAGGCTTAATTACACTTAAACAAATATGAGGGAACAAATCCCGAAGAAAACAGACCTTTAAAATGGTTTAAAAGCATAAACGAACCTTAAAGCACGTTTTTCGAGGAAACCGGGAAAACACGACTCTAAGCGGGTCAAACAGACTCGTAACAATTTTGGTCAACTAAATAGTCACTAATAAATATTAGTGGAGTTTTAGAACCAATAAAATTAACTAAACGAGAAAATTTCGGAAAACGGGTTCCGGTTAGTAAAAACTGTAACAACCGGGAAGTCGTGGGGTAAGAGTACAAATAAACAAAGTTAGTGTGTCCACTTTGTAAATAAAAAAAAGTAAAAATGTGTGTGTGTGTAGGGGGAACCGATTCCCCTCCTCTCACTCACTCTCTTTATTATTTGTAACACACAACAAGACAAAGAAATAAAGAAAGAAAAAAGGGACCCTCTCTCTCCTACTCCCCCTCTTCCTCTCACGCATCCATCTCCCTCCTTCTCTATTTTTCTTCTTCCCTGCTACAAGCATGGAGATTTGAAGAAACCCCCACAAACCTCACCTTCTCTCCATTGTTGTGCCTTCATCCTTTGTCCAAAAATTATAAAAACCATACCATTGGAATCCCCTTGCAAAGGAGAACATTTCCCTCCTTTCAAAAATCCAAAAGCTCAACTTTTGTTTTTATGGGTGTTCTCCACTTGAAGATTCAAGTCCACCATTAGAAGCACCTTCACCTCCTTGTTACTTTGAGGTAAAAAGAATTTTGAAAATCCTTCCTTTCTAGCTCTTATTGGCATTATAAGGATTTTTAGTTTTTGAACTCTTGGTTCCTTGTTGCTTCAGCCGATTTTGGCTCCTTCTTGGGCTAGGAATATTGCTCTCTTGCTAGTCAAGAACTTCATTCATCTATTGAAAGGTAACATTCTTTTCTAAACCCTAAAACCAAAATTCTAGGGTTAGTATAAATGAATGCTAAATGGTTAGTGTGGATTGGTATGGCGGTTGTAGTATTGTGCATTGTGTGAGGAAGAACAAAGAAGAAGGAAAGAAGAAAAGAGGAGAAGGCAAGAAAGAAAAGAAAAACTAGCAAGACAAGGTAAATGCTCTTACCCTGTGTTAGTTTGTGTATGGTATTGTAACAGTTTTTGGAGTGGTAACATGAGTAGTGAACTTGAGTAATGAGTAGTAGTGATGTAGTAGTGTAATTGAGAAGAGAATCAAACAGTTTTTGAAGTTTTAAAAGACGGTTAAAAGTTTGGGAAAACCATGGGTAGTATGTGTAAGTGTGCAGGAATTTTATTGTTGTTGAAGTAGTGTTGAGATGTGAGAATAATGTGTGTATAAACAGGTTACGAGAATGAGAATATGTGAGCTGAAATCATGTGTGGAGAATGTTAAAAATATAGGGGAGACTATGTCCAATTTTACATAGGAATGAGAGGACTTAGGTTGTTTAAGAAGAGAAAGTAACCTAGGTGATAACTATGTGTATTTGAGGAGTGCAATGGGAGTAGTTTAATGTCTTGAAACAGATTTGGAAAAGAGTTGGTTAATGGGATGTAACTAGAAGTGAACTAGTGTATTTAAGATGCTAAGAGTAGCATTAGTTGAGGGAGTAACGGAGGATAGAAGTTTGAATGAAGATCTGTAGCATAAGAAGAGGAAACAAAATCTGTAACAAAGAGAGAATGAAAACTGATGCAAGTGTTGGGAAGAAATGAGGAAAAATGTGTAAGTATAACTAGGATTGAGTAATGTATTGGAGAATGGTTAAGGTATTTTAGGAGGCCTAAATGGCATTATATTATGTGGGATTACATGTAGGAAGATTGGGGAAACAATGGGTGAAATTGGGAAAGAAAAATAAGGCCTGTAGCACAATCTGCTACTGTCCGACCCACAGCCTGGATCGGACGCTGGGTCGGACAAGGCTTGAGTAACGAGAATAAAACCTTCTGGAATGGTCCGACCGAGGGCCGTGAGTCGGACATGGGTCGGACAGGCAAAAATTTTTATGTGCCGAAGTTTCCGACTTCGTCCGACCCAGAGGTTGGGTCGGACATGGGTCGGACATAGCTTGGGCAACAGAACCGAAAATTTCTGGAATGGTCCGACCCAGAGGTGTATGGGTCGGACAGAACAGTGCTGGGTCGGACGGATGAATTTCAGAGAACGAAAACTTATTGGAATGGTCCGACCCAGATGTTGGGTCGGACGGTGGGTCGGACGGCCCAAACATATACAAAAAAAAAATTGTTTTTATGATATGACCGTAGTAATCATATGTATGTATATATATATGCCTATACACATGTATGCATATATATGTAGTAATACACCATTAATGAAGGTGGTAATGGTAAGAAAGTAAAGGCATGAGTAAGGAAACAAGTTTAAGAAGTAATAAGGAAAAGAAGGGTTTTATAACCAAGTTTTAATGTAAAGGAGTAGTAAGTATACATCAGGAGTATTAATGGGAGAGTAAGTTGGATCATTGATCATACAACTTCATGTATGTATAGGAAGCAAATAGTTGAGCTCCAAAGGAACCAGTAGTATGAATACGACGGTGAACGGTATGATTTCTTCATGCCCTATATCCTAACTTGGTTACCCCGATTTGTGTGCTTATGTGATCACCAACAAGATAAATGCACGAATCGGACTTATATTGCACTTAACTGTGTTTGAACTATTTTGTTCTGTTGTATCTTCTTGAACAATTAGTTTGTATAATTCATGAAATGAATGAATGGAAATGAGAAGTAGTTGTAAGTATTGTGTACTTGTATATCGTATGTATGTATGGAAATGAAGTACTGACTTCTACTAATTCCTAACATTCTAACTCCTAACTTGAGTAATGAGTAAAATGGAATGAGTAGAAGTCCGATATAGTTTCGGCCACGCGTGAGGATAAGGAAACACAAGAGGTTGGATCCGAATCCTGGCTATAATCTTTTCCACGGACCAATTCCCTTGAATGGGTAGCATCCTGGATTAGTGGGCCACCCTAAAGCTCGGTGGTGGGATGTAGTAATCCCTGCCCGGAGGTCATACCGACTTAACTGGAAGTAAAGTATGTAAGAAGTAAGTATTGTACTTGTATTGGTCTTGACTATTGTAAGTCATTGACCCGGAGTAAAGGAGTATTGAACACCCGATTAACCCGGGTGTGTAATGAGGCTAACCAGACCTTTGTATGTATTGGAGAATTGTATCTCCGGAATGCGGTGAGTATGGGTAAGTATGAACGGTTGACTTGAATCGCCTTCCTTGTATGTATTATAGGTATGTATGCCTTGTGTATGGAATGTATTGTATTGTACTGTATAAAGCATGTATGTATGTATGAATGAAACGAACCGCATGTACTCGACCAATTAGTTGGCGTACCCTCGCTAGCACGCGGGGTATGCGGTTATCATATGCAGCGTAAGCTGACCCCTAGGGGGAATGTTTTTACTCCACAGGTACCCGCGAGGCGTGACGGTAGGGTAATGAAGTGATGTAATTCTTTTTGGGATGTAGCAGTAGGACTGGAATGGTGTACCGAGTTGTACACGGCTAGGCCATTTTGAGTAGCCGGTGTACCATGTGGTACACCTTTTTGAATATTGAAATCTTGATTGGATAGTAAGGGGAGGATGTATAAACTCTTCATTTTTGGGAAGTAGTCATGGAATGTAATTCATATATTCAGTATACTCGGTAATCAAATGTAAGTAAGTATTTGGTATTATAAGTAAGTAGTATGTATTTGGTTTATTCTAATCATCAGACCGACACGGTAAGTAGTAGTAGCCTTGTTAACCATGGGATGGTTGACGGCGTTGTATTACCCGCCGGGAGTAAGTAAGTATTCCGCTGCGAGTAAGGTAAGTATGGGAGTGATTAGAAGATAATGGAAGGATTAGCGGTTGGGGTGTTACACCTTACTGGAAAAACCCAAATAGACACCCAAGTCCTCTACCTCTCTTACCCCCAAACATTCACTTACATCCCTTCTTACTGATGGCAAAACTTCAGAAGAAAACATCAAGGCCGACTTACTAATATCCACACTCTGACCCGAAGCTTCTGTAAAATCATCAATAATATCCCTGAAGGCACGAGCATTATGATGATTCACCTCACCAAAGAGGAGACAATCATTTGCAAAAAAAAAAGAGGTTATAGACAATAAAACCCAAGCCTCTCAAAGACATACTGTAACACCCCATCTCCAAATACAATGATTGTCTCCCTAAGTCCATCTCGTACATTAACAACGCAGCAGAAAAGTTCCAATAAATTGGTGTTACCGCCGTTAGTCACCCACGTGACAACTAGGCCTATTCTCTTAACAAGTCACGGTCTGACTAACTGGATAATTACTCGAGCATCTAAAACATTACAATTCATAAACCATAACTTATACCGAGTATCTCACATCCTAATACATCATACTAACATCCCGTCAATATACTAAACGAGTGTACATGCACAACTCGTGTAACAAATGTAAAAGCAACCCGAAGTACTCTACCCGCTCCCACTCTCAGGTTGAAGTCTCTTTGACAATTGGTTAGTTAAACCTCTCTCGGTATTAACCAACTAACAATAGGGAATATTTGTAACCTTCACTAGTAGAAAATATATTATAAAATACGGGTTATAAGAGGTGGTTTTAAATATACCCGTCTTAAATACTCCTTGAGCGGGCGCACGGAAATTTTTAATGATGGTTTTTACAAAACCGTTGTTTAAAGTGCTGATTTTACCGCACTAACTTCTCATAAACCACGGTTAAAGTAGAACCATCGTTTATTTGATAACTAAATGTCGCGCCTCGTTGTACATTAAAAGACGGTTTCAAAACAACCATTATTTAAAAGAAGCATAAACGACGGTTTTATTATGACCGTCGTTTTTACGGAAGAATGTATCGCGCCCCCTTGTAATATAAATGACGGTTTCGAAAGAACCGTCTTTTTAAAGCAATATAAACGATGGTTTTAAGAGAACCGTCTCTTAAAACCCTTACTAAAATAACATACCGCCTAATTTTCTAACTCTCTTTCCCCTACCTCTCGATCGTGTACAGTCCCTTCCTCTCTCAACACCGTCTTCCTTGCGTTCACCGCCCCTCTCAGTGTCGCCGTCGAGTGCTGTCGCCGCCTTCTGCTCTTTCGCCCCAACCAGGAACCACCGTCGCCAGTAGCACCAACACCGTCGACAATCACAACCGCGGCGCCCAACACTGTCGACAATCACAATCTTGGCGCCCAACACCGTCGTCGACCGCAACCACGCCCAACACCACCACCGTCGTCGACCGCAACCACGCTCAACACCACCACCGTCGTCGATTGTTGCAATAAAGCCCAACACCACCACCGTCGTTCCCTATCTTCTGCCCTTGTTGCTGCGCTCCTCTGTTTGGCTAGCTCGTGCTCCTTGTCCATCCAGACCTAGTGATGGATCATAACCGGTAATATACTCATGGTAAGGTTTTTTGCTAATCGATTACAGTTTTAATTTCTGTATAATAATACAAGCTTAGTATTGTACATATTGAGAATGCCGAAAATCCATTGTGCTATTTTTGTTATTGATCTGCATTTTGCAGTGCATTTGAACAAGTTTGATATCTGTTATAATGATTAGATGTAGAGATTGATTGGTAGAAAAAACAAGTGGGGACAATTGCATGGGTTTACTTGAGTCGTTTTTGCTATCGATCACTTGTGTACAATTGTACTGTTAGTTTACGTAATTATGTACATAAATTTGTGGTTAAAAAAAAGATTAGATGACTGGCAATAAGGAAATTTGGTATTCAACGGAAAGGTAGTTTGATCTTAGAAAGTTATGTGACGATGCCTGAACGGTGAACCCTCTGAAATTAATTATGCCTAGACAATCTAATTAATTTGAGTCATTCTACGAGGTCTGAATCGGGCTAATTAACTAGCCTTAATCTTATTAATTTCAAACTACATTGTTGCTTCTATTTTTTATTATAGAGCAGAATTTATAAACCTTCTATATCATTCTCTTTATTCCAAATTTTAAATAAATTTACTACTCCTTAAGATGTCTCAAATCAAACATAGTGTGATCACGTTTTCTTAGCAAGCAGTAAACAGAACTCTTTATGTTTTTACTTCAATCGAACTAAGATGTTGCAAGGGTTTGTGACTTTTATACGGTTTATCACAAACTAAAACAAACTTGTAGTTGCTGCTTGTGATAAGTCTAGTGTTAATGTGTATGATAAGTCCAGTTTCTAATTAAACAGCTAATTAATGATTGGTGCTTATTAGTCTACAAGTTGATGATACATGATGGTAATGCAGCATTCAGGTACGATTAACCGGTGAAGTATGCGAGCGATCAGATATGTGTTCGTAGCAACCAGTGGTAATTTTTTCTGTCCTTTTCAGCTCTAGTTAAGAATACAATACATGATTTTCTTTTCCGTCTCAAAACGTGCGAACTCCGAAAGAAACCATTCACTTTATTTGTTGTTTAACAGTGGTTGATTCTTCCTTCAAGCATACAAACCAGTTTTTTAATCAGTCTAATTTCATGTTATTTTGATTTTTCTACTTGAGGTAGAGTTTGATGATCAAATATGTGTATCAATATGTGTAGATATACTTCTTTCGGGCGTCACCAAGGATGTGGAACACTCTCCTTGATCTATTTGGTTTGCCTGAAACTGCATCTCCTTACTCTACCTTGAAGCACCACTGGTAACTTTCTTTTCAGGGTTTGAGCAATTATTCCAATTGCCTGTATACTATACCCAAATGACCATTCCTCAGTCAAGTAGAACGTGATTTAAACTGCTTACTGTTGGCTCTTTTGATTGGTATACTTTTGGGTCAAATTATGGAGGCTATTAGAACCGGGAACACAAAGAAAAACAGGGGAGATCATGCCAAAATTTTCTTGTGAAATTTTTGATCTTCTGATTTTTTGCCCTAGGACTTCCATGCTCTGTGATCTGTTCATTCTCATCTTGTGAATCACTGGTGGGCTACTGCATCTTGTACACCACACGGGCTGAAAAGAGTTCACCTTGGTACCATAATACACTTGAACTTACCTTCTTCTCTCTAGCATAACTATGACACATGCTCTGCAATCTCATTCCCTTGTTGTGACCGCTCCTCTACAGTGATATTAATCACGGGGCTGCTGCATCTTCTTTCTGGCATATTCTCACTGGGCTGCTGAAAGCAGTTCCTTTTGGAACCGGTAATACACTTGAACTTACCTTCTTCTATCTTGTACAATTATGACACACAAGCTCTACAATCTCATTCTCTTATTTTGACCGCTCCTCTACAGTAATAATAATCACCGGGCTGCTGCATCTTCTCTCTGGCATATATTCTCACCGGGCTGCTGAATAAGGTACATTTAACGTTGCATTATGGATGATACCAGAAGCTCATGCGCCCAATTTTGATCCTTAATTTCCTAAGCTACTAGATTATTTTGTTGCTTTTTTTGGTGGCATTAAGTGTGAAAACTTGATGAATTGTTAGTGTGCTTGGTGGGCTAGCCATCATTATGGTTACAATTGCTAGTGATGTGCTTGGTGAGTTGAATGGTATCCTTTTGAGTGAAGTTGTTGAGGTTCTTAGAACCGGGAAAACAAAGAAAAACAGGGGAGACCATGCCGAAATTTTCTTGTGAAATTTTCTATCTTTTGTTTTTTACCTGCACTTGATGAATTGTTAATGCTATTCTTATTTCTTGCTGATTTGCTTCTAATTTACTGTTGATGAAGAATTGCTGCTGGAAAACTGCTGCACTTTTTCACCTCTGGAAATTTGAGCATTGTACGCCTACATTTTTAAGGTATGTTACAATAATTTTTACCTTCTTAAAATGCCCTACTTCGCCTCTATTTTTGCTGCTTTCATTATTATGTTTTGACTATCACATTTGCACCACAATTGTAGTTACAATTTTTTGTATTGTTACTTTCTATTTTCTTAAACAGACTTAATCTGATTGGATTCCTCACGTTTCTTCATCACCAAACTATTACGCTTATCATCTGCATCGAATAAGGTACATTTAAAATGTTTTCCTTAAGTAATATATGCTTATGCAACATATATAGTTAATTACCCGTCCATTGAACGCCTTATTCCCCTCCACAATGAAGTAGACTTCCTTTCGTTCATCCTCGTCGTGACTGACAAAGATACAAAGTCAACAAACTTAACAGTCCATATCCTAGTCTTCATCACAACAATTCTTCTGCCGTGATTATTCCTTTCGTTCATCCTCGTCGTGACCGACAAAGATACAAAGTCAACAAACTTAACAGTCCATATCCTAGTCTTCATCACAACAATTCTTCTGCCGTGATTATTCCTTTCGTTCATCCTCGTCGTGACTGACAAAGATACAAAGTCAACAAACTTAACAGTCCATATCCTAGTCTTCATCACAACAATTCTTCTGCCGTGATTATTCCTTTTGTTCATCCTCGTCGTGACTGACAAAGATGCAAAGTCAACAAACTTAACAGTCCATATCCTACTCTTCATCACAACAATTCTTCTGCCGTGATTATTGCTTTATTAATTCTTCAATTTGCCCTTGGTTTTTCACATGTGGCACTAAACAATATTTTAAAGGATATCAGATGGCAAACTCATGGATGTACAGCGGAAAATTGGATAACAAGTTTCTTGAGGGAGTTGATAAATTTTGCAATGTTCTGGTCGATAATCTGACTCCTGCTAATAAGGGATACATATTTTGTCCTTGCGTGGACTGCAGAAACTATTTGAAGTATCAAGGGATAGAAAAAATAAAGGAACATTTGATTCGTCGTGGTTTTACAAAAGACTATGAAGATATAGTCCGGTGGCATGGTCAGAGGGTGGTAGATGTCATGAAATACCCCGAACTTAAATATGGTGATTAAATTATTCTAATATAGTATTTAAGGGCCTAATAGTGCCTATGTAATTTTGGTAAGGAAAAATAAATCCAAAAGAAATGAAGAAACGCTTAAAAAGCGAAAAACGCTAAATGAGCGTTAAATAACCATAGGAGGTATGAGACCTCGGTTAGCGTATTATGCGGATTCCTAGGGCTTAATAAGACCCAAATAATATATGGGAACAACTCCTGAAGAAAACGGATCCAAATAAGGTATTAAAACGCTAATAGAGCTTTAGCGCGCGTTTTTCGAGAAAACCCAAAAACGTGATTTTAAGTGGTCAAACAGACCCGTAAAAATTATGGTTGGCTATATAACTATAATTGAACATTAATGTAAGCTTAAGAACAATTAAAATTAAATAAACAAGAAAATTCCGGAAAACGGGCTCCGGTAAGTGAATGGTACAAAAACGAGAACTTGTGGAGTGTTAATGTAATAAAACCAAAATGACTTCCCCCACTTGCAAATAAAAATAAGAAAACCCATGTGAGAGGGTGTGGGTCACGATTTCATCCCCCCTCTTTATTTGTTACTAGTCACTAGAAGACAAAAGAATAAGTAAAAAAGTAACAAAAAGCAAAAAAAGCAAATATACACCTCATTCCTCCCTCTCTCTCCTCTACTTTTCTGATTTTTCCCATTCCCTTCCTTCTCTTTCCATCGTGAGCTCTCCTCCTCTCTTCTATATTGGCGATTTTGAAGCTCTCAAATAAGCTCCCATGGCTTCTCCTCTTCTCTTGCATGCTCAAGCCATATTAAAGCTCCAAATGAGAAAATAAGTACATATTCTTCTTCCTCTCACCAAGATCTACCTTTATCTCTTTTCAAAATCCAAAAATGATGAACTTCATCTCCATGGGTTTTGCCCATTTGAAGAGAAAATGGTACCAAATCGAAGCTTGGAGTCTCCTCTTTCATTCAAGGTAAAAATCTCCAAGAAAAACTCACTCTTCCTCCATTTCTCTTTGTAGCCGATTTTTCCCCATTGTAATGCTCTGTTTTTTCTCTCTCCTTTGAGCATCATTCCAACATTGCAATGGAGGTGGGATCACCTTCTTGAACCAAGGGCTAAAACCCCTCTTAAAAGCTTTAAAAGGTAAACCCTAGAAATTTTGTTTTAAGCATTTCAATGAATTAGTATTAATCTAAGGGTTAGTATGTTAATTCAACTTATTTTGTGTTCTATGGGTGATGGGAATGGAGTTTGGCAACTCCATTCCCCAATGAGACCGATTTGTGCAAGAAAGAGAGAAAGATGAGAATTGGAAAAGAAAGAAGGAAATATGAGCTTAAGGTAAGAGCTCCTTCCTAATGTTAAATTTTAATGCATTATAGTAATGGGAATGGGTAAACTAATTTAAAGAACCCAAATCTTGTATTAGTATTGTAGTTTGTGGAAGTTTGAGAATTTGGGAGCAAGTATGTGGATTGTAGGCCTTAGAGCCAAATAATGTGTGTATGAGTATTGGGATTGTTGATTGATGGAGTATTGATGTATTGAGTTTGTTTTGAGTGCTGGTAGGACCCTTGTATGGGTGTGGCTAGAATAGGAATGATTTGGATAAGAAAGGATATGTGTGGATAAGTAAGGAAAGTAGGTGAACTATGGCGAAATTTTAGTAGGAATTGTGCATTAAGAATGACTTGGTGAATGGGAGAACCAAGGTGTGTATTGGAGTTAGTAGAGATGTTTAGTAACCTTGGAATGGTAGTTGTAGGATGAGAATAAATGGGTGTAAAAATCTATAGCAAATAGCATGTGAAATGCATTGGAAAAACAAGAGAAAGAGTTAGTGCTTGTAATCTTGAAGATGGATATTTGACTTGGGTATAGGTAGTGCATATGTATAGGAATGAGTTCGTATGGTAAAATGAAGTTAGGACAAGATGCAAAGTGCAAAGGAAAGTGTATAAATGCACAAGTGTGTATTTGACAGCCCAGCCTAATCAGCCCACATGTGTGATATTGTCCGCTTTGGCACGCAGGCCACACGGATTTGTTCCTGGGGTTTCCTAGCCCCAAAACGCGTCACACAAGGAAGAGGTATCCATGCACCTATAAGGCACACTTCGTTCTCCTCTCCAATCGATGTGGGAGGAACACCACGCCGGGTGTTACACTCTACCCCCCTTAGGGAGCCCAGTGCCCTCACGGGCTCACTGGCACACCGACCTGGGTCTGGCTCTGATACCATCTTTGACAGCCCAGCCTAATCAGCCCACATGTGTGATATTGTCCGCTTTGGCACGCAGGCCACACGGATTTGTTCCTGGGGTTTCCTAGCCCCAAAACGCGTCACACAAGGAAGAGGTATCCATGCACCTATAAGGCACACTTCGTTCTCCTCTCCAATCGATGTGGGAGGAACACCACGCCGGGTGTTACAGTGTAAGTTATCAAAATGAGAATGGAAATTTGTAGAAATTGGGCAAGAAGTTGAGTATGGATTGGACCAAGGATTTGAGGTGGTTTAAGGAGTGTTTTGAGGTGTTTAATTATGTAGGAAACTTGTGGAAAGTTTATGGAATGATTAGGGGTGGATTAAGGGTTGATTTGGGGTTGAAAAATGACCTTAATAGCAGTTTTTAGCAGGGTCCGGGACTTACGATATGTACCAAGTCCCGGACCGCTTCAAAAAAGGCCCGAGAGTGGATGCAGGAATTGGTCCGGGACTTAAGTCCAGGACCAAGTCCAGGACCAGATGTAAAAATAGGCCGAAAGTCAAGTTAAGTGTTGGCCCGGGACTTAGGGTCCGGTTCAAGTCCCGGACCACCCCTAGAATTCAGCAGAGAGTGTTTTTAAGGGTTCTAAACATGGGGAATTGATTGGTAATGGTTTTAGAAGTTGTTAAGGCCTTGTTTGGTGATATTTAAAGGTCCTAAGAAGTGTAAACAAGTGTAGGAAATGAATGGGAAGTAAGGACATAGTTTGACATGAGCGAAACTAAGTATACCGGGATAACGGGGTAAGTACGGGAGTAGTAATTACTTGTGTATTGTATGAACCTAGTATTAATAACAATGTTGGAAACATTATCAATGGACCAAGTGTGAACCAAGGAACAAGGGAACACACGGTAAAGCTAACCCCGGTGAAAGGTATGAATTTCTCATGCCCTGTATGCTAACCGAGTTACGTTGATTTGTATGCTGTGTGCCGGCTAATCAAGACTAAAGCATGAAAACGGTTTATTGCCTTTCATTGAATGTCTTGTTGTATGTTGTATGAGCTAACCCTTCTTGATTGATTGTGTGGCTTCACTTAGTGCGTAGACCGACTCATAGATGAGTCTTGCTGTGTATTGACTCGTAGTAAGAGTCATGTGTGAACTAATGGAACCGTAGCAACGCACTAAACCAACGAATCAATAAACGATAACGTAAACCAATGAACTCACTAGAATGTGAGAGAGTGTACGGGAGTAATAACCTTCCGATAACGGTAGGAGAACCGAAATGATTCAACCACAACCAAATAAGTAGTGGGAGTATATGAGTAACCTTATTAGAGGAATTAATCTTGGGTGCAAGACATGAACCATGAGAGTAGTAGAGAATAACGAGGGATCTCCAACCCCTTGGTAATTAGTCGACCCATTATGAGAGGACCCGACTGATGTAAGTAATGTCCCGAACATGAGAGTATTCGATACTTGGGGAAATACTTAAATCTGAGGATACTAGTCGGTTGTAATTCCCTAAGCTAGTGGAGGTTATCAAGAGAGATACTTCTAGGCTAATCCATGAGATTGTATTATACTCTGAGAGAAGAGTGTTGGGAATTTGAGTAGTCCGGTAAAAACGGGCATTTGAGTATTTGAGGAGCTAAGCGTATAGCCCTCGTATTGTAGGTCCGGCGGCGAGTCTTGTGTATGACTCTGCCCAGAGGCCAAGTAACGAGTATTGAGTATTGCGTATGTATGAGTAAAGTAATGAGTACTGAGTATGAAGTGAGTATGAGTATGTAATAAGTACCGATTATTGAGTATGTATGAGTAAGTATTGAGCATTGAGTATGTATGAGTAAGTATGGAGTATTGAGTGTGCACAAGTATAGCAACGAGTACGAAGTAAGGGTCGTGTGCGAGAAAGGTATTGAACATGGAATGATGAGTATGCAAGAGCAAGGAGTGAGTATGAGTGGAGTAGCGAATATCGAACACAGTACGAACAGAGTAGTGAATAACACAACGAAAGAGTAATGAATAAATAACTAATACGAACAGTTGACTATCGAATGGTCTTCCTCAGTAAGTATTGAACCTTGTATGTGTATGTAGGTATTGTTGATTGTATTGTTGTAGCATGAGTATGTATGTATGTATGCATGTAAAATGAACTCCATGTATATCCGACCCGAAGTAGTCGGCGTACCGCGGTTCGCACGCGGTATATGCGAAATTCATATTCAGCGTAAGCTGACCCTCTAGGGGGAACGTTTTTAGTGTGCAGGCACTCGAAGCTGACCACCGTTCGAGAGAGTAGGATGGGGACTGCTACGTAAGCATGGGTAGTTGTATAATAGGGATTGTAATTGTAATGTATTGCGAAAATTGGAAGTTCCAAACTGTATCGGTGATTTACGGATTGTAGTAGACTCGGTATAGTAATGTATTGGAAGTTGTAATTGAATTATGGTTGAGTATGCAATGGAAGGTATTGTATTGTGTAGAGTACTCGGTATGTTCAATTCATCAGACCGATAGTATGTAGTATTGTAACTCGCCTTGTTAGTCACATGGGTGACTAACGGCATTGTACACTCGCCGTTGTGTATGGAGTATCCGCTGCGAAGGTAAGTATTGTACAGTAATGACGGTATTAGCGGTAGGGGTGTTATATGTCATGTGTAATGAACAAGAGGAAGTTGAAGATAATCAAACAATTGTGGTCGATGACAATGACATAGTAGACAATGGACCAGATTACGATGACATTGCTGCAATGCTGGAAGATGTTGAACAAGAGTTTTACAATAGGCCAGATACCTATGAGACTTTGCTGGATTCATCCAAAACACCGCTGTATTCGGGGTGTGATTCTACAAAATTGAGTAAATTGAGCGCAGTCTTGAAACTCTTCAATCTAAAATCAAAATTTGGTTGGAGTGATGTGAGTTTCACTGCTCTCTTATATGATGAAGAGCATACTACCTAAGGATAATGTTTTACCAACATCGACTTATGAAGCAAAAAAGTTGATGTGTCCAATGGTTATGGGGTACAAAATGATCCACGCTTGTCCATCTGGTTGTATTTTGTACTGGAAGGGTAATGAATTTGCTGATAAATGTCCAGAATGTGGGGAATCACGTTATGCGAGGAAAAACCAAAATGAATGCACTGGTCGTCGTAAGGTGGCATCCCCTGCTAAAGTGTTGTGGTATTTGTCCATAATACCACGATTAAAGCGTTTATTTGCAGTTGAAAAAGATGCGGAGAATCTAAGGTGGCATTCGACTCACAGAAAAATGATGGTAAATTGAGACATCCGGCAGATGCGTCCCAGTGGAAAAACATTGACATGAAATTTCCTCAGTTTGCTAGCGAGCCAAGAAACTTGAGACTCAGTTTGTGTACTGATGGGATGAACCCTTACGGTACATTGAGTAGCATACACAGCACGTGGCCGATATTATTGATGATCTACAATCTTCCCCCGTGGTTGTGTATGAAACCTAGACACATTTTGTTGTCACTTTTGATATCTGGTCCAAAACAACCGGGCAACAAAATAGATGTTTTTCTACAACCATTGATAGATGACCTACAACTCTTGTGGAATGAAGGGGTCATGGTGTATGACTCATTTGGAAAAGAGAATTTTAACTTACGGGCTATGTTATATTGCACAATCAATGACTTTCCTGCGTATGGTAATCTTTCTGGTCACATAGTCAAAGGTGCATGTGCATGTCCTATTTGTGATGAGCATACATCAAATATCCGCTTGAAACATAGTGGTAAGAATGTTTACATGGGTCATCGAAAAATGCTTCCAAAGGGCCACAGATATCGCAAGATGTCGATTGAGTTTGACGGAAAGACTGATCACAGTGTGTCTCGTCCTCCTTTACCAGGTTCAGAGGTGTATAAAAAGGTGCATAATATTGTCAACAACTTTGGTCCTTCGATAAGAAACACAGAGAAAAGTGTATGGAAAAAAAGTCAATCTTTTGGGAACTTGAGTATTGGCAACATTTAGATGTTAGACATTGTATTGATGCAATGCATATCGAAAAAAATGTCGGAGAGAGTGTTAATGGAACCCTCTTGAACATACCAGGCAAGACCAAAGATCACATAAAGGGGAGAAGAGATTTGATTTATTTGAACATAAGGGAAGATCTTTGGCCACAAGAACGTGGAAAACGCATGTTCTTGCCTCCTGCATGTCACACATTGTCAAAACAAGAGAAACATAGTCTGTGCAATATCCTCCACAATATCAAGGTGCTATCAGGGTATTCGTCTAACATAAGAAAACTTGTTTCAATGTCTGATATGAAATTAGTTGGAATGAAATCCCATGATTATCATGTATTAATGCAAGATTTTTTACCCGTCGCAATTCGTGGGTTCCTACCTGATGCGGTGAGAAACGCAATCACCAACCTTTGCGTGTTTCAAAGCAGTATCTGCTAATGTTCACGATGTGGATAATCTAGACAAATTACAAGCTGATCTTGTTGTCACGATGTGTCAGTTGGAGATGTATTTTCCTTCTTCATTCTTCAACATCATGGTTCATTTATTGGTTCATTTGGTCAGAGAGATTAAAGAGTGTGGCCCTGTATATCTTCGTTATATGTATCCTTTTGAAAGATACATGGGTATACTGAAGAGAAAAATGAAGAATCGTCGTCGTCCGGAAGGAAGTATTATAGAGGGATATATAACAGAGGAAGTTGTTGATTTTTGTACTCACGATCTGGAAGATGTTGAATCCATTGGTCTTCCTAGATCTAGACATGAAGGAAGACTCTGGGGACACGGTACCGTTGGGAGAAAAATGAAAAGAATTGATATTGAAACCCTTAACAAAGCTCACTTGTTGTGCTGAGTCACCTTGAAATGTAGAACCGTATTTTGAAATGCACCTGTCCCTGCTTGCAGCACAAAATCCAACAATGAGTGACATCAGGCTAAACAAGGAGCAGAATAAAACGTTTGTGAAATGGTTCAAGGATAAAGTTTTTTCGAACCAGTCAACTACAGTGCCCGCATTAGTGAAGACGTTGGCACTTGGTCCTAATCTTGACATTGTTTCATACGAAGGGTATGACGTAAATGGCTACAATTTTTATACGGAACGACAAGATCAAAATTCAAATGAATCAAAACAGTGGCATCAATGTGATTGCTTACCAGAGTATGTACAATGTCAGAGGTATGGGTCAAAATCCAGTGGAGTTGAAACAATCATACTACGGTGTTGTACAAGATATTTGGGTTCTAGATTACACCGCATATGAGACTTGTGTGTTTCGGTGCAAGTGGATTGACAACAGACATGGTTACCGTGAGGAGAAACATGGTATGAAACTAGTTCATCTTGGTGGTGTGCAACACCCACAGTTGAGCCGTTTGTTGTTGCAACTAAGGCAAAACAGGTATATTACATTTCTGACCAATCTAATCCTAGATGGTCCTTTGTACTTCAAGGAAAAAAGAGAATAGTTGGTGTGGATGGTGTGGTCGATGAGGATGAATACGACATGCAAGATGAAATACCAAGCCTTTCGATTCAATTACCAGAGTTGGACCATATTACCAATTTTGTGCGGTCAGACCATGACGAAGGAATGTGGATTGATTAATGTGAGATTATTTATTATTTCTTTCGTCCATCAATGACATTGAATAGTTTATTTATGGCTTTTCCATTATTGATAGTTTTGTTTCCGTATTTATAATTTCTTAGTTTCATTTACTTGTTAATTATCTAAATCTTCTATTTATATTGCATGCAGGAATCAAAATGGACATCGATATGGATGATCCAGACTTATATTGTGATGAGGGTGTGGGTTTGATGGACTATGAACCATCACACCAGCCACAACAGCAGCCACAGCAGCAGCCACAGCAGCAGCCACAGCAACAGCTGCAGCAGCAGCCACAGCAGCCAGCAACCACAGCAGCCACAGCCACAGCAGCAGTAATCGTCAAACAAACGAAAGGGTAGGGGGCCGAGCAGAGGGGTGAGGTTGAAGAAAGATGGAGATATTGATCTAATCTGGGATAAATACTTCAGAAGTTGGGGAGACTGTAAAGCTGAGTTCGCAAGCATGTTAGGAAATCTTGCAAAGTCCCGTTGCTCAATAATAAATATTGGAGGCACGAGGAGGAAGAAGTGAAAGAATCAATGTGGCAGTAAGTACAACAACGGTACAAAATACCAGATGAAGCGTGGACGACGGTTCGGTCACTTATAGGTGCACGGGCGAGGCAGTTCAGATCTTTCTTGGTGGGGAACTGGATCAGGAAATCGCGCGACGTGCCACCATGGATATTTTATGATGGCATGATCACAAAGGAAGAATGGGAAGAGTTCGAGAAGTTTCACACGTCGGAGCAATTCATGGTATACATTTTTTTAATGAATCTATATTTAAGTTTGAATCTAAATTTGTATAACACAAATTTTAATATGTGTATATATGTTTTAATGAATAGTTTAATGATTTGTATTGATAGGAGGTTCAAGAAAAAGCAAGGGCAAACCGAGAAAAAAATAGATTTCAACACTATATGGGCCGGAAGGATACACTGGTAGCATTCCCAAGTGGAAAGATGCCGGTTTGCTCACAAAAAAGAATGACGATGGCGTTGAAGTTCCCATCGACACTGTGTATGAAGCCAACCGAGTTCAGCTCTACGTTTTGGGTCACTCAAAAGTAGATAAGGATGGGAAGATAGTACACCCGCGACCAGAGACAGCAGAGTTGGCTGCTCAGATTGTAAGTGTTTAACTTGTTCAATAATAACAGTTTTGTTTAAAAGTTTATTTTTTACAATTTATAACTTATTGATTATTTTTTTGGATCATCTTACTAGGCTGAAGCCTCCCAGCGAGGGGAGATAGATATATTTGCTCCACCGAGTCAAAATGATCCGCTGAATCAACTTCTTGGATTAAAGGATCATCCTGGAAGGGTTAGAGGTTTCGGGGGACAAGTGCGTCAGAAATTTGTATTTGAAAAGTCCACCTCAAAAAGTCTGACGGAGCAGGAGGTGTCTGCACTTGTATATCGGAGAGTGAATGAGGTTGTTTCTAAGGCTTTGGGGGGACGAAACCAACAAACTGATCTAACCCGACTGACTTCTTCATCTAGTTGCACCGCCCCTTCTGATCCGTATCCATTTGCTAATCTGAAGGTTAGTATGTCTCTATTAATCTTGTTCGTCATGGTAAATGTATGACTGTAAAAAATACTAGCCTTATTCACATTTAAATTGTAATTTTACTTATTTTAGGAAAAAAAACATGTCGTCTACAAATCACGCTTGATGGTTATCCTGTGGATGCTGCATACGGTACTGTGCTACAATCAGCATCAACTACATTGATTAATCTCAAGCGTCTTCCCTCATTCTATGCTAGAGTAATCCTGCAGACCATCATTGATGGATTTGAGAATGCTTTTCTTCCCATGAATATTGATGGCAAAGTCACACTATTTGATGGGAAGGGTGCTATTGTACCATGGCCAGTTGGTTTTATTGTCATCACTGATGAGGTATGTATAAATATTTTATGAATTGTTTTCCCTTTAATGTATACATTGTTTTAAGCGAAAATTACATCCCCCACCCACCAGGTTTTACGTATTATCACAAACCACCCATGTAGTTTGCATATTTAAATTGCCCACCCCTAACATTCTCTCCCGTTTGACACCCGTCATTTTTCCCCCTCTGCCGTTAGTAACCACCACGTCAGCCCCACGTGGCATTGCCTGAGTGGTTACTCATTTGCTGACATGTCACAACCCATCCCCCTAATCAGTAATCCCCACCCATCCCCCTCATCTCTTCTCTGTCGCTCTGTCCTCGTCGTCGCCCGACTGCCAACATCTCCGCTGGTTCTGGTCGTCGCCCTACCTCCAACTTCTACCTCGTTGCTTGAGAGAAATCTGGTGTAGCTGTCGCTGCTCCACCTTTGTACATTCTTCGCTAGCTCTCCTCTGGTAATGCGAATCTGTTTCCCTCTTCACTGCCCTAACCCTAGCGATCTCTTAATCAATTTTCTGGGTTGGTATTTGCTCTGAATCTTCGCGCCAGACCTTGCGCTAACCCTAGATGTACTCTGGTACTGCGAATCTGTACCTCTTAGGCTGGACTTTGACATTTGTTATTTGGTTGCTCACGGTAGACTTTTCTGTTCGTCTTACAGTTGGTACTCACTTGCTGCTGTTGATTTTTCGTTGAGAAAAGATAGGAGATGAAGCATGTTTTCTGTTTGTTTGCTGCGTGTTTCTACTATACTCTGGTACTGCGAATCTGTTTGGCTGGACTTTGACATTTGTTATTTGGTTGCTCACGATAGACTTTTCTGTTCGTCTTACAGTTGGTACTTTGTTGTTGATTTTTTCGTTGAGAAAAGACAGGAGATGATGCATGTTTCTGTTTGTTTGCTGCCTGTTTCTATTTGTTTGCTGTTGGTTTTATGGTTTGTACTCACTTTGAACTCATTTGGGTTTTGTTGTTTACTTTCGATGTTGGTTTGCTTTGAATTACGGTGCTGTATGTTGGTAATATTGGTTGCTAATAGTATGTTTGGCAGTGATGGAGGAGTGCTATCTTGACGTTATACTTAAGAATGGCCGGTACAAGGTTGAAATGCCCTTTGATCCAGACCGGTATTCAAGTATCGAATTGGTGAATGATTGCCTTGGTGCCCTTAAGAAAGAGAGCAGCGTGACAGCACCACAGCATCCTATGTTCTTTTTTAGACACCCAAAAAGTCAGAAGAAAATAGAAATAGGGTGTGACAGACAGCTTATGAATATGCTTGCGTTGTTCTCTGGAAAGGAATTGGTTGAAGTGATAGTAGAAGAAGAAGAAGGAGACAAGGATACCGAACTCATGTCCACATTCAGAAAATGGTTGGCAGATGCGGATAAAAGAGAAAAGCCCGTTAACCATGACAACGAGCCTGATCTTCCATTAGATGATGATGACCTAGTTTGCTTGAATGACCAAGATGTGATATGTCCTAGTTCACCACCTCCGCAAACACAACCTTCTCAGGTTGTGTCTCCTCAAGCACATCATCCTCAAAAAAGAATTCCAATTAATCAACCCACAACAAATCAGCCCACTACAAATCTGCCCACATTGTGTCCCACACAAAATCAGCCCACACCACATATCCAGACTGAAACTCTCAATCAACAAATTGGTCAGTCTACAACTCAAAATAGTGACAAAAAGGGGAAGAAGAAGAAAAAGCCACGAGGTCTTAATCTCATCTATGGATCGAGCTCTAATGATAACCCAAAGGCTGATTTAGTTATTGCAAGATCATCTGATTCTGTTCAGCCCATTGCATCAGTCACTCCTGCCTTCTCTAGTCCAAGAGTTGCATCCAATCATAACAGTGGCACTGATAATGTGATGGTTGATACAAGGGCATCTGTGAATCATGGGTTACAAATTGTCGCAGCAAATCGAAGCATTGAAAACACTGAAGAACCAACTGATGACCCACTTCCTTACTTCTCACACGACTCTTGGGATAAAAAATCTGACAAAGAGTATGGTTCTAGCTCGGATGAAGATAGTGGATCTGATTCCGTGCATGACGATGACGATGATGACTTGGATAATGAAAAGTTAGGTTTACTCAGAGAGGGTGGGTGCTTTTCGGGTGAGGTTGCTGTGCATGCTAGTGAAATGAAGTGAAAGTGATTGAGACTACTTCTAACTTCGTTGAATCATTCAACAACAAGTTGTCTTCAATTAGGGGCAGTCCTGTCTTCTCTTTTCTAGAAAGCCTAAGGCGCACTTTGATGAAGAAGATCAATGGAATGAGGGAATCGATAAATAAGATGAGTGGAAGGATCACCCCCTACGCAAGGAAGATGTTGTACAAGAACACCAAGGCCGGTAGTAGATGCGCACATACAGCAAGCAGTGAGTTTGAGTTTGAGGTGACAGACTTAAACAGATATTACATTGTCAACCTGAGAGATCGACACTGTGACTGCTTGGCTTGGGATCAGTCTGGTATACCTTGTAAGCATGCATGTGCAATACTTAATTGGAAGAGGATGGATAAGGATCAATTTGTACACTCTTATTTCTCTTTCAGCATGTATGCCTCCACATACAGACTAGCTATATCTCCAATCCCAGACCCCTCATTGTGGCCAGAATCAGAAGGGTTAAAGATCTTGGCACCACCGTTCCTCAGGAAACTACCTGGCCGGCCCAAGAAGAATAGAAGAAGGGAAGATGGTGAGGCTAGGCCTGTCTCTAAAAGATCATCCCATGTAACATGTGCCAGATGTAAGTAGAGGGGGCACAATTCGAGGACATGCTCAGCCCAAGTGAATAGAGGCATTGGTCAAAGGGGGGGAGGGTCTGGTTGCTGCCACTGAAATTGGTGATGGAAATGGTGCCACACTGCAGGAGCCAGTAGTGGCTGCAAGAGAGAAAAAAAGAAAAGGCCGACAAACAACTTCAACATCAGCAGCAACTCAAAGAGAGAGAGAAAGAAGACACGGTCTCAAGGTATTGTTATATTTTCTGTTATTTGGTTGGTATTTGTTATTTGGTTGAAAATATGAGAACTTGTTTTTGTTCCAGGGAGGTAGAAGATGGACTGAAGGTGCGTGGATGAGATGAAGATGAAGACAATCAAGATCTTTTGTTTTAGCTGCAGTATGTAATGGTGTGTTACAGCTAGTGAATTTAGGTTGGTTTTGTAACAACTAGTCAGTGTATTTTGGTTATTTTGAGACAGCTAGTGAATTAATGAAGCAGAGTGTATTTTGGTTATTTTGAGACAGCTAGTGAATTAATGAAGCAGAGTGTATTTTGGTTATTTTGAGATAGCTAGTGAATTAATGAAGCAGAGTGTATTTTGGTTACTTTGAGACAGCTAGTGAATTAATGAAGCAGAGTGTATTTTGGTTATTTTGAGATAGCTAGTGACTTAATGAAACAGCAATTGATGTACTGAAGCTAGTGACTTAATCAAGCAGGGCTGGTTTTCTGTTTTATATTTTGTGTTGGGATTACTATTGATGTACTGAAGCTAGTTAGTTAATCAAAGAGATGTTGATGAAACAACAATTGATGTACTGAAGGTGTTGGCTGATCTTGTATTTTTTTGTACAAATCAGTGGCAGATCTTGTATTTTTTCTGGTTTACTATTGTATCATGGATTCTGCAGCAGTGCCTCTGTTATAAAAAATGAGTTTCTCATTTGATCTTGTATTTTTTCTGTACAAACAACAGTGGATGATCTTGTATACGTTTGTGTTTTGATCAAGCAGGTGCATTGACAGCCAAATGAGTGTATATGTTGAGTCATTTAACAGCAAGTTGATGAGGAGAATGTTAAACAAACTGGATAGTCAGATCCAGTATGCACATCTGTACAAATGCAGTTTTTTTTTTGAGAATACAGTATATTGATGTTCAGTTATACATAAATTGTTTTCGCTGAAGAAGTAGAGTGCTCAGATGGAAGATTGGAGTTTCAAGCACATATGGTAATACTCATTAGCCAAGCATAAATTATGCTTAGCGATTACATAGTACACGTTATACAGATTACATAGTACGCTTTGACATTGAACAGTTAACAACTAAACTATACTAATTTCAGATACAACAACACAATCAGACCCACTATTACATAAGAGATAATAAGAAGCTTGTTCAACTCGGCCTTTAGTTCAATCCTATCCCTTTGAAGAATAACTTTCAGCTCCCTTAGCTCCTCTCTTAGTCGTCGTAGTTGCTCTTGAATGATCAAATCAGCATTGGGATCATTGGAGTTCACCTCACCACTGTAAATGTCAGGACGCAACAGATGCATATTCATGTCAACCTCGTACCACCATTTAAAGATTTCGTTAGGACAGTCACATCGGTATAAAAGTTTTCCTAGGTTGTCACATGTCAGAGCAATGAACAATCGAGCATTCCTTTTGCAGGTGCACTTGACATTGGCAAATGTGAAGAGACTTTCACTGTTTCGGTTGTTTGAGGATGACATAATTCTGAAAAAACTCAGTAAAATCAGCAACGCATGCCTACATCAGACACAAATCAGTTCAATAGTTTACGGGCATTACCAGATCATAGCTTACGCTTACCATTCAAAACATAACAAGTTAAGCAGAAAACAGTAACGAGCTCAGAAGAGGATTGTTGCCCCATCATCATCGCAGAAAAAGTAACATAAGCATATGACATATCAAGGTGGAGCAATTTCAATTTTCAATTTCAGATGGACTGGAGCAACATTGGTTATACTAGCTGCTTCTACAACCCATATGAGAAATTTTTAGATTTCTCACATCAGAGAGAACAATAATCCAACCAGTACACCAACACTGCTTCAACAGACCAATAGAGAGAGAACATGGAACTGCTGCAACACAAACAGACATCAAAATGATGGTATCACAAAGGGGACTTTTGTGAATCATAACGGTGATTACTGAGCATCAGAATTGTGGTATTAGAAAATCAGCAACGCACGCCTACATCAGACACAAATCAGTTCAATAGTTTACGGGCATTACCAGATCATAGCTTACGCTCACCATTCAAAACATAACAAGTTAAGTAGAAAACATTAACGAGCTCAGAAGAGGATTGTTGCCCCATCATCATCGCAGAAGAAAAACTAACATCAGCATATGACATGTCAAGGTGGAGCAATTTCAATTTTCAATTTCAGATGGACTGGAGCAACATTGGTTATACTAGCTGCTTCTACAACCCATATGAGAAATTTTAGACTTCTCATCAGAGAGAACAATAACCAGAACACAGACAACACAACACTGCTTCAACAGACCAATACTGACAAAGAAAATGGAACCGCTGTAACACAAACAGACATCAAAATGCTGATATAACAATAGGGGGCTGGTGTAAATCATAATGCCATACTGAACATCAGAAAACATGCTTCATGAAATACCCCAAACTTATTAAACATGGATTAAATATCTAATCACATTACTTAAGGCCTAAACATGCCTTAAAAGTCAACTGAGAACAACAGTGGTCAACACAAAGCAAGATGTTGCACCCTTTGACTGGTGAGGGTAAATAAATACCCAAATGAACTTCTTAGGACCTAAAGATTTGTCCTAAGCATATTAACACATTACTAAACATATTAAAATTGTTGGACAACACTCCAACACAAAGGACAAGCATTTACATGCTTCAAGGTTAAGAAGGGCAAAAATGTGCTCTAAGAATACCTTAAAGGTCTAATGACCTCTAAATGATATAAAATTGGATACCATGATCAAATATCATGTAAGGAACACAACAAAACCGTTTTCAAAGAAAACCAAGCTCAGAAACACCTTGCGACACAAAATGTGCACTAAAACTCCTTAAAGCACGTTTTTGTGTAATCGCCTTCTAAATTGGTTTTAAATGGGCTAAAAGGTTATAATTACCTTAAATATGATAATATATCATATTATATCATGTTAGGGATTTAATTCCAGAAATTTACAAATTTTTACAAATTTAATATTAAAATATTAATAAAACCTAAAGTGGGGCCCGTTTGGATCAACATTGACTAAGTTGGTCAATGTTGACCATTGACCACGAATTGGACTGCATAAAATCGGTTCACTAAGTCTCCTAACAGACCAAGAGACAAGTCCCATGTGACAATTAAATATATCCCTTTACTTTTGCATAAAATAAGTAAAAGTTAACTTTAACATATTAAAACACAAAAGTAGCTTACCACTTGCTTACCATGTGAGCCAGCCGATTTTGGAGCCTCATTTCCTCCTCATTATACGGTTGATTCCAAGGCTCCAAGCAAGAACAAGACAAGAGTGATGAGTCACCTTACAATAATTGATTAAAGTAACATTATTAGTCCATTTTGAATCAAATTGGAGTCAATCATTCACCACCTTTCTCAATGTAGGCCGGCTTCCTCTTGCCTTGTCTCCATCGGTTATGCAACTCCAATCAAGCCTTGGTGAGTCATCAAGTCACTAAAATCATAAAAAATGCAAAAAATGTGTTTTAAGCCAAATTAGGTCATTCTTTCTCATTAGTCCCATTCCAACCGTGGGACTCATTGCCAAACTCTCTCTTTGGCTCCTCTTGACCGAAGGTAAGCTTTCCAAGCTCCATTGATGAGAGCTCAAGCTCTAGGTAAGCTCCTAAGGCATAAAAACGCCCATTTTCTTCATCTTTCTTTCCTTTTTCCATTGATCTAGACTCCAACCTTTTCTATACATCTATGTAGAGTGTTTTGGAGGTTAAAGGAAGGTTGATTCTTGGCCATAACAAGATCTAAGGAGAAAAGTTCAAGTCTTAACCATTTAAGGTAAAAATGTGCTCTAAGCACATATCTCTTCTTCCTTGTGAATTTCGGTTGTAAACCTTGGTTCCCTAGCCTTATTTTCTTCTCCTTTTCATGTGAATTCAGTTGGTATACCAAGATCTACAAGGAGTATCTAGAACCAAGCCAAAAACACCATTTTTGGCATCTTAAACAAGGTAAATCGTAGCCATCTTCCAAGCTAGCTACCCACGTTTTTATACCTTGTTCTTGAGAGTGTTTTGATACTCTTTCTCTACTGGAAAAATAGGGCCGAGACAGATCTATAACAAGCTTGAAGATTTAAGGTAAAAATTCATGATTTTCATGACTTAAATTACTTCTCATGGTTAGCTCATGTGTAGAGTTTAATCATGTCTTGTTTTCTACATGAAGACAAGTAGTTCAAGCTGTGGAGAAATTCTCCTTAAGGTGGCGAACCAAACAAGGCTCTACCTAAGTTAAATCAAGGTATAAATCACTTAAAACCTTAACTTGATACATTAACACAAGTTTAAGCTGTGTATATTAAATGCCGTGAGTGAACATGTATATTAAGGTCTTATTTTGACCTTAGGTGATTAAGGAATGGTTTAATAAATTTTATAACTAATTAAACAAGCATAATTGTCAAATTTAAGACATTATGTGGAAGTTTGGTAATTAAACGAAAAATCTATGGTGAGGCTGAAAATTTATAAGCATTTTTGGGACATTTATGTGTAATTTATTTTGTGAGCAAATGTTTGTAATAAGGCCATGTACTTTAGGCCATTTTATTTATGCATTTACAAGCTTTTAATTAAGTTTAAGTGGTATAAATGCATTACCGAAAATAAATGGGGTATTAGGTGTAATTAAGTTAAATTTAGGGGCTTTATAAAATAAGGCCGAAAATTTGAGGTTAAAAAGGATTTAAAATAAAGTTTATAAGATTATATAAAGTTTTGGGTGTGAATGGTGTGTGTTTGGAAACTTAAGGGTTAAAACCGTAATTATAAGGAATTAATGGTCAAGGAAATATTAAGGAGGTCAACCTTGACCATATGGTAGGTTTTGACCAAATTAGATAAGTTAAATAACTTATTTAAGGTTTCATAACAAAGATAAGTATCTTAAGGTAATATTTTTATAACATATATGGTGAATATGTTATTACCGAAAATTAAGGGTGTAAAATGGTATTATAAACACCCATGGGCTATTAGGAATTTTTTTTAGGAATTTATTGGATTGATTTTGGAATTAAAATGAACTATATAAGTATAATATATAGTTATTATGTCATTATGACACTTTAGAGAAATATAGATGGTGGAAATGTGAATACCGAAAGTATATGGGTTAATAAGGATATTTATAAACCTTTGGTGAAATTTGGTGATTTTAGAATTATATAAGAGCATTTATTAAGATATATGTATAATATATAGTTTTAATGAATTATCAAACTATATGTGATAAATAGGGCCAAATGGCAATTATTGAACAGTTTTGGGTCTGTTCGGTATTTTATAAATATTGACCATAGGTTATATTTATATTAAGGTTAGAATGTTATATTAAATGGAATATATAACATGGTATAAATTATGGGATGGTTTTGTAAATAAAGGAGATTATGGTCTATGGAAAAGAATAAGATTTTCTTATGGTGCCTAAGCGGCAATATAAAATAGTTTTGTATAAAAACTATAGGTTATAAATTAAAGGAAATAAGAATATCATAAAATGATATTAGTATATGGTATAACATTACATAATGTTATGTGGTCAAAATAGAATTTAAATAAATTCAAGGGGCTGTACGAATTAACAAGAGTTGGAAAATGAATTTTAGACTAAGCTCTATAATGTTATAAATGTTATAACAAGTGTATGGTATTAAGGTGGTTTAATGGAATTAATACAAATAAGGTATTCACATTAAATGATGTGACAAACAATAAGTAAATGAGATTTATAAACTAAGGTGTTTATGGAATAAACCTTAGGAGTTGTGAATATACAACATAAAATGTTACATAATATTAGGATAATAATCTTAATATAGTTGTATAACATAATACAACTAATGGGAATAATCATCTAATAAAAGATGATAAAAAGTAACATAAAATATAAGAGTTTATTAAACTCATGGGAATTACCTACGTGGTAAATATATACATACACAAGAATAATGTATATAAGGTGGATATATATTTTGGTTGAAAACATATGATTTAATGGTGGTGGTTTTTTTTAAAAAAAATATAGTTACGAACTATAAGTTATGAGTTGGATGCAAATATTATTTGCTAAAGATAAATGGATTATATAATACATGTATTATAATGGATGGTGGGAGAATGATACAATATAATAAATGATACAATACGAAAAAGAATATAATATAATAATGCATGCATACATGCAACTATAGGTTATGTACCTATACTAATGGTGGATAAGATTAAAGAAAAATAACGAATTAAACTAGACAGTTGAAATATTATGACGTACGCGTTTTAAGTAACAAAGCCGACTGTCTTAAAAAACCCGTAATAAACAACTGTAGAAAACAGGGGTGAACTGTCGGGGTTACTTATTATTCGGAAATACCGGATGTAGTTAGTCGTGGAGACTGACTTACAGTTTTTGTTACTATTTAGAGTATACTTCTGACAAGACGCTTGACGAGCTAGTGGACTACACGGAGCATAGGATCTTGCTGATTCATACTCCACCGTAATACGATCAGGGTGAACGGTATGTAAAGGGTTTGATCCGATTTGTCCTAAGGTTGCTCCTTGGGCTCGGATTGGTTGATATAAATTGTGGTTATATGTGTGTGGTTATTACATGTATGTGTTTAAGTGTTACTGCATTATTTATTATGCATGAGCGTCCTACGGGGCTAACACTACGTCGACTATAGATCGACTTATATAAACATACATATGCGTTGTGATGGATGACAGTTACTTGATATAATACCATGATATTAATATTAAGCATATGGTAACCTAAGTAAAACACTTAGGGATGAGTCACGACATTGTCGGTCTCTAGAGCATGGATCTCGAACATGAATATAACCTAGATTGCTCTAGGTATGCGTGAGACCCATTGGGCAGCTAACTAATAATTATATTCTCCATAAGACTAAGAGCAGATCTTAAACATTATGAGAGAGAGATGGTATGAGTTGAGGTGAGGAATCCCGGTAGTTTACGAACTACTTGGTTGCGCATTTGTGATCACTGGGGGTTTCCTAATTGGATTCCGCTCCAGGTTATATCCAACGAGCCCAAACTGGATCGTGGATCAGGTGGCTACGGCCTTTTATGGACGTCTTACGAGACATAAGAGAGTCAGGGGCCTCCGGACCTCTGGCGAAATGAGCACCATTGTGTGTACGGGAGGACTACTGTTCGTGGTGAGGATATCGGGTTGTCCTAACATGACGCCCAACTGATATTAATAATTAAACATGGTTGGATGGAGCCTACAAGGCTAAGGTAAATTAAATATGAAAACTGTACGCCACGGTGAATGTACATTGTACATATGGATGGGGCCTTGAAGGCCAAACTAAAATAAATTAATAAAGGATGGTATACGCTATGGTGATTGTACATTGTACATCATATTGTGGTTGTTCGATACGTTCGATACATAATTGTGGATTGTGTTATTAAATGATATTTGGATGGATGGTTAAATGTTTGTGAATATTTGGATGAATGATTATGTATAGTATACATTTATATTGCAGTATTGTTTATAACTGTAAATGGTAAAGCATGAAACCAATCTTATAACAAGATGGTTAAAATGACAAGTGACCAATAGGGTCCAGGCCCGGCATACTCAGTGTCTATCGCTGATACTACACCATTTCAGGTTGTTGGTCATTGTCGAAGCCGAAGAGCAGGAACAGGGTAATTGGAGTTTTGCTTTTGTTACTACACATGGAGATGTTGTATAGCAATGAGGATGGTGAATTGTAATATGGTAAGGTTGTGTATATTCAGGTTTGGGTAGATGCTCACTTGTCGATATTTATGATTTATGGATTTAGTATGATGTATAGGAGTTTCTCGTTATCACGACGGTTGGCAGTTTGTTTATGTTGGAAGTAGTTTGGCTTCGTTGCTCGCATGGGCGAGTAATGGCCGGTGACACCCGAGTGAGTGTTTGTAATTGTTATTTATTTTCCGCAGCAAGACGTTTTATTTATTGCTATGTGAGAGACTATTACGTGTTTAGGGAGAGGGGTGTTACAAAAGTGGTATCACAGCGGAGTGCCGCTCTGATGACGAGAAAGTAGGTTAAGACAGTGAGCTTAGGACTTGGGAAATTATGGGAAACATTTGGGAGGTATGAGACGATTCGTCTTAGAAGATATTGTGTCTAGTAACACAAAACTGCGTGACATAGTAGCCTCTAAGGCAATTCAATATCTACTGGTTATGTACGGTAATTTACCGAGTATTTATGTGACATACTGTACTACAGATGTCTGGGGGAACTAGAGGGCGTGGTAATGGAAGAGGTGGAGGCGGTGCCCCCGTGATTCCAGGTGTCGCTGAGACGATTGCTGCTGTTCTTGCACAGCTGGGTACTCAAATGGAGGAGCACCAGCCCACCCGCCACAGCCCAGGGAAACAAACTGGATGAAGTCAGTTGACGAGACCCGACCACCTACATATTCTGGGGAACCAGACCCCGTAGCTTTGGAGCGTTACATTGTTGAACATGAGAAAGTATATGAAGCTTTACAGGTACCTGACGACAAGAAGGTCGCCATTGCTGCTTTCCATCTGAAGGATGCAGCCAACACTTGGTGGAGGTTGGTCAAGGACCAGCACCTGGCTACGCCCGACTTTTCGTGGGCTACCTTTGTAGAATTGCTGAGAGGGAAGTACTACCCAGCTCATCTTAAGCAGAAGAAGTGCCAGGATTTCGAGACATTGACCCAGGGAGGTCTGACCATGGATGAGTATTACGCTCGATTCATTGGTCTGTTGGACTTCATCCCCGGTGTGGATTACTCAGAGACCGTGAAGGTCGAGAAGTTCCGGGGAGGACTATTGTTTCGCATCCAGATGGCGATGGGTGCTACCCTCTACACTACCATCCAGGTATTAACATGAAAGCCATAAATTCTTTACTTACCACATTACCAATTGACCTTGTGAGAACTTACCAATGAGATTCCAGGAGTGTTACGAAGCTGCCTCGAGGACGGAGCTAATGCTCCAGACTCGGGAAGAGACTCTCGGGGCAAAGAAGAGAAAGAACCCGAAGGAGAGTCTGAGGATGGAGGAGCATCTTCGGGCAATAGCCAGAAGAAAGGAAAGTAAGGACTTACCCCATTCTAAATTAATCTATTATATTAAATACCTTATGAATGCTGACCCGAAACCTTAAACAGGAAATTCTTTCCAAAAAAAGGGTAGCTAGGTCACCAGGGAAAGGAAGGGAAAGAGCCGTCCTTCGGTTGACCGGCCCAGCTATTGATGCTCAGCCTTTGAGATCTGCACCTCCAAGGGTGAGAACACCTACCTCTTAAATTCAATTGTAACCTTAACCTTTATATCATCAGATATTGACTTAAACTAAATATTACCATCAGGCACCGGACAGCCCCAGCGCCATTTTTACTATAAGCGTTGTGGGAAGGACCATCCTGGAGTCGACTGCGAAGGCCGCAAAGTTGTCTGTCGGTGCTGCAAGAAAGAGGGCCACAGGGAATTCGAGTGCTGGATGAATCCTGAGAGCCGTAATTACAGGCCACCAAAGAATACTCAGAAGACCTCAGTTGGAGGATCTGGAGTACCACGAGGCGGTCAGAATGGCCAGACATCTACTGATGCTGGAGCCCAGAGAGGCAAGGGAGTAGATAGGGCATGAGTACCCTGACTCCATGAGACCGCTGGTGGAAGACTTAGCTTACTTTGTTATGTACTTACCTTGGATGTTAAAAAGACTTATGTTATTAGTATATGGGAGTGTGTCGGGGACCACTCGCCTTTTGTGTATGACTTTGAGATTATGTGTACTCAGTACCAATAAGCTTTAAACCTTGACAGATAATATATATATGAACAGGATGTTAATGCTTACATTATCATGTAGCAATACTCAAATGACGAAGGGTCAATGAGTCCGGGAATTACTGAACCAGAATTTCCACCTGCATGGCGCACTTGCTATTGCAAGCGCTATGACAAGTAAACCACTGAAATTTCCATCTGCCTTGCGCACTTGCTACAGCAAGTGCAGCAACAGCAACAATAACAGCTACTGCAAATACAACTGCATCAACTACTACTTTTTAGTCTTTTATTATATGTAAAAAAAATGTTTTTCAAACGTTTTCATTCAAACCTTGAGGTTAGAAACCTATGCAACTATGGAAGGACCGTTAGTCCAACCACTGCAACTGGAGAAACTACACAGCCACTGTGATTGTAAACCACACCAGTTTAAATTGTTGGGAATTTTCAGACAAGGCTTATTAGCCAAATACCATCAGTGTATACCGCATTTGAAGCTAATCACTACTAGTGATGAATGTTTAGTCCTTGTGGAGAAGCATACCCTTTGTAGATGCACCACCGTCAGTGAGGATGGTTGGGAAGTGAAGAGCCAAGTTGCTCAAACTATCGTGCAGTCTGCAATGCATCCAATTACATGGATGAGGGGACGAATATGAATTATGGATGAGATATGGTCATGAGAAACAGGGAGAAAAAGGAATATGTGTACATTCAACGAGATCGAATTAGGAGAACCAAGTTTGCTAAATATATCACAGATTTTACTTACACCGAACTGAATAACGCCGACTTATGACACGAATTACCACTGATGCCACTAAGGCAATACCACTTGTTACAAGATAACCAACGACAGGAACTAATAAACAACAAAAAGGATATCCATCAAAGGGAGATTGACAACAGAATACTTCACAATAACCGTGTGACAGACATTACCAGTTTACTAAACGAGACATGGGACGACCGCACTCCGTTAGGAGCATGTGGGCCCGACAGACTTATTTATGAGTTAGTCGGGTAAGTAGTAATGTATCAGTATGGTACCCCATGCAAGTAGACAAGTAGTGTTAGGAACACAAGAAGTAGTCAACTCCATACTACGGACAGTAAGACAGATTACCTCGAAGATGGACGAGAAGAGCCACAGTTAAACCAACGGGCTAGAGAAATCAAGAACCTCCACAGAGAATAGTAGACAGTATACAGTATAGTGAAGATAGGGAAACAGTTCAAGGACAGGATACCAAAAAAAAAAAGAAACAGGAAAACCCATTATGGAAAAGTAATATGTAGAACCCTCAAAAGGATCGAGCAAATTTTTGCAATCCAGAGGAAATCTACCAGATGATAGGGACATAAACGCGTGACTACGCGAGGATAAAAGCCAAAGCTATATAATAGCAGATACCTTAAGCAAGGAACTGTGGATTTGGAATGTACCACTTACAGGATTATTCGATCATCTTATCCGTTGGACTCATGAGATATTAGCTGCTGAGAGTACGCCTCTGCACTCTGTAGGACTGAGTGTTTTGGTATTGCACTTGTGCAGTTATTAATCTAGTGGGAATACGGGAAGATGTAATGGATATCAACACGAGTGTGTATATAAAAAAAACTACAACAGTGTGTTACTCCGGAACAAAACCACCAGGAGACATGGATGACAAACATCATCTTTGTGGACATATAGGTTGGTACGTCTTAGTATTACAAAGACAAGTGCAAAGAGCACTAAGTACTACCAATAGCCAATGTCATATTACACCTCAAACTGAATGTCAGTGAGAGAAGACACACGCATGTATGCTAGTGATCCAAACGAGTGGATTCACAGCAATGGAAAAAAGGGGGCAAATTGAGCCTATGTTCATGGGTCTGCACCTCAACGGAGCGAGTGGGCCCATTAGAACGAACTTAGGAGAGAGCACAAATGATTCAGTGTCTCACCTTTACGTAATGTGGAGCCTAGAAAGGCTAGAGTCATACCCGTCTCTCTGATATGAGGATAATCCACGAGTTTGTGAACTCTTTGAGAGCCAAGTATCCAGCGCTCCTTGTTGAGCGGCTGTTATATACTTGTGGGGTACGGGGGCGTAACCCTTTTTAAGGGGGGTAGAGCCTCTTGGTTGTGCACATGTGTGCACTAAGCTTTGGTTGTTTAGTATGCATTGCATACAAAGAATTGGTGGTGTGCGGGGCATACAAGGTTTGTTTGTTAGTATGCATGGCATACAGTGAATTGTTTAGTATGCATGACATACAGTGAATTGTTTCGTATGCATGGCATACAGTGAATTGGTTTTGTTGGTTATGTTTGGTACACGGGGCGTACGTTGTTTGGTCTGTTTTTGTGTAATGTGCACTTGTATGTATGTATCTTACGAGATACTTGTTTGAATGTTGTATTTACACCCATGTGTGTGTAATACTTTTCTTATGCTAATTGTGATATGTATTCATATTGCTTTATAGAATGATTACATATGGTATCGCCTAGATATGAAATGAATCATTAGATATGGAATGTGGAACGATGGAATGTTATGGACACCTCAGGGAGGTTGTCAGGGCTTGTAGAACTGATAGGAAATGATGGTGCTGATGGATCACCTATATCCATATATGATTGAACTAACGCCACAACGTGATGGCTATGTGCTGTATAAGCGCAATACGATGTGTGTAAATGATATATCACATAGATATACATTATGGGAATAATGGGTAGTTATACATTATATACTTACCTATTTGATTAAGAGACTTCGGGACGAAGTCTTTTTAAGGGGGGTAGATTGAAATACCCCAAACTTATTAAACATGGATTAAATATCTAATCACATTAATTAAGGCCTAAACATGCCTTAAAAGTCAACTGAGAACAACAGTGGTCAACACAAAGCAAGATGTTGCACCCTTTGACTGGTGAGGGTAAATAAATACCCAAATGAACTTCTTAGGACCTAAAGATTTGTCCTAAGCATATTAACACATTACTAAACATATTACAATTGTTGGACAACACTCCAACACAAAGGACAAGCATTTACATGCTTCAAGGTTAAGAAGGGCAAAAATGTGCTCTAAGAATACCTTAAAGGTCTAATGACCTCTAAATGATATAAAATTGGATACCATGATCAAATATCATGTAAGGAACACAAAAAAACCGTTGTCAAAGAAAACCAAGCTCAGAAACACCTTGCGACACAAAATGTGCACTAAAACTCCTTAAAGCACGTTTTTGTGTAATCGCCTTCTAAATTGGTTTTAAATGGGCTAAAAGGTTATAATTACCTTAAATATGATAATATATCATATTATATCATGTTAGGGATTTAATTCCAGAAATTTACAAATTTTTACAAATTTAATATTAAAATATTAATAAAACCCTAAAGTGGGGCCCGTTTGGGTCAACATTGACTAAGTTGGTCAATGTTGACCATTGACCACGAATTGGACTGCATAAAATAGGTTCACTAAGTCTCCTAACAGACCAAGAGACAAGTCCCATGTGACAATTAAATATATCCCTTTACTTTTGCATAAAATAAGTAAAAGTTAACTTTAACATATTAAAACACAAAAGTAGCTTACCACTTGCTTACCATGTGAGCCAGCCGATTTTGGAGCTCATTTCCTCCTCATTATACGGTTGATTCCAAGGCTCCAAGCAAGAACAAGACAAGAGTGATGAGTCACCTTACAATAATTGATTAAAGTAACATTATTAGTCCATTTTGAATCAAATTGGAGTCAATCATCACCACCTTTCTCAATGTAGTACGGCTGCCTCTTGCCCTTGTCTCCATCGGTTATGCAACTCCAATCAAGCCTTGGTGAGTCATCAAGTCACTAAAATCATAAAAAATGCAAAAAATGTGTTTTAAGCCAAATTAGGTCATTCTTTCTCATTAGTCCCATTCCAACCGCGGGACTCATTGCCAAACTCTCTCTTTGGCTCCTCTTGACCGAAGGTAAGCTTCCCAAGCTCCATTGATGAGAGCTCAAGCTCTAGGTAAGCTCCTAAGGCATAAAAATGCCCATTTTCTTCATCTTTCTTTCCTTTTTCCATTGATCTAGACTCCAAACTTTTTATACATCTATGTAGAGTGTTTTGGAGGTTAAAGGAAGGTTGATTCTCGGCCATAACAAGATCTAAGGAGAAAAGTTCAAGTCTTGACCATTTAAGGTAAAAATGTGCTCTAAGCACATATCTCTTCTTCCTTGTGAATTTCGGTTGTAAAACTTGGTTCCCTAGCCTTATTTTCTTCTCCTTTTCATGTGGATTCAGTTGGTATACCAAGATCTACAAGGAGTAGCTAGATCCAAGCCAAAAACACCATTTTTGGCATCTTAAACAAGGTAAATCGTAGCCATCTTCCAAGCTAGCTACCCATGTTTTTATACCTTGTTCTTGAGAGTGTTTTGATACTCTTTCTCTACTGAAAAAATAGGGCCGAGACAGATCTATAACAAGCTTGAAGATTTAAGGTAAAAATTCATGATTTTCATGACTTAAATTACTTCTCATGGTTAGCTCATGTGTGGAGTTTAATCATGTCTTGTTTTCTACATGAAGACAAGTAGTTCAAGCTGTGGAGAAATTCTCCTTAAGGTGGCGAACAAAACAAGGCTCTACCTAAGTTAAATCAAGGTATAAATCACTTAAACCTTAACTTGATACATTAACACAAGTTTAAGCTTGTGTATATTAAATGCCGTGAGTGAACATGTATATTAAGGTCTTATTTTGACCTTAGGTGATTAAGGAATGGTTTAATAAATTTTATAACTAATTAAACAAGCATAATTGTCAAATTTAAGACATTATGTGGAAGTTTGGTAATTAAAGGAAAAATCTATGGTGAGGCCGAAAATTTATAAGCATTTTTGGGACATTTATGTGTAATTTATTTTGTGAGCAAATGTTTGTAATAAGGCCATGTACTTTAGGCCATTTATTTATGCATTTACAAGCTTTTAATTAAGTTTAAGTGGTATAAATGCATTACCGAAAATAAATGGGGTATTAGGTGTAATTAAGTTAAATTTAGGGGCTTTATAAATGTAACACCCCATCCAACATTAACACACTTACAATAAACTGCAGCGGAAAACAACCTCATCACATTACTTAACTCGTTGGTGTTACACGCCGTTAGCCACCCACGTGGCTAACAAGGCTAATACATACACATTGTACCGGTCTGATGGGCTAAATTCCCGAGCGTCTACACATTACTATCCCTTTCCATTAACACAACAACAACATACACTTCCAACTATACCGAGTATTTATAAACTGATGCCGACAACAATCTCGGTCTTACTACACCTACTGTATATATACAACATAAACGATTACCCATGTACCACGACTACCCCGTCCTACTCTCGAACGGCTTCCAGCTTCTTGTACCTGAAATAGGAAAAGAAGAGAAAGGGTGGCCCCCAAGGGGCTCAGCACCTTTGCTGGTATGGTAATCCCGCAGCCCACATGCTACCGGGCCACGCACAACTAATTGTCGTCTTAGCATGCGGTTGATTATTTTTAAATCATGCATGCAACTGTAAACACACAACACATAATCATTTCGCCTCAACGGCTCAACAAGCGGATGATATATCCTTACTTAATAAGTCACTCATGGTATTCATCATCCCTAGAGTGTTCCTCCTCTAATGGAGCTACTTCCTTAATTGACGACACTTACCCTTAAATCGGGTTACCCTAAACGCCTCTTATCACAAACTGGGATTCATTTCCATGATCCACATACTCCACATTTTACAACATATAACATACACTACATAACAACACATAACAACACTTGCACGTTTCAACGTGTACATCATAACATCACAATAGATATTGCATCACAAACAAATTACATAACATAGCGGAATGGTTCTCTTAGGAACCGACCCAAACATTGCTAATACACTGGTGAGCCTAGAGAATGTTGCCAGTCTCATGATAAGCTCGTTATACAATAACAACAACACTCATTACCGTCCTAATAGTTGGACGAGTAACTTAAGTTAAGGCGGTTCGGGTTTGGAGGCCCGAACACACCACACAAAACATGTTCCCCCTAAACCGATCATAAGTCAGAATAGCTAAGCTTTGGAGTAAGCTAATGGGAGATCATAACCCGTGAGGGAAACAACCATAACAAAGAGAAGGGTAAAGCTAGGAAGGATACCCTCTCCCAAACAACGCGCGACCGGCCAAACCGGATTCCTCACCACTGTTAGTACATACTTACTTTAGACATTAGTTAGAACCCCACTATGGAGTCTATCATGACTACACACCATACAGTATTACAACTGGGTTAAACACACAAGGGAGATCCCTACATTCACATACACATATCACACAATTAACACACGCATAGCCGTGGTTAGTACGTCCCATGGTTCGGGTCGTTTACTCCGAATACCGAACTCTCATGTGATCCTAGACTCAGATAACTAAGGTTAACACTTCCGAGGTTAAATTGTATCGGAGTTGTACACACCACATAAATGAATTACTGTAAACTCATTACATGTTTAATCTTACAACGTGGCAAACATACAGAAAAACACATTGGCATACAAGCCGGTGTAATCCGGTAGGACACAGGTTGCAAGAAAACCATACCTGTCACCGGAGTCCACTTTACCACGTCCACTTATGTTCCTCGAGCGATTCTCGAACAACTGTTAACATCACATGTGTTTTTATTAACATCGGGGTTTGCTTGATTATTTAATGTCTAATGCTTAAAATTTTCCCCGTTAACTTAGTTACATAGCTTAACATTTTTAACTTGTTTTACTCTCACATTATAATACAACTTTTCACCCACTTAATTGTCATTAAAACTCACCTAACATGTCCTTAACAACCTTATAACATCATTACCTATCAATCCCCATCATTACACACCATTTCCATACCTTAAACAAATGTTTTGGCCCATACAACACCTTGTCCGAACTTGTGTCCGAACCTCCAAGTTCGGACGCAAGCCGCGACCTAATACTGAAAACCATACACACGTCCGAACTTGTGTCCGGACTTCCCAAGTTCGGACACAGTTCGAGAGTAAATCCCAGATAGAAGCAGTCACGTCCGAACTTGTGTCGGACTTCCCAAGTTCGGACACAGTTCGAGAGTGGGAAAATCCTTTACCCAACAGAGCCTGTCCGAACTTCCATGTCCGGACGGAAGTTCGGACACGGCAAAACATTCAATTTCCAAGTCTTTAAACACTTAACCAATTTCACCAAACTTCTCCTAAAGCCTCATAATGTTTCCTAACATCATTTGGCACATCAAACACACCTTTAGCCATGTGCTAAACTCTTTAAATCACTCACTGTAACACCCTACAACGCTCCTATCATCTACCGAAGTCGCAGCGGAAATAACCAACCAAATAATAACTATCGCTTTGGTGTTACAACGCCGTTAACCACCCACGTGGTTAACTAGGCAGAATAAATACAAGTGTATCGGTCTGATGATCAGACTCCCGAGCATAGTAACTAACATCCATATATAAACATAACCAACCATACCGAGTATTTAATTTACAAACCATCTCCAAACCATAATCATCCATAACTGTATAACAAGGTATCAACATGTACGCCTCGGGAGCACAGGCGCATCCCGGGCTCAACAACCTACTTATCCAAAAGTATATCTACCACCTAGGACCTAGAGCCACTCTGCCTCTTCGATCCTCATCCTGCAATAAAAATATGGAGCCCCCGAGGGGGTCAGCACCTTTGCTGGTATGGCTAACGCGCAGCCCATCGACTAACGGGATACGCGCAACCAATTGTCATAATAACATGGCATTCATTTTAGAACATCCATCATATATATATATACACATACCACAGCATAGCAAGGGAAATTGCGTAGTACGACAACAACACATATCACCACAAGAACGGTTCACATTAAGATCCTTCCACCACGGTTAGTACATACCATGAGCATAGAGATTGTTGCCAAACCCATACCAAGCTCGTTAATTACCTCATCACCATCCTGTTATTTGAACGGTTGACTTAAACCCAAGGTGTGTCGGATATAGTGATCCCAAGCACACCAAACAACACAGTATGCCCCTATGGCCCGACGTGAGTCAGTAAACTAGCTTTGGATAAGCTAAGGGAAGGTTGAAACCAAATTGGAATACCACCTAAACATACACCAAGGGAGCCGAACTGGATATGATAACGACCCCCATCCATCACACGCGTGGCCGGAACATACCGGACTCCTCACTCCCCCGATTAGCACTTGTTAGTGATCACACCACATTTTGTTAAGTCACATACAAGCAACATTTAGGTCTTGTTAGACACACCAAGGGAAAGGAGTCATAATAACACAACACCATAATATATAACAACTGTAAACTCTTTTCATGCCTTAATCTTATAAGGTCGTAAACACTCAGAAAGCAAAACAACACCAAGCCGGTGTAAACCGTTAGGCAACAGACTGCAAGAAAACCATACCTTGGCCCTTGCCTTGTTTCGTTCCCACCTTGAGAGAATCCTATACACATTAGTAAGGTCGGTTAATTAATTATTTAACTTCACACTTACTATGTATTCAACATGCTTGTATGACATGTTTTAATGCCTATCTTACCCTAGGTTACCTTCCTTAAACACCCTAGGGTTAACTACATAAGTCACATTCTTTTCTGTTTTTTTTTTTACAAGTTTTAGTCCGACCGACCCACCGTCCGACCCACAACTGGGTCGGACCTCCCAGTGGTTTTCGGGTCTGAAGAACCTTACCTTGACCGACCCATGTCCGACCCAACCTTCTGGGTCGGTCCATTACAGAACCCTTTTACTTCTTATAATCATGCTCGTCCGACCCACGTCCGACCCACCATTCTGGGTCGGTCCATGTGCGAACATTTTCCTTCCTTTGAAACTTGACCGACCGACCCATGTCCGACCCACCCTTTGGGTCGGACCATTACCGAACATTTTCCTAACATCTAACAGAGGCTCGACCGACCCAAAAACTGGGTCGGCCCCTGGGTCGGTCGCCTCCTAACCTTACCCAAACTTTGCCAATTCTTCACCAACCTTCTCCTAAGGCCTCTTAATGCTTCCTAGCAACATTTGGTAACTTTATATCCGCATACAACCTCCATGAAACTCATTTTCTAACTCCTTAAGCCTTTACTTTTTCCTTGTAAAAATTCCTTAACACTTATGTTATTTCATACTAGGTTTCCTAGATGGTGTTTCTCCCCTATGGTAACTACTATCCCAAAATGCTTTCTCCTAGTTTTAACATCATCTCCCAAGCATCATCTCTCACCACTAATTCCTTATCTCCTTCTTGAAACTCTTTTCCTAGTGTACACTTCTCCTTATTTTACCAAAGTTTGCCTAGGTATTTACCTAAGTCCCAAAGTGACTTTGGTACCTACTAAATCTCAAGATCATGCCTAAGTCCTTATTACATTCTAGAGTACTTCCTAGTTCATCAAAATCCCTTTAAAACATCATGAACTCCTTATTCATTTCCTACATTTTCTAACTCACCAATCCTCATGTAAACACTTAAAACTTCTTGCTTCCTACCTAAATTTTGACATGGGTTCCCTTAGAACATTACTAAGCCTAAACACTTTACCTTCTCCTTTAAACACTCAAGAACATCTAAAATCATCAAGGACACTCTCATACATAATTTCACCAAATTTACACCACATTACAACATAGTGCACAATATAATTTGCATGGCACTTAGGCCCTTAAAATGCATGGCTCTTAGGCCCTTAAAGTGCTTAAATCATAAACACTGAATTTCCACAATATATATGCCTTTAACCTGCAAATACACTCAACACACATATGCCCTTTACTAGTCTCTTGAGAACACTTTACTAAGTCATTCACCATTTGCTCTTTAGGTAGTTTTAATAAGCATTTATAAGCTCATTTCTCCTAAGGCATTAAACAACATTTAAGTTAGTAGATTTACCTCTTTTCCCAAAACACTTCCTTCTTGTTTCCTTACAAAACCGTATGGTATTTTGGTTCCTTGTCAAGTTCTAGACAATATATAAACACCATAATGAGTATTCAAGCTTTGAGCTTCATCTCATTGTAAACCCTAATTTGACATTGTTTCAAAAACATTAATGTAGTTGTTTTACCTTGATCTTTGAAGGGAGTTTGAATATCTAGCAAGAAAGGACTCCACCTAGTCCATGAAGAGTTGAAATGAAGCTAGAACAAAGTCACACAATGAGCTATATCAATGTGTATTTTCGGACATGACAAAAACAAGGAGGAAACTTGATTTTTGTTTGAGATTCCTTACCTAGAAGTAAAGGAGAGTAATAATATGTAGAAATCCAAGCTCAAGCTCCTTCAATGGTGGAACACCTTGGCACCGAAATGGAGCTCTAGGAGTTTTGAGAAGATAGGAATGAAGAGCTTGATGAGAGGAAGAGATTGGTGGTATTTGTTTTTGATTTGGACAAGTGAGCTAGGTTTAACAAGTGGTCAAAGGTGGAGCTCTAATGGTGATAGTGGTATTACCGTGAGAGAACAATGAAGAAGGGAGGAGATGAGTGGGAAACCGTGTGAGCAAGGAAGGGAAATGAGAGAATGAAGATAGAATTTGCTTTAAGAGATATTTATACTTATAAAGTAAAAAGGTAGCTTATTTACTTATCTTTACTTACTTAATACATTAATAAGAGAGTGGTGAGTCACACCCTTATAAAAACCGGCCCCTTATATTAGTGTGGGGGTGTTTTAGTCTTTGTTTGTCAATTTAATTACTTATACCACATATGTTAAAATAGCTTATAAAAAGTACTATTCACCTATACAAGGCACATAGAAGTGAAATTTTTGATTTCCCACTAATATAGCCACCCAAATGTGATACTATATAGTACACATATATTTAAGAGTAATGATGGACATTTAGCCATTCAAAACTCATTTACAAGACAATTTTTCAAAAACGTGCTTTAAGACTTCTTAAAGCACATTTTGAGTTTTAACTTGTTTTCAAGCTTGGTTTTCTTTGGTAATTGGTTTAATGTGTTCATTAGTATATAAATGAAGTCTTGGTAAGCTCATTAGGCCTTACTCAAGTTTATCCCAAGCTTAGAGCACATTTTAGCTCTTATTGACTTTAAAGCACATTTGTGTTTCCTTTTGTTTAAATTTGTTTACTAAGGTTTCTAAGACTCTTTTTAGTCTTAATATATCATGTTTTAATGTTTAACCAACATACCAAGGTTTGGGGTATTTCAATCTACCCCCCTTAAAAGAACTTTGTCCCCAAAGTTCATACTTCCCACATATCTTACTATTAGAACACGGGGAACATTTATAAAAACAATACTTCCAACCATCATTACCAACCTTACCATCATTCTTACACCACAACGGACTCGAGGTCCAAACCATATAATACCATTCAGACACAAAGGTCTGTAACAATCACAGACAATGTATACTTATACATGTCGTACACAACCATAACCGAAACGGCTCTACCCCCCTTAAAAGGGGTACGCCCCGTACCCTATACATATAAACACTAAGAAGCAAACAATGACGGGTGCTTCGCCTTCATCTTTTCTTCCAGCTCCCAAGTGGCCTCCTCAACGTCCTGGTTAGACCAGAGGACCTTCACCAGTCTCACGGACTTATGGCGAGTGTCTCGAGTCTTAGTGTCCAGAATCCGTACCGGAGTCTCCACTGATCGCATGGTCGGCTCTAAAGTTAGCCTTTCAGGCTGAAGCACATGAGACGGATGAGACATATACTTCTTCAACTGGGACACATGAAATACATCATGTACCTTGCCCAGCTCGGCGGGTAAATCAAGTCTATAAGCTACCGGGCCGATCCGCTCCGTCACAACATAAGGACCTACATATTTCGGGCTCAGCTTGCCCTTCTGACCAAAACGAAATACTCCCTTCATGGGGGATACTCTCAAAAATACCTGATCGCCCACGGCGAACTCCAGGTCACGTCGGCGCACATCTGCGTACGACTTCTGTCTATCCTGAGCTGCTTTCATATTAGCCCTGATCTGGCGAACTTCTGCCTGAACTTGCTCAAGATACTCTGGTCCTATAATGACCGTCTCACTCGATTCATCCCAGCATAATGGTGTGCGGCATGGTCTACCGTACAATGCCTGGAAGGGAGACATCTTGATCGATGCATGATAACTGTTGTTGTAGCTAAACTCGATCAGATGTAACTTATCAATCCAGCTGGTCTGAAAGTCAAGTGCACATGCACGTAGCATATCCTCAAGTGTCTGTATAGTGCGCTCACTCTGACCATCGGTCTGTGGGTGAAACGCCGTGCTCAATTTCAGTTCAGTACCAAGTGCCTCTCGTGTAGACTTCCAATATCTGGATAGGAATCTGGTATCTCTGTCAGATACTATCGTCTTTGGTACACCATGATGTCTAACAATCTCTTTATCGAATAATTCTGCCAATTTGCCACTTTCCAGGTGTCCTTCATCGGAATGAATCGAGACACCTTGGTCAGTCGGTCAACTACCACCCAAATCATATTTAGACCTCCCCTTGTAGGCGGAAGCCCTACCACGAAGTCCATAGATATGTCATGGAACTTCCACTCCGGCACTGGCATTGGCTGCACCATACCACCAGGCCGTCGGTGCTCAAACTTGACCTTCTGACAAGTGAGACACCTCAACACATAGTCATTTACATCCTTTTTCATTCCAGCCCACCAGAAGTATCTTTTCATACCTTTATACATCTTTGAAGCTCCGGGGTGAATCGAAGTAGTAGAACAATGGGATTCACTCAGTATGCGCTCCTTCAGCTCAGCGCTACTCCTCGGTATACACAACCGGCCATTGAGCCTAATCAGGTCATCATCGTGGAGTCTGAAGTCATACTTCTGACCCTCGAATGTGCCATCAATAAGCTTCTGTCTAATTTCCACATGTATGATCCGTCATCTGAGCACTCCGCACCTCTTCAACCAAGCCAGTATGAGAGACTAGCGAATGGAGAGAGTGTGCTCGGCGACTCAATGCGTCAGCTACCACATTTGCCTTACCCTCCTTATACTGTAAATCGATGTCATAATCATTCAAGAATTCAACCCACCTTCTCTGCCTCATGTTCAACTCTTTCTGAGTGAACAAGTATTTCAAGCTCTTGTGGTCAGAATAGATCGTCACACTTACCCCATACAAGTGATGTCGCCATATCTTCAGTGCGAAGACAATGGCCCCCAATTCTAAGTCGTGGGTAGGGTAGTTCTCCTCATGCTTCTTCAGCTGTCGGGAGGCGTAAGCCACGACCTTCCCGTGTTGCATCAACACACAACCCATACCCCTGCCTGATGCGTCGCAATAGACCTCAAAACCATCTGGACCGTCTGGTAATGTCAGAACCGGTGCAGATGTCAGAGCATCCTTGAGACTCGTGAAAGCTCTCTCGCAGTCGACTGTCCACTCGAATGGTGCATCCTTCTTCATCAAGGAAGTCATCGGCTTCGAGACACTGGAGAAGTCCCTCACAAATCTCCTATAGTAACCTGCCAGACCGAGGAAGCTCCTGATGTCGGTAACTGTCTTCGGCCTAGGCCAGGTGCGCACTGCATCTATCTTGCCGGATCAACAGCGATCCCGGCCTCAGAAATTACATGTCCAAGGAATGATACTTGGTTCAACCAAAATTCACACTTAGAAAATTTAGCATACAGCTGATTCTTTCTCAACGTCTGCAATACATCTCTCAGGTGGCTTTCATGCTCACCTCTCGATTTCGAATACACAAGTATGTCATCGATGAAGACTACCACTGATTTGTCCAACTGATCTTGGAACAAACGGTTCATTAAGTCCATGAACTTTGCTGGTGCATTTGATAAGCCAAACGGCATAACGGTGAACTCATAGTGCCCATACCTAGTTCTGAAAGCTGTCTTTTCGATGTCACTGTCACGGATGGCAATCTGGTGATATCCGGAACGTAGGTCTATCTTGGAGAATACTGATGCTCCCCTAAGCTGATCAAATAGATCGTCGATGCGTGGTAAGGGGTAACGGTTCTTCACCGTAACAGCATTCAGCTCCCGATAATCAATACATAGGCGGAGGCTACCGTCCTTCTTCTTCACGAAGAGGACCGGCGCTCCCCATGGTGACACACTAGGGCGGATAAAGCCCTTGTCGAGTAGGTCTCGCAGCTGCTCCTTGAGCTCTGTCATCTCTGCTGGAGCCATACGGTAAGGTGCTTTCGCAATGGGTCCGGTGCCCGGAATCAAGTCAATCTCAAACTCAACCTCTCGTGCTGGCGGCATGCCCGGCAGTTCCTTAGGAAATACATCAGGAAACTCCGACACTACCGGCACATCTGGGCTAAACTCAGGGTCTCTCTCTATGTCCTGGACATAGCAGAGGTATACATCATTTCCCCGTCGTAACTCACGATACATGGCCATGGCGGTGATGATCTGTGTCGAAGGCTCCCTGGGCCTCTGGCGGTAAGATATAGTAACCCCAGATGGACTCCTAAGAAGCAGTCGATGCTCGGCACATAGGATTCTGCCCTTGTACCGCTCCAACCAGTTCATCCCGACAATCACATCAAAACCCAGTCCGTCGAACTCTATCAAGTCGATCGGAAACTCCTCATCCATGATTCGAACAAGCATCTCGGTAGTAGCGGGTACATCTGATCTGCTCTTTCGACGGGAGAGTGACCACGAAGTCTGGCATCTCTTCACCGTCTAACCCCAGCCTCTTCGCAAATGATAGCGAAATGAATGTGTGTGAGGCTCCAGAGTCGAACAAGATCGATGCATCCACGCCATTCACTGGAAAGGTACCGGTGAGGATTGTGCCGCTCTTGCCGGCTTCTGCCTTATTGCAGACACTCAGTATACCTCCCGTTCCGAGTGCACAGCCTAATTCATTGGCAAACTAATAAGTATTGGGTAACAACACGTTGATACACTCCAAAACAACATTCCTTTATTCATTAACACAGTCTTTACACCATAAATTGGTTACATTGTAGACATTGCTAGACATAGCTCCTTTGTCAAACCACTGGCTTAATACAATACATGATTACACAAGGCTCAAAACTGCCTGAAAGTCAAATTTAAACGTCCAGGTTTCATGTGTGTGGCATTGATCACTGCCGACGGTGCGGTATTCAGTTTGATCTTTCTGATGCCATGGTATAGCATCCTTGATTGCCCACCCATGATTAATACATCCCCCGATTTCAGAAGTAGCTTCTTTGCGAGATCAGCACGCTTCTGCTCGCCATACACAAACACAGCGGTATCACCAATGGACCAAGACACCACGGGTACTCCCTTACTTAGAGACTCGGGTGACTCGTCCTTGTCTTGGTGCATACCTAACCGTCCACCTTTCTGGTAGAAGTTTACAATGCATAAATCTGCCTTTACACTTGGAATTGATTCCGTCTCAACTTGCTGAGCAATTCCCACGGCGTGGTTAACGACCGCGTGGAACTCCTCTGGTACTTGCTACTGTTGCTCCATCTTCAGCTCGTACTTTTTGATATGACTTGGTGTAAGGGTTCCAGTCCTTACCCATGCACATCATCTTCAATTGCATCCTTGCTCCGTTCGGGTATTCGGGTGTGTAGAACCCTCCTGGTTTTGCTCCAAGTTCGTCGCATCGTCTGATGATGTGGATTTGTGCTTCCGGTGTCAGGTATCCATTTAAGAGTATCATACCTGGCTGGATAACCTGACATTGCTCCAATGGAAAGTCGGTGATGTTGATGGCGGTTTCTTCAGGGTTTGGTGCGGGTGGGATTGGATAGCAGATATTGAAGGTTCCTAAGTTTCAAATTGCCTAATTTAGGTGTTTTCCACATTATGTTCTAACTCTTTACTTATATGTTTATACCCTTAGACTTGCTAACACTCATGCATGAAATGCGGTAAGCAATCACTTTTTCGTTTATCAGTTTAGGCGGTACCTGGTCTCGAAGAGGATCCTGGTGCCTCAGACCGGTCCACCACATTCAGGGTGGCCTTGTTGGACCCCGACCCCTTCCCTTTCTGGGACTCTGTGTACCTCTGATCTGGGGGTGGCTGGTTCGCCGTCTTCTGGCCATCGGTGGTCGCAGTGGCCTTACCCTTCCACTGCCCCTTTGGCTTGTAGTTCCTGCTGTTGGGGTTCGTCCAACACTCAAACTCACGGTGCCCCATCTTCTGGCAGTGACGGCACCTCACATCATTCCCCTTGCAGTCTTTGCCGGGGTGGTCTCCATTGCACCACTTACAGTAAAAGTGGCGCTCCGATCCAGAACCCGTGCCAGCTGCTATCACAATACATCATCAATACTTGTCTCACAACTTACTAACATATACTCTAACTTATCACACAGAGTTAGACAATTACCCTTAGGTGGGTAAGAACGTAGGGGCTTGGCCGCATACGCATAGGTGAGCTGCAGAGGCTCATCAGCAGTGGTGGTCTGGGTCTGGCCCTTGCCACCTTGTTGCTGTCCTTTCTGGGACTGGGAGTACGGCTTCTTCTTCTTCCCTCCCCACTGCCCTTGCGTGCCTTGGCCCTCGTTCTGAGCCTTGCGCTTAAGCGCACTCTCCTCGTCCCTCAGACGGACGGTGATCTCCACAATAGCAGCGGCATGATAGCACTCCTATATTTAGGGTGTCAGTTATGCCCCGCCAAATAAACTCACATCACATTAACACACTGTACACACTTATTCACATTACACTGTAATTCCTTTACCTGCAAGGTGGTATATCCAGTAGGCCCCATGCCGTAGCGTAGGCGATAGTTCAGTCCGTTGTAGAAACGGTTCACAAGGATCCGGTCTGAGTAACCCAGATCCGGTAGCAGGTGGATTAGTCCGATGAAGGCTGAGTAGTACTCATCTACCGTCATCTTATCCCCTTGCCTCAGGTTGTCCAACTCCAGGCGCTTGGCCTCTTGCACATGTATAGGGTAGTATTTGGCTCGCAGCAGAGCCGTGTACTCCCTCCACTGAAAAGTCGGGTCAGCAACTCTTCCCTCGCGCACAAGCTTCCACCAGTTTTGTGCCGAGCCCTTTAAGTAATAAGCAGCAAGTCGCACCTTGACCTGCTCAGGTGGTGCTAGGGTTTCGAAGGCGGTCTCCATCTCGGAGATGTATGCCTCGAGCTTACGGGGATCGGTCTCCCCACTGAATGATGGCGGCCTAAGATCAGCCAACGCCTTGACCCAATTGGTCTCACGTGGCGGTGGTGGTGGTGGCTGAACTCCGGGCTGTTGCCCTTGCTGAATAGCAGCAACTAGATCGGGTACCAACTGGGCTACGGCGGCTGCAACTGCCTCAGCCATAGTCTGGGCCGTAGTATCATCGCCCTGGTTACCCAAATCTCCAGTACCGCGCCCGCGGCCTCGACCTCGTGGTCTACCTGCCATCTGTATTTATATGAACATTCATTAGCATTATGCCTGCACACTTATCGGTCCATCGTTATAGTCTTCCCGAAAAGGTATTCCACACTTAGTTAGTGGTTAACCTTTCCAATGCTCACTTAGGTACTGTAGTTAGGTTTCCTAACTCGGTATATTCCTAAGCTCGGTATTCTAGTCATCAGAGCGATACTTCGCTCTGATACCACTTTTTGTAACACCCCTACAACGCTCCTATCATCTACCGAAGTCGCAGCGGAAATAACCAACCAAATAATAACTATCGCTTTGGTGTTACAACGCCGTTAACCACCCACGTGGTTAACTAGGCAGAATAAATACAAGTGTATCGGTCTGATGATCAGACTCCCGAGCATAGTAACTAACATCCATATATAAACATAACCGACAATACCGAGTATTTAATTTAAATCATCTCCAAACCATAATCATCCATAACTGTATAACAAGGTATCAACATGTACGCCTCGGGAGCACAGGCGCATCCCGGGCTCAACAACCTACTTATCCAAAAGTATATCAACAACCTAGGACCTAGAGCCACTCTGCCTCTTCGATCCTCATCCTGCAATAAAATATGGGGCCCCCGAGGGGGTCAGCACCTTTGCTGGTATGGCTAACGCGCAGCCCATCGACTAACGGGATACGCGCAACCAATTGTCATAATAACATGGCATTCATTTTAGAACAACCAACATATATATACATATACACCATAGCATAGCAAGGGAAATTGCATAGCATCACAATCAACACATATCACCACAAGAACGGTTCACATTAAGATCCTTCCACCTCAGTTAGTACATACCATGAGCATAGAGATTGTTGCCAAACCCATACCAAGCTCGTTAATTACCTCATCACCGTCCTGTTATTTGAACGGTTGACTTAAACCCAAGGTGTGTCGGATATAGTGATCCCAAGCACACCAAACAACACAGTATGCCCCTATGGCCCGACGTGAGTCAGTAAACTAGCTTTGGATAAGCTAAGGGAAGGTTGAAACCAAATTGGAATACCACCTAAACATACACCAAGGGAGCCGAACTGGATATGATAACGACCCCCATCCATCACACGCGTGGCCGGAACATACCGGACTCCTCACTCCCCCCGATTAGCACTTGTTAGTGAACACACAACATTTGTCAAGTCACATACAAGCAACATTTAGGTCTTGTTAGACACCAAGGGAAAGGAGTCATAATAACACAACACCATAATATATAACAACTGTAAACTCTTTTCATGCCTTAATCTTATAAGGTCGTAAACACTCAGAAAACAAACAACACCCAAGCCGGTGTAAACCGTTAGGCAACAGACTGCAAGAAAACCATACCTTGGTCCTTGCCTTGTTTCGTTCCCACCTTGAGAGAATCCTATACACATTAGTAAGGTCGGTTAATTAATTATTTAACTTCACACTTACTATGTATTCAACATGCTTGTATGACATGTTTTAATGCCTATCTTACCCTAGGTTACCTTCATTAAACACCCTAGGGTTAACTACATAAGTCACATTCTTTTCTGTTTTTTTTTTTACAAGTTTTGGTCCGACCGACCCACCGTCCGACCCACAACTGGGTCGGACCCTCCCAGTGGTTTCGGGTCTGAAGAACCTTACCTTGACCGACCCATGTCCGACCCAACCTTCTGGGTCGGTCCATTACAGAACCCTTTTACTTCCTTATAATCATGCCGTCCGACCCACGTCCGACCCACCATTCTGGGTCGGTCCATGTGCGAACATTTTCCTCCTTTGAAACTTGACCGACCGACCCATGTCCGACCCACCCTTTTGGGTCGGACCATACCGAACACTTTCCTAACATCTAACAGAGGCTCGACCGACCCAAAAACTGGGTCGGCCCCTGGGTCGGTCGCCTCCTAACTTACCCAAACTTTGCCAATTCTTCACCAACCTTCTCCTAAGGCCTCTTAATGCTTCCTAGCAACATTTGGTAACTTATATCCACATACAACATCCATGAAACTCATTTTCTAACTCCTTAAGCCTTTACTTATTTCCTTGTAAAAATTCCTTAACACTTATATTATTTCATACTAGGTTTCCTAGATGGTGTTTCATACCTATGACAACTACTATCCCAAAATGCTTTCTCCTTAACTTAACATCATCTCCCAAGCATCATCTCTCACCACTAATTCCTTATCTCCTTCTTGAAACTCTTTTCCTAGTGTACACTTCTCCTTATTTTACCAAAGTTTGCCTAGGTATTTACCTAAGTCCCAAAGTGACTTTGGTACCTACTAAATCTCAAGATCATGCCTAAGTCCTTATTACATTCTAGAGTTTCCTAGTTCATCAAAATTCCTTTAAAACATCATGAACTCTTATTCATCTCCTACACTTTCTAACTCACCAAACCTTATGTAAACACTTAAAACTTCTTGCTTCTTACCTAAATTTTGACATGGGTTCCCTTAGAACATTACTAAGCCTAAACACTTTACCTTCTCCTTTAAACACACAAGACATCTAAAATCATCAAGAACACTCTCATACATAATTTCACCAAATTTACACCACATTACAATATAGTGCACAATTTAAATTGCATGGCACTTAGGCCCTTAAAATGCATGGCTCTTAGGCCCTTAAAGTGCTTAAATCATAAACACTGAATTTCCACAATATATATGCCTTTAACCTGCAAATACACTCAACACACATATGCCCTTTACTAGTCTCTTGAGAACACTTTACTAAGTCATTCACCATTTGCTCTTTAGGTAGTTTTAATAAGCATTTATAAGCTCATTTCTCCTAAGGCATTAAACAACATTTAAGTTAGTAGATTTACCTCTTTTCCCAAAACACTTCCTTCTTGATTCCTTACAAAACCGTATGGTATTTTGGTTCCTTGTCAAGTTCTAGACAATATACAAACACCATAATGAGTATTCAAGCTTTGAGCTTCATCTCATTGTAAACCCTAATTTGACATTGTTTCAAAAACATTAATGTAGTTGTTTTACCTTGATCTTTGAAGGGAGTTTGAATATCTAGCAAGAAAGGACTCCACCTAGTCCATGAAGAGTTGAAATGAAGCTAGAACAAAGTCACACAATGAGCTATATCAATGTGTATTTTCGGACATGACAAAAACAAGGAGGAAACTTGATTTTTGTTTGAGATTCCTTACCTAGAAGTAAAGGAGAGTAATAATATGTAGAAATCCAAGCTCAAGCTCCTTCAATGGTGGAACACCTTGGCACCGAAATGGAGCTCTAGGAGTTTTGAGAAGATAGGAATGAAGAGCTTGATGAGAGGAAGAGATTGGTGGTATTTGTTTTTGATTTGGACAAGTGAGCTAGGTTTAACAAGTGGTCAAAGGTGGAGCTCTAATGGTGATAGTGGTATTACCGTGAGAGAACAATGAAGAAGGGAGGAGATGAGTGGGAAACCGTGTGAGCAAGGAAGGGAAATGAGAGAATGAAGATAGAATTTGCTTTAAGAGATATTTATACTTATAAAGTAAAAAGGTAGCTTATTTACTTATCTTTACTTACTTAATACATTAATAAGAGAGTGGTGAGTCACACCCTTATAAAAACCGGCCCCTTATATTAGTGTGGGGGTGTTTTAGTCTTTGTTTGTCAATTTAATTACTTATAACATATGTTACAAAATAGCTTATAAAAAGTACTATTCACCTATACAAGGCACATAGAAGTGAAATTTTTGATTTCCCACTAATATAGCCACCCAAATGTGATACTATATAGTACACATATATATTTAAGAGTAATGATGGACATTTAGCCATTCAAAACTCATTTACAAGACAATTTTTCAAAAACGTGCTTTAAGACTTCTTAAAGCACATTTTGAGTTTTAACTTGTTTTCAAGCTTGGTTTTCTTTGGTAATTGGTTTAATATGTTCATTAGTATATAAATGAAGTCTTGGTAAGCTCATTAGGCCTTACTCAAGTTTATCCCAAGCTTAGAGCACATTTTGGCTCTTATTGACTTTAAAGCACATTTGTGTTTCCTTTTTTTAAATTTGTTTACTAAGGTTTCTAAGACTCTTTTTAGTCTTAATATATCATGTTTTAATGTTTAACCAACATACAAGGTTGGGGTATTTCACACTTACTAAGTATTCAACATGATCGTATGACATGATTTAATGTCTACACTCACCTAGATTACTTCATATACACCCTAGGGTAACTACATAAGTCACATTCTTTTCTGTTTTTTTTTTTTTTTTTTACAAGTTTAGGTCCGACCGACTTGCGACGGACTTGTCCATGTCCGGTCGATTCCAGAGAGTTCTCCCCTTCGGAAATTCAGCCCGACGGACTTGTCAAGTCCGGTTCATGTCCGGTCGATTCCAGTAACTCAATCCGTACAAAATTTTCTACTCCGACGGACTTGTAAGTCCGGTCCTATGTCCGGTCCATTCCAGAGAGTTTATTCCTTTGTAAATTTAGACCGACGGACTTGTCCATGTCGGTCCTATGACAGGGGGTCATTCCAGAAGCTAATTCTCGCAGGGGTAAACAGGTCCCGACCGAGCTTACAAGTCCGGTCGCAAAGTCCGGTCGGCCCCAAAATTTATGTTTTCCTTTTTACATTTAACTCCAAACTTCACCCCATATAACCTAGACTCCCTAACCTCATTTGGGCACTTTAAACACACTTAAGACACCCTTAAACATCATAAAATCATTTCCTATTCCTTAAGCCTTACTATCCCTTCACAAATTCCTAAACATTACATATTTTCTCATAGTTTTCCAAGTGGTGTTTCATACTATGATGACTACCATCCAAAATGCTTTATCCTTAACTAAATCATCTCCCAAGACCATCTTTCACAACTATTTCCTTATATCCTCCTTGAAACTCTTTTTCCTAGTGTACAATACTTATTTTGACCAAAGTTGCCTAGGTATTTACCTAAGTCCCAAAGGGACTTGGTACTACTAAATCTCAAGATCAGCCTAAGTACTTATAGCACTCTAGAGTATTCTTGTGTCATCAAAATTCCTTTAAAACATCATGAACTCCTTAGTCATTGCCTACATTTTCTAAACTCACCAATCCTTATGGAAACACTTAGAACTTCGTACTTCTTACCTAAATTTGACTAGGGTTCCCTAGAACATTACTAAGCCTAAACACTTTACCTTCTCCTTTAAACACACAAGAACATCTAAGATCACCAAGAACACTCTCATACACAATTTCACCAAATTTACACCACATTACAATATAGTGCATAATTTAAATTGCATGGCACTTAGGCCCTTAAAATGCATGGCTCTTAGGCCCTTAAAGTGCTTAAATCATAAACACTGAATTTCCACAATATATATGCCTTTAACCTGCAAATACACTCAACACACATATGCCCTTTACTAGTCCCTTGAGAACACTTTACTAAGTCATTCACCATTTGCTCTTTAGGTAGTTTTAATAAGCATTTATAAGCTCATTTCTCCTAAGGCATTAAACAACATTTAAGTTAGTAGATTTACCTCTTTTTCCCAAAACACTTCCTTCTTGATTCCTTACAAAACCGTATGGTATTTTGGTTCCTTGTCAAGTTCTAGACAATATACAAACATCATAATGAGTATTCAAGCTTTGAGCTTCATCTCATTGTAAACCCTAATTTGACATTGTTTCAAAAACATTAATGTAGTTATTTTACCTTGATCTTGAAGGGAGTTTGAATATATAACAAGAGAGGACTCCACCTAGTCCATGAAGAGTTGAAATGAAGCTAGAACAAGGTCACACAAAGAGCTATATCAATGTGTATTTTCGGTTAAGGTAAGAACATGGAGGAAACATGATTTTTCTTTGAGATTCCTTACCTAGAAGCAAAGGAGGTCAACAATATGTCAAAATACAAGCTCAAGCTCCTTCAATGGTGGAACACCTTGGCACCGAAATGGAGCTCTTGGAGTTTTGAGAAGATAGGAATGAAGAGCTTGATGAGAGGAAGAGATTGGTGGTCTTTGTTTTTGATTTGGACAAGTGAGCTAGATTTAGCAAGTGGTCAAAGTTGGAACTTCCATGGTGGTAGTAGTATTACCGAGAGAGAACAAGGAAGAAGGAAGAAGAGAGGTGGGAAACCGTGTGAGTGAAGGAAAGAAATGAGAGAATGGAGATAGACTTACTTTTAAGGAGATATTTGTTGTATAAAGTAAAAAGTAGTTTTACTTAGTTTGCTTTAATTACTTATTACATTAACTAGAGAGTGGTGAGTCACCACACTTATAAAAACCGGCCCCCTTTATTAGTGTGAGGGCATTTTAGTCTTTGTTTGTCAATTTAATTACTTAACATAACATATGTTATAAACTAGCTTGTAAAGTTACTATTCACCTAAACAAGGCACTTAGAAGTGAAATTTTTGATTTCCCATTAATATAGCCACCCAAATGTGATACTATATAGTACACATACATATTCAAGAGTAATGATGGACATTTAGCCACTCAAAACTCATTTACAAGACAATTTTTCAAAAATGTGCTTTAAGACTTCTTAAAGCACATTTTGTGTTTTAACTTGTTTTCAAGCTTGGTTCTCTTTGGTAATTGGTTTAATATGTTCATTAGTATATAAATGAGGTCTTGGTAAGATCATTAGGTCTTACCCAAGCCTATTCCAAGCTTAGAGCACATTTTAGCTCTTATTGACTTTAAAGCATATTTGTGTTTCCTTTTGTTTAAATTTGTTTACCAAGGTTTCTAAGACTCTTTTTAGTCTTAATAAATCATGTTTTAATGTCTAACCAACATACCAAGGTTTGGGGTATTTCAAGTACTCGGAATCGAGTTGAGTTCTCTGATGAACTCGACATTCAGGAACCATCCGATCTCAGTTAAAAGAAACGGACGGCCACGATTAAAACGTTTTAAAATATAAGTATAAGTTTTATATTATTTTCAGAAATAAGCCCTAACTTGCTAGATTTATTTAATGGCCTCCCGAATGTATTTTGACTTGAAATTTTAACCATAGATTCCTTATAAAGTCTAGTTTATTTTGATGTAAATTAATTTGGGTTTTGAGTTTTTAAACATAAGTTATGATTTTTGCAAGTTACGAGTATTATGGGATTATTTGGGTAATTTAAAAAGATATTTTTATGAAACAAAAATTTTATAATATGTCTAAAATGTTATAGTTATTATATATTAAATCTAGGAATTTTTGGACAAGGGTAAATGGGTTTAAAAATTGTGTTTATGAGTTTTTCATAAGAATAACTTATAATATAAGGTTTTTAATGAAATCAAAAATTAAAGTATAGTTGATTAATGAACTTTATAGGTTGGGAAAAATATAATAAGACTAATTAACATTTAATACAGTATGTTTATAACTATTTTGGGTACTAACTTTAAGTGAAGTAAAAATTGTTACATATAGTTATATATATATTTATATGAGAGAAATAAATAGAAACTTATATTAAATCAAGGAATTTAACTAAACTACATTTTATTTATTATATATAATATGGAAGCTAATATGTTTAACGAAAACTAAGGGAAAATACTTTATTTTATAAACCATATATTGGATGTAGCTATGTGTAAAAGTTAGTATAAATAATTAAGTGCAATAAAACTACACAAGGAATGTCTTGAATAAATCCTAATATATATACACATAAAAAAACTACATAAATAAAAGAAATAAAATGCCTTATAGAAAATATAATATGAAGGAATTAATGAGATAAACTAAACCTCTACACAATACTAATAAAAGAATATTATATGAGGTGGTATTAAATTAAGATTATTAAACTTAAGGAGTTATCTTTGAATTTCTAAGATTTATATAAACCGTATTAAAATACATGTATAGTATTAGTCAACGACCATAATGTAAGTCTATAATTGGGTTAAGTAATTAATAAGTTAAAACTTAGGAAAAATTGTGATTAGATTACATAGAATGTTACACAAATAGATCTTATTTTATAATAATGATAAATAAATGTAATACTTTTACATCTAAATGTTCTTAATATATAAACAATAATAAAGTAAATAAAATACTTTTACATATGAATGTGAGGTGGATTAGTAAGTCTAGATCTAATCATTTCTTAACATTTATGGTATTGAAATATAACTTAATGTTTTAAGTTAAAATCATTAAAAGGATTATGATATAAAACTACATTAAACTATGATTTGGAAATTTATCTAAATGAATCCTTAAGTCTCTTGGCATTAGATAAGCCATATGAAATACATTTATAACATTACTTACCAATACTTAGGATGTGAGTTTACAATTAAGTGAGGTATTTAGTAGTTAGAATTTACAGAAAGGTTTATAAATAGGAATTTGATACTTAAAACCTGTGAACCTTTTATGAGATAAAAGTAAGTTACATAAGAGATTATATTGATCTACTTTACGACACTAAAAATATTAATGTGTCATTTGAGTATAAGGTATGAGGATTTTTCAGAACATATTATCTTATTAAGTAATTGACAATTTCACTTGTGAATGAGAGTTTAATTTTTAGATAAATTCTACCTTATGTTAAGATATAATGTTCATGCTAAAACATAATAAAGGAGATTAATTTATTAAGTTATTCCTTTGAAACCTTAGGTTTTGTGAACAATATGAAAAATGTATTTTAAGACGTAAGTTTATTAAAATTTAGTATAAAAGGATTATACATAGTCTATAGCGGGAATGTGTGTAAAAATAAAACATTTGGGAAATTAAATGTAAGCAAGGATAAATAAAAGGTTATCTTAAAGTGCCTTATTATATAGTTAATGATAAAGTAAATAATATACCTTGGAAATACTAAATGTAAGAGTTCGATAAATCTAAGTTAACTATAACATAGTTATTCAAGGTGAGAAGCAATTTAACATTTTATGATAAGATTATTAGATGGTTGTAATAAAAGTCATCCTAAACTAAACATATGATAAATGAGTGTAGTAACTCAATTAGGTTATCATAAAATGCATCTATAACACCATGTTTCCAATATACAGGATGTAGATCTTAATTAAGTTGAGGGGGAAAACTTAATCATAATAGATTATTTGGTAATACTGATAAAATACAATCATTACATTGTGAAATAATAGTATAATATTCTAAGATAAACCTATCATAGGTCATAACCCGATATTTATTCTAAATTAGGAATAAAAGTATTAAGCTTAAAAATTATTATTGAGATTCTAAGATTAGATGAATAATATAATATGCACTTATGATATAAGGGTCTCAAGAGTCTTGAATTAGGGTTAAGTATGAATAAAGTGGATAAGAGTGTAACAATTAACAAGTGTTAATAACATACATTCCCTAGTCTTATAACCTTGGGTTATACAACATTCTAATATAAGTCAAAGGTTATACATAACATTTAAGTGAGGGCTTAAAAGACAATTGAGACTTAGAAATAAGAGTGAGGAAATTTATTTAAGTTTAACTTAGGTTACAAGTTATTGATGTTAGACTACCTTTAATATTCCTCAGAGTATTGTTGATTATTTGCACAAGTCGACTAGAACTGCTACAGCGATTACCAGGTACGATTTCTCGTACTCAGCTTGTTGTGTCTTGGACTTTATGGGATGTTTTGTACGATTTCTCGTACTCAGATATTTTTGATGACGAATTTTATGGAATGTTTTGAGAAACGCTAAATGAGCTTGAATGAATCTTGAAAGGAATTTGGTTGTGTGACTAACTCAGCTTGATGTGACTAATTGAGCCTTGAATGTGCACCTTGTATGGTTATTGGTTCCTTCTATCTGGTTGTTTCATTAGATATTATCTGCCTGGGGTTTACGCCTCTGCACTCTGTAGGACTGAGTATTTTGGTATCGCTTGGTGTAGTTAATGATCTAGTGGAAATATGGGAAATGTCAATCTTGGTAAATGCTTTTTTGACCTGGATATTGTTTCCTCCATGAGCTGAGTCTTGGTTGTGATGTGCGCACATCTTCATCGGTAAACAGCGAGGGGCTGATATCCCCTGTCCAATCGGACGTTGTAAACAGCGAGGGGCGTATATCCCCTGTCCTATCGGATAGTTAACAGCGAGGGGCTGTATATCCCCTGTCCCAAAAGGGACGCAGTTGGCAGCAGGGCCATCTCTTCCAATTGGATTCCACTCTTGAGTTATGGTTCTTGATATCTTCTTTCATTCCTAGTCCTTGTGACTACTTGGGTCTTTCTACTCCTAACGGGAATTGGATCTAACTTAAACAATGGTTGTTCACTAACACATGGTGTGATTTTGATTGACTAACGTTACCTTTCTGTTATTATTTTTACTCCTCATCTTGTTACCTTGACTTGGGATTTTGATGTGTCTTGTTCTTCTGATTTGTTTTGTGCATTGACTTCAAGTTATTGTTATTTTAAGAGTTATGTTTTTCTTTTAATACTGTTGTTTTGGAGAGTTGTACCAGTTCCATTCCAGGGAACTGACTCACCCCTCCTGGGGTGGGCTGCTTGGTTTCATCTTGCAGGTACGAATTGCTATACAGGTAGCCACGAAGAGTATGAGTGTATGGGATGGGAATTAGGAACTTTGGAGAGCTATTGTATTTTGTTATTATTCTTTTATGTTATGTTTTCTCGAGTTCAGACCGTAGCATTTGTAATATCATAAGTTGTAGTTGGTGAGGTTTGGTGCCGGGTGTTTGGAACCCGATGATCTGTAATCGCCTTAGTATTTTATTTCCGCTGCATTTATGATAAGTAGGGGCGTTACAGTACCAGTTTCATTCCAGGGAACTGACTCACCCCTCCCGGGGTGGGCTGCTTGGTTTCATCTTGCAGGTACGGACTGTTATACAGGTGGCCACGAAGAGTATGAGTGATTGGGATGGGAATTAGGAATTGTGGAGAGTTTTTATATCTTGCCCTTGTTATGTTTTCTCGAGTTCAGACCGTAACGTATGTAATTTGTAAGTTGTAATTGGTGAGGTTTTGTACCGGGTGTTTGGAACCCGATGATCTGTAAACGCCAGTAGTATTTTATTTTTCCGCTGCATTTTCGTTAAATAGGGGCGTTACAGAAAGTGGTATCAGAGCGTAGTTACGCTCTGAGCCCGAGAAAACATGCCGAGTGAAATACTTAGAATATAGGTATCCTTAAAACTGGGGAAATGGGGTAGAATTGGGAAGTGAGGATTCCAGAAAGGCACGTTACCCTTACCACATACTTCACTTTACTTGCTTTTACATTACTTCACGTATTTATGAACACTCCATCTATGCACTGTCCTTAGAACGTTATAAAAATTTCAACCTCTACCACTAAGACGGTTTGTCTTTATAGAATCAAAGGAAATTATAGGTCGTTGTGTGGGACCTTGAAAAATAAAGATATAAAATTGGGTTGAAATGTACTGTGAATATTTAGATACTCAAAATGACTATCATTGATGATGACACGACATGGAGTCAAACCCCACTTGATTTAAGTTTCTTTATAGGAAACATAAATGTGGAACCAGGGCTTTGGAAATAGCATGATTATTGTATTAGCCATAGCGTAGTATTACAAATCTTTCTAAATTTTCTAATAATGGATGATAGAGAATCATGCCTAAGGTGATAACTTGGAAATAAAAAGTGTGTAATTTATTATTAAGGATCAAATATGTGAGATAACCTAAAGGTTAGAAAATCCATAGGAAAAAAAATTAAAAGATAATGGATTGGTGATGGATCCATAACCCACAGGTCTCAGGATCAAAACTTAGTTGTTGATGGATTATGTTCATTGAGAGTAAAGGTAAATCTTTAGGATTTTATGAAGGGATTTGGAAATTGGTTTATAGAATAAACAGTTGAAAGTGAAAGATTAAAGATCCAAATTGTTAGAAATCAAATGGGCGGATTAAATTATATGTTTTGAGAATATTACTTATCGAAATGCTAAGAAGAAGTAACTAGAGATTCATGCAAGTATATCGTGGTATATGGTTTAATAGTTACTACCATGCAGGTACTTGGTAATGGTTATTTAGTAAGTATGTATTTTACGCTTTATGAATTTTGTAAACCTAGTGGAAGGTTGAACTTGGTCCAGGCCAGATCAAGGGATACTGGACACAAAATGGGGTTGAGAGGTAATTCAACTTTGGCACTGGCCATGTCAAGGTTGGGTGATCCTCGAAACTTCCTAAATCTTGAAAAAAAAGGGAGTAATTTATTCCGCAATATACATAGTTACCTTGAAAATTACACTAAGCAAGAGAAGTTTTTAAATGGAGTATCATAATATAAGTTGCTAATAGTGTGTTTTACATGAATTATTATTTCTTAAACAAATAGTTAGTTATAATATAACCAGTGTATTCTGTCACTAACTAATATCTTGATAATCCTAGTCAATCGGGAATATATAGTCAATTATATTACAACCTAAGAGTAGTATGTTATCTCTATCTTGAACGGTAACTAACAAACCATGATAAACTTCAGCCAGGAACATTTGACTTTATCATAATATTAAATAACATATAGATATACACCCACCTAACCCTAGGTTGAGAGGTAATTCATTACACAAAAATTATTATTTCTTAAAGATATAATTAGTTATATTATAAACTGTATAGTTCATCATTAACTAACATTTTAATAATCATACATGTTTAATCAATAATACAAAGATATACACACACCTTCAACCTTTAGCTTAAATGGTAACTAAGCAACTACAACAACCTCCAACCTGAAATAACCAACATTACCTGGTATTAGACCATTAAATATTATATAGATCCACACACATACCTGGTACTAGCATAACTCATTAATTTAGTTGTGCTTAAAATTCTCAAAGTTGTTTACTTAACCTAATAACTAGATGTTGTTTTAGGATTGAACTACTTACTTAAATCATGGGGTTGAGGACGCTACTTGGGAGACTGAGGACTCCATGAGAGTGAAGTACCCACACCTATTCACATGATATTTCCCTATATTCTTGCCTTCAATGAGTTGTCGTTCGTAGCGGTACGAGGGCGTACCTTTGCTCTTTTCGGGGGGGGGGGGGTAGTGCATACTCTTTCTTCGTCACCTCATCCAGATTATGCCTGTTTGTTTTATTAGTAGAGTGATGGAGAGGTGTATGTATGTACTTGGTTTATATATTGTGTGATTCTCGATTTCCATCTATGAAACATCTTGGTTTGGTTTGATCTTGTGTAATCTTGAGTGGAATTTGGAAATGGAAAAGGACGGGAATAAAGGATTGATATGGATTGGTATGGATTGGTATGGAATTACATTTGGTATAGATTGGTATGGAATTACATTTGGAATTATTATTGGATGGACATCTTGGAATTCTTGCCAGCACACCGAAGCGGTGTGAGTAGCTATTAGTTGGTTTTAAACTTCGAGACGAAGTTTCTTTTAAGGGGGGTAGACTGAAATACCCCATAAATTAATCTAAATTAATTTAGGGGATTTCCTTTATTGAACCCTAAATAATACTATTAAATATTAAATTATTATATGGTATTATGAATTTAATAGTAAGATTTTTAAGTCTATAAATCATGGAAAATTTCAAGACACTCCAATTATATTATAAAAGATTTTAGAAATATATGGAACATTGATTTGGATCATAAAGGTCAGTATAAAATCATAGTTGAAATATCCCTAATAATTATAAAAATAATTAACGTCTAATTATATAAGGCTAACATGTTGCAATAATGGATTAAGTAAATATTTACATGAATTAAGGTTTCAATGACCCTCAATTATATTTATAAAAATAAATATATAGTCTAAAAACATTTATCAAACCTAACATGAAATTCTAAATTAAGGGGATCAATTAAAAGGAGTAAATTATACAATAAAAATCGGTGTAACAGGTAATATATTATTACATGAAACAACACGTAGATTATTATGAGGAAGATTGAGAGGTTATTTAACGAGCTAATTTCATTATGAATCTCCTCTAATCCTTTTTATATTACCTTCACTCATGTTACAACAAAAAAATAACATTTAAAATAAATATAACATAAATAATAGTCTCTCTTCTACTCTCTTCATTTTCTTCTCATAATAATCAAGAAACTTACATGCTGGCCTCTCTTCTTCATATTCCCCTCATACAATAACTTAATTGACAAAATATAGCTTCACTTCATTTTCTCCTTTTCCATTTCTATTCTATTTATACTCTTCATTTATAATAAAGCACATTCGTTTTTCATCACCACGTTATAGCTTAATATATATATATATATATATAGAGAGCCTCCCCATTTTCTTTAAACTCATGTTACAAAAATTAATACATGGAATATTAAACTCCACATGAAACGTTGAACAAGGGTATATTTATATAGAGCAAAATTAAATAACAAAACTGATGTAAGTACATCTATGAAATAATAGTACAACTTAATACAAAGAAGATTAGGAGGTCATTTAACAAGCTAATTTAATTTTGAACATTTAAACCTCCTCTAATATTCCCTTTACAAAAATAATATAATAATAATAAAATGAGTATATATAAGTAAAAATAAAAGTAACTCCACATTTCTTCACATTCTCCCCATTTATAATAAAACTCCCTTCACTTTACAGTTACCTTCACTTATCCTTATTCCCTCCTTTACTCTTCATTTTCTCCCCTACGAGTCTATGACTATACTGGCGACAGAAACTTTATATGCTCAACTTCTTCATTTTCTCACATTTCCTTAACTCGCGGAGGAATATAAATGCTTGACGTCACTGTGATAATCACAGGAACTACATCTCGTGCATTAGACTGAAGGGGGGAAACTCCACAACTTTTCTTTCTCTTCATGGTAATTCTACATCGTATCATCCCTTCACTATCGGATCGGAATCCTGCAACTCAAATTGGTTGAACAAGGAGAATATATGCTCGACACTCTCTATCATCCCTTCTGTGTGTGTTGCGCCTGCTCCATCTCCTTCTCGTTTCAGTACCTCTGCAGAAATAAATCACGGGGACGGTTCATATTGGAAACCGGTAATATATCTTCTTCTCTGTTTAAACATAAAATGTTGAATGGTTAGTTAAATTATAAATTGTAAATACATCCGTAATCTGGGATAGGATAATAAGGAAAAATTGGAAAATGAATTTGTAAGTGGATAGCGGTTTTAGGATTTAAAATATGTGAAATAGAGTTTGGTAAAAGTGGAAATTAATTATGTCAAGTTCAAATGAAGTATTGAGTAGTTGAGAAGATTTGGGGTAGAAATGTGTATATCAATATACAGGCAAACATATGTATAATTGAGAGAATAAGTGATAATTAATAAGTAGTAAATACGTCCTGGGTTTTGATTATGATGTAAACAAACAAACAAAAACAAATGGGGGCAAATGATTTACATAGAGTAATTAAGTAATTACTAAATAGTTGAGAAGGTTAATAATTCAAAATTTTTATATATATATAAATATATATATACATACCGATGAGGAAAATAAATAAGGAGTTATTAAGTAATAAATTAAGTCAAGAAATTTTAGGGGATTAAAATATAATAAGTGGTTGGTTAGATTAACAAATTATTGAGTAATAAGTCAAAATGGGAGATTTGTCTAGAGGAGTAATACATAAGGAAATATTAGGTGTTTAAAAAAAAAGATTAGTATAACTTGGGATTTAAAATATCTAAGTGGTTAAGTTGTTGGAAAATTAATATTTTGAAATCAAATATTGTGGCTAGTGGGAGAGATTAAAGGAGTACTTTATAATTAGTTATCAAGTGGTTACACAATGCTAGAATGTAAATAGAAGGAATTGTATAAAACCAAATTAATATGGGAGGAGGATATTGGGTGGTTAAAATAAAAAAAAAACATTAGGTGGTTAGATTTATGAATAAATTTGATTGTTATTTTATATAGTAAATATTATTAAGTTAAAAATGGGTCCATAAATCCCTAAGTTCGAGGGTGAAGTAGATTGTAAAACGAAAAGAGAATATATGGGTCAAGAGTAAGTAATTAATTATCAAGTAGTGAAGAAGGTTGATAATTTTAGCATTTAATTATATATGTATATATAAGCTTAAGAAAGTAGGATGAAATGAATAATAAATTAGTAATATGAGAGTAAGGAATTTAGTATTTAAGTTGGTAAATTGAAACCGACTGATTGATAAACGTTAGGAAACTTAGGATAAGATCTGGTAGTGTGTTGAATTAAAATTAATATGATAAGAGTTAGAATATAGAGGAGATCAATGGGTAAAAAAAAATATATAAGATGTATATATATATATATAACCTTAATCTAATAATATAGTTTGGGTAACAAGATAATAAAATGACAAATAAGATATAAAATAGGAGTAAGTCATTATCACACGCGGTAATTTGAGGAAATAAGAGTTTAAAATGAAGGATGAGATAATACTAATACCTTGGTAAAGATTAGCTAGAATAAAATTAGTGTATTTCGTATATATAATGATATTGGTATTATATGTCGAGTTTTGGGGTTAGTATCAACTATAAGATATTTTATATATGGAATAACATTTCTATTGTGGTGATTAGTGCATTGGTGGGCTTGTAACAATCAAGGTGTCGGTTAATGATAATATGACTATTTAAACTAATGCACCGAGATTAAAACGTGGAAAAATTATTAATATATTAAGTTATATAAATTCCAGAATTAAACCCTAACTTGTTAAATTTATTCACTAATGCATTTTGACTTGAAATTTTAACCATAGATTCCTAATAAACTATAGTTTATTTTCATGTAAATTAATATGGGTTTTGAGTTATTAAACTTAAGTTATATTTTTTGTAAGTTATGAGTATTTTGGATTTATTTAGATAATTACTCAAGATATTTTTTGAAATAAAGATTTTATAATATGTCTAAAATATCATAGTTACTATATATTAAATTTGGGAATTTTTAGACAAGAGTAAATGGGTCTAAGTGTTGTGTTTATGAATTTTTCATTAGTTATCTTATAATATGGTTTTAATGTAACCCAAAATTTAAGTATAGTCGATTAATGAACTTTATAGGTTAGGAAAAAATAATAAGACTAAACTATCATTTAATACAGAATATTAATAAATATTTTTGTGTATAAACTTTTAAGTGAAGTAAAAATTATATGTATATATATATACGTATACATAAAAGAAATAAAATAGTGACTTAGGTTAAATCAAAGGATTAAATTAATCTACATTTATATTAATTATGTAATGTGGTAGCTAATATACTGATTTTAAACTAAGGAGAATACTTTATATTATGAATCATATATTGGATGTAGATGTGTATACAAGTCAATAAGAGTAATTAAATAAAATAAACTACATAAAGAATTTCTTGAATAAATCCTAATATATGTACAATAAAAGTAAATAAATGAAATAACATACCTTATGGGAAATATAATAAGAGGGAAAAATTAGAGTAAACCTAATTCATACGTAACAATTAAAATATTAAATGTCAACGTGTCATCTAGGTGGACTATTAAGGGAAATACATATCCTAAACCTTAAATAGGTATTAAAGTAAATTAGTCAAGTGTACCTATATTCAGGAGTAGGTAAATGGAATAAGTTAAAATGTACATTAAAGATTTAATTACGAGATCTAGCCAGCTCCTTAAGAGAGAGTAATTGTAAACCAAAACTATAGACTAGTAAGAATGAAAAATGTGTAGCATTATAGTTCCTTAACTAATCAATGCTTGGAATACCTTAATTATAGGTGATTAGTGGAAGTAGTTCGCATTTTCAAGTTTGGTTACCGCTTCTACACATACCAGGTACGATTTCTCGTACTCAGATGCTTTTGGTGACGAATTTTATGGAATGTTTTGAGAAACGCTAAATGAGTTTGAATGAATCTTGAAAGGAAATAGTTCGTGTGACTAACTCAGCTTGATGTGACTAACTGAGCCTTGGATGTACAACTCACATGATCATTGGTTCCTTTTATCTGGTTATCTCATTAGATATTGACTGTTGAGGGTTTACGCCTCTGCACTCTGTAGGACTGAGTGTTTTGGTATTGCACTTGTACAGTTAATAGTCTAGTGGGAATATGGGAAATGTCAATCTTGGTATTGGGTATGGATTATTTCTAATAAGTGGTGCACTCACTTTTCACCGATGACTGAGAACGGGTCGGTGGCAGCGGAGGTCTGCTATACCTCCTCGTCCATATGGACAACTGACAGCGGAGGTCTGTTTACCTCGTCCTTGTGACAACTGACTAGCGGTGGGGGCCATCTCTCCCAATTGGTTTTATTCCACTCTTGAGTTATGGGTTCTTGGATATCTTCTTTCATTCCCAGTCCTTGTGACTACTTGGGTCTTTCTAATCCTAATTGGAACTGAATCTAACTTAAGCAATGGATGTTCACTAACTTCTGGCGTGGTTTCTTTTAAGTTGACTCGCTTTACTTCTTGTTATTTATCTCTATCCTTGACTTGATATCTTTGACTTGGTGATTTTGATGTGCCTTGTTCTTCTGTTTTTGTTTTAAGCATTTGACTTCGGGTTATTGTTTGTTTCAAGAGTTATGTTTTAAACTTTTGTTTTAGAGAGTTGTACCAGTTTCATTCCAGGGAACTGACTCACCCCTCCCGGGGTGGGCTGCTTGGTTTCATCTTGCAAGTACGGACTGTTATACAGGTGGCCACGAAGAGTATGAGTGATTGGGATGGGAATTAGGAATTGTGGAGAGTTTTTATATCTTGCCCTTGTTATGTTTTCTCGAGTTCAGACCGTAACGTATGTAATTTGTAAGTTGTAATTGGTGAGGTTTTGTACCGGGTGTTTGGAACCCGATGATCTGTAAACGCCAGTAGTATTTTATTTTTCCGCTGCATTTTCGTTAAATAGGGGCGTTACAGTTAATCGGGTGGAGATTACTCTTTTACTCGTTCCACAGTACTTACGCATACATACTTACTTACTTACTCTTACTCATGTTAAGTCGTCGGGACCTCCGGCCCGGGGACTACTCCGGCCCGGGGACTACTCCGTCCCACCTCCGGGATTTACTTGACTCATCAATCCGGGATGCTACCCATTTAAGGGGTTTGGGCCACGGACCAGTTTAAGAGTCAGGAATCGGATCCAACCTCTTGTGTCTCCTCATCCTCACGCGTGGCCGAAGCTATATCGGACTTCTACTCATTCCAATTTATTCCTTACTTATGTTAGGAGTTAGGTAGTTAGGAAATAGTAGAAGTCACACATCCAAGCCACATACCCATTACATTGTTCATATACACATCCATACGCAATACAATACAATATTCAAGTACACTACGAGATACAAATACACTTCATCATTATTCATATATTTCATGAATTATACAAACTAGGGTTCAAGACAATAAATGTAACACCCCTCTCAATAATCACGATATAATCTCTCACGTAGCAATAAATAAAACGTCTCGCAGCGGAAAAACAACTAACCATTACAAAACTCACTCGGGTGTCACCGGCCGTTACCCGCCCATGCGAGCAACGCAGCCAAACTACATCCAACTTCCAATACAAATAAACTGCTAACCGCAGTGATAACAAGAAACTCCTATACATTATACTAAGTCCATAACCATAAACATCGACAAGTGAGTGACTACCCAATCCTGAAAAATACATAACCTTACCATAAGACCATACACCATCTTCATTGCT